>CM022949.1:80778096-81186647 GCA_012931725.1 Litsea cubeba | reverse complement strand
GAAAGAGATAAGAAAGAAAGAAAGAGAGAAAAAGGAAAGGGAAATAGGCGGGAAATAGAAAGAATGGAAAGAGGATTAGAAGGGAAGAAAGGAATAGAGAGAGTGAATGGAGAGAATTAGAGAGGAGTAAGACAGTGAAGGGGAGAAGAAGAAGGAGGAACAGGAGAGAGGAGAGAGAGGGAAAGAAATGGAAATAGAGAGAAATGGAGGGGCTGGGTAATTTCGTTGGCTGGGAGGAGTGAGAGAGGATTAAGGGAGAACGAGAAAACAGAGAAAGGAAACAGAGAAACAGGAAGGGAAGAGGAAAGAAGAAGAAACGAAAAAATGGAGAAAGAGAGGTGGAGTGGCTGCAGTGATCGAGGAGATCATCCACGGCGATGGCGATGGCGCCGTGCTCGGAGTCCGGCGGCACGTGGGCGGCAAGGGTGGGGGGAGAAGAAGAGATGGATGAGGGGGATGAGGGAAAGAGAGAACCGAGATGAGAGAGGAAGAGAAGATGGCCGGCGTTGTGATGGCACGACGGCGTCCGGCGAAGTGGCAGCAAGCCGTGAGGGAGGAGAGGAGAACGAGAGAGATGAGAGAAGAGAGGAATGAGAGAAAATGGAGATGGAGGGGCTGCTGTGTTGTGTTGGTGTGGAGTGAATGAGGAGAGGGAAAGGGTCTCCATCGTCACCTAGAATAGGGAATGGGGAAAAAGGGGAAAATGAGATGGGGGGTGTGATGAGAGTGAGATGAGTGAGGTGGGGCTCACATGGGATTAAGGTGGGGTAGGGTTTGACTAAAGTGCCCTCTTAATTAATGGGTAATGGGTCAGGCCACGGGGTAGTTGGGTCATCCTAAGGTTAAATTCATAATTCTCCAAGGGAAGCCCATCTGTAATTAGGATAACCTATGGTTGACTTGGTCAAATTGGGTCCCACCAGGTATGTCTAGGGACGGGTCCTCACATTCCTCACTCCTAAAACTCATTTGGTCCCCAAATGAAAACAACTACTTCTAAACTTCCAAGGTCTCTACTATAACCAACTATGAAGAATGAGAGTTAAACTACCCAGCTAACACTCGGAATAGCTAGTCTTAACTAGGAGGGATACTAGAACTATTCTTCTAACAAAACATGCTACAAACAACAACTAGTAAAACAACAATACAAGCTACATTCGACAACTAATAAAACAACAATACAAGTCACAATCAACAACTGGCAAGATTGGAGAATCTGGCCTTCTAACACTCTAGGATACTAACAGACAGCTAGCAAAACAACCAAGGTTTACCCTCTGACGCTCTAGAATACTAGACCTCGACTATTTGGTCGATGGGATCTGGACATCTAACATTCTAGTTTTCTAACAAGGTCAGCTACTCAACTCTGTCTAGTTCAAGGCATCTCACACTCTTAACTCCAATAGGTCCGACTAGGGGTGTCGCACACCCCTCACTCCTAGGAACTGACTATGGGTGTCTCACATCTCAATCTCAAAAGGAACAACTAGGTTGTATCACACTCTCCTCACTTCTAAAGGACTAGTCCGAGGTGTCTCACTCCTCGGATACTACAAGGACTATCTAGGGGTGTCGCACACCCCTCACTCCTAAGGAACAACCCGGATGTTTCACACCCTACTCCTAAAGATCTAACTCGGAGTGTCTCGCACTCCTCATTCTAATAGAACTAACTTTGGGTATCATATTCCTTTGACTCTAAAAGGATTGACTAGAGGTGCCGCACACCTCTCACATCTACAGGAATGATAGGTCGGGGTCTCTCAGCTCCACACTACTAACTAAAAAGGTTAGCTCAGGTATCATTCACCTTGAGCTGCTAAAAGGGTAACTAGGGGTGTCACACACCCCTCACTCCTAAAGAACTATCTCGGGATGTCTCACAATTCCCGACTCTAAAAAGGACAACTCGGGGTATTACATACCCCTCACTCCTAAATGGGACATTAGGATATCTAAGAAGCAACAATCAATCATTCACACAATATTAAGAGCACACACATTACAAGGATCCTAAGCACAACAACCACAAGAGATCTAAGCACATCAACCATAATAGATAAAGCGAACCTCCGAAAAAGTTGACCTCAGAGTCACTGCTCGCTAGGGAAATCAGGATGATGTCTCTCACCGATCAGAAGTGCTGCAGAACTGTCCGGATAACCCCAAGCTGGCTGAAACTGATCCTGTGTCTGCGGGTATAGGGGCCACTGCTGAATAGGCTGCACCTCGAGTACTGTACTGGTGGGAATCTCAGGTGATGGACGTGTATGAGTCTGCTGGCGGTGTCCTGAAGTACGGTTCCTCTTCCTTGGACAGTTGCGAGCCTTGTGTCTAAAGCTTCCACACACATAGCATGCTCCTGACCGTCTCCGATGCTCACTGGTCTCACAGCCTCTGCGATAGCGCTGCTGTCTCTGCTGAAACTCCCAATCAATCCACAGCTGCTCATCACCTTGGACTGCCTCATCTTCATCCTCTTTTGGATACACTTGCAACATCTTCGTCTGCTCGGAAGCCCTTTGTTGGGCTAAGGCTACCTTGTGAAGAGCGTTCTCCACCCATATCGCCTTTTCCACATAAGCCTCATACGTGGGGAGCTCTATAGGAGTCATGTGCAACTGGATGTCCGCTCGAAGACCGTCTACAAAGCGTCTGATCTTCTCTGATGTTGCAGTGATAAGTCTCCCAGCAAATCGTGATAAACGGATGAACTGTGCCTCATACTCCATAACTGTCATGTCTTCCTGAAGTAGTTGCTCAAACTCCCGAAGCTTCTGAGATCTGACGGGTGCTGGGATGAACTTCCGGAGAAATTGCTCCTTGAATGTCTCCCAAGCTACTGCATCGTCCATGTCTGTATAAGGAACTCTCACTGTCATCCACCATAACTCAGCTACATCCCGGAACATGTAGGTCACTAGCTGTACTCGCTGTCTGCCGGTACACGGAAGCATCCTGAAGATCCGCTCCATCTCAATAATCCATGAATCTGCCTCCATCGGGTCTCCACATCCACTAAACTCTGAAGGGTCTCATCTTACGGAACCTCTCGAATATCTCGTACGGATCTGGCTCATGCGGTGCAAACAACCGGTGGGAACTGCGAAGTCTGCGGCTGTTGGGTCATACGGTTAAGAATCTCCGACATCTGAGTGTTGATCCTGGTCTGAGATTGCACAAACTGCTCAAATCTGTCCTCTATGGTGCCCTGACTACCCCTATCTGAACCATGCTGCTGTGACATGATCTGCAATTAAACATTTTTAGAACAAACAAAACACAAATGGACAAAGACAAACAACAAACAACAAACAACCATCGCGTTACCAGTCTAAGCCTACCCAATCCTCACATCGAATCCTAAGAGTTGCTAAGTATTTTAGTTGTCCGAGAACCGTAAAAGCTCTGATACCAAAATGTAACGCCCCAAAATCCGGGCGCCTCGAATCTCGGGGCGCTACGAGAAAGTACCTAAGAGATGCGGAAATTCCCATAATATAATCAAGTGTGAATCTCATATGAGCAGGTAAATGGACAAGGCCCTAAAATTTTGTTTCACTTTAAAAGATTACAAGGTACTTTCCATAATTAAACTAACTATTCAGTCCTAGGCCAACACGGCCAGCTACAAGAAAAGGAAAGAATAGAGATCTATACGATAGACGCCTCACGATGCACCAAATGCATCATTCTCTGAACCCTGCGGCAACGGATCAGTCGCCAAACAAACCACCAATCAAGAAAGCGGAAGAGAAGATACCTGAAAACACCAAAGATTGGGTCAGGCTCGATGAGCTAGGCAAATAGGCATGTTTATGATGGCAATACATTATATAATTAGATAGGAAAGAGGACCATACCTGATCCCAGCTGTACCTGCATGATTAGTATCTCGATAATAATATAGAATATCAGAGTGCAACAGAAAACGGTGTAGAGTGTAGTGCATAAACGAAAATCGAGATATTGATATAACAGATGTTTGATACAACCTAACAAGTAGATAAGAGAAGCTATCAAAACATCAGATAAACCACACAAGCACATCAGAGTCATCAGTAGCAGAAGTAAACAGAGGAAGTGACATTACCAAAGTCGTATCCATCGCATCCAGATCCAACCGTATCAACGGCGGCAGTTAAAGACAATAAACAATGATATCCATAATATATAATATTCATACATCCAATATACATACATAGAAGCACACCAAGGTACGTCCACAGTTGAAGTACAAAGGACGTGGGGGTCAGAGCCAGCCCATCGTCATCGTCCCAACAACTGTCGATGGACACCAACCATGGGGGTCATAGCCACCCACAGTTGTCGTCACGTCGAATAAGAGCGTACAAGAATCCATCAATGTCCATAGCTACAGCCAAGTCACAGCCATTGGTCTTATGTGCTATCTCAACCAACAATATCCATAGCCACGGCCAAGTCCCAGTCATTGGACTTACGTGCTAGATCAATATCACCGTCCATCCATACACCCGGTCCGAGCGCCGGCGGTCTCAGTACCCCACCCACACCTGGTACCTACTGTGTCAATCACATCACAATATCAAAGTCCATGCCGGCATCATAACCCTCGGCAGACTAATCAATATCAATGTCCATGCCGGCATCATAACCCTCGGCAGACTAATCGTACAACCACAAATCTACAGATCACTAGGTGGGGGTACTCCGAACTAGATAGCCTTATTATCCTTAATATGAGATGATAATAGTCAAGGGTACGAGACACGGAGTTCGGGTATAGCTAGTCCATCCTTGTGGTTCCCAACAGTTAATAGTGCATACCCTTGTAAACTCCGCTTCTCTATACGCTTAATTAGTATTATCTCAATATACAGTCCGTCTATTAGTATCTATCGTTAAGTTCCCAATATTACCGGTCAGGACTTCAAGTGCCATGTCCTGACATCTCATCCAATACGGACCGTGATCATGGATCAGAGCCTAAGTGCAATGCCCTGATTTATAGTACCTCTCAAGGCCTACATCCAAGGTTCGGATCTACCAGCCAGCCTTAGTGTCCGTTTCATCAACATAGATACCACACATCCCAAATCCATCGATGATTGCTGCCCCTCTATTCAGGTCCAAGGTCCCACTCCACCTAAGACAGTGATCACGGAGTCCCAGATGCTTATTAAGTATCCTTGGTGCTCCTGTAGGTATTTAGCATCATAAGACATCCATAACCCTTGAATCAGGTTCCGTTTTACAACCCAAGACCCTACTTAGATGGCTACACGGGTCAAGGTTAAGCCCGGCCCTTGACTCGTGTATAGCGTATCCCAAATAGTCCAAATGGAAGGTCAACGGGGCCCACACATGATCAAATCATAAAAGGGTACAAATCTGGGAAATGTCAATGTATACACTGAGCTCGGCCATCCTACTCTGAGCTCGGCCAACCAGACACTGAGCTCGGCCAAATTGTTCTGAGCTCGGCCAACCAGGCATTGAGCTCGGCCATCTAGGCACTGTGCTCGGCTAACCTGCTCTGAGCTCGGCCAACTAGGCACTGAGCTCGGCCAAACTGCTCTGAGCTCGGCCAACCTGCTCTGAGCTCGGCCAACCTGCTCTGCCTAGCTGAATACTGTTGCAAGTACCGTAATTCCTGGATTTCTCCCTTTTCATTCCAATATTCACCAAACACTTCCAAACATCAAACACATCTCCTATATCATGATCTCATCACAAGTGGGCCATTGATCTTCCAAATGAGGGATTCTCATCCATCAATGGCCAAATACACATAAAAAGAGCTTAGACTAACAATTCTATACATCTTATCATCCAATCAACCATCCAAATACAGAAATCATGCCAAACATCCATAAAAGACAGTAATTACCAATCTAAGCATGTTAATCAATTTAATTAAAGAATCTAAGCATGTCTACTTGCCTTTCGTTGGAGATGCCCAAATCCAAAAGCACTAGCTCAAAGCCCAACAAATCAAACCTAAGGAATAATTAGCAAAGTAAAACTAAATTAAAACATAAATCAATGGGAAGCTCTAAGCTACTAAACACACTACTACACCCAATTATTAATCCAAACCTAAGGGGAAGAAGGGCTTACCAAACAATGAAGGGAATGGGGTGGTGGCTTGCAAATTGGAGATGAGAAGCTTGTGGGGTCCATGCGGAGATGATGGTGATGATCGAAGGTTGTGGGGCCCACTTGATTGGTGGCCCACTAAATTAGTGGTGATGATGGTGGTTCATTGGGTAAGGGAAAGGGTGAAAACAGAAAGAAAGAAAGAATGGAGTACAGAGAGAAAGAATTAAAAAGAGAGAGATAATGGTGAGATGGGTGCTCAGTCTTGTGGGCAGTGAGTGAAGTGAGTGAGGGAGAGAGAAGAAAGAGAAAGAATAGAGAAAGAAAGAGAGAAACAGAGAAAGGGAAATGGGGGAAATA
Organism: Litsea cubeba; assembly: GCA_012931725.1. Taxonomy (NCBI): domain Eukaryota; kingdom Viridiplantae; phylum Streptophyta; class Magnoliopsida; order Laurales; family Lauraceae; genus Litsea; species Litsea cubeba. The sequence continues at coordinate 81,180,200 of CM022949.1, read as the reverse complement.
GAGAGAGATGGAAATGGAGAATTAGAGAGAAAGAGTAAGACAGTGAAGGGGAAGAATGGGGAAAACAGAGAGAGAGAGAGAGGGAAAGAAATGGAAAATAGAGAGAAATGGAGGGGCTGGGTAATTTCGTTGGCTGGGAGGAGTGAGAGAGGATTAAGGGAGAACGAGGAAAACAGAGAAAGGAAACAGAGAAAACAGGGAAGGGAAGAAGAAACGAAAAATGGAGAAAAGAGAGGTGGAGTGGCTGCCAGTGATCGAGGAGATCATCCACGGCGATGGCGATGGCGCCGTGCTCGGAGTCCGGCGGCAGTGGGCGGCAAGGGTTGGGAGAAGAAGAGATGGATGAGGGGGATGAGGGAAAGAGAGAACCGAGATGAGAGAGGAGAAGAAGATGGCCGGCGTTGTGATGGCGACGACGGCGTCCGGCGAAGTGGCAGCAAGCCGTGAGGGAGGAAGAGAGAACGAGAGAGATGAAAGAAAGAGAGGAATGAGAGAAATGGAGATGGAGGGGCTGATGTGTTGTGTTGGTGTGGAGTGAATGAGGAGAGGGGAAAGGGTCTCCATCGTCACCTAGAATAGGGAATGGGGAAAAAGGGGAAAATGAGATGGGGGGTGTGATGAGAGTGAGATGAGTGAGGTGGGGCTCACATGGGATTAAGGTGGGGTAGGGTTTGACTAAATTGCCCTCTTAATTAATGGGTAATGGGTCAGGCCACGGGTAGTTGGGTCATCCTAAGGTTAAATTCATAATTCTCCAAGGGAAGCCCATCTGTAATTAGGATAACCTATGGTTGACTTGGTCAAATTGGGTCCCACCAGGTATGTCTAGGGACGGGTCCTCACATTCCTCACTCCTAAAACTCATTTGGTCCCCAAATGAAAACAACTACTTCTAAACTTCCAAGGTCTCTACTATAACCAACTATGAAGAATGAGAGTTAAACTACCCAGCTAACACTCGGAATAGCTAGTCTTAACTAGGAGGGATACTAGAACTATTCTTCTAACAAAACATGCTACAAACAACAACTAGTAAAACAACAATACAAGCTACATTCGACAACTAATAAAACAACAATACAAGTCACAATCAACAACTGGCAAGATTGGAGAATCTGGCCTTCTAACACTCTAGGATACTAACAGACAGCTAGCAAAACAACCAAGGTTTACCCTCTGACGCTCTAGAATACTAGACCTCGACTATTTGGTCGATGGGATCTGGACATCTAACATTCTAGTTTTCTAACAAGGTCAGCTACTCAACTCTGTCTAGTTCAAGGCATCTCACACTCTTAACTCTAATAGGTCCGACTAGGGGTGTCGCACACCCCTCACTCCTAGGAACTGACTATGGGTGTCTCACATCTCAATCTCAAAAGGAACAACTAGGTTGTATCACACTCTCCTCACTTCTAAAGGACTAGTCCGAGGTGTCTCACTCCTCGGATACTACAAGGACTATCTAGGGGTGTCGCACACCCCTCACTCCTAAGGAACAACCCGGATGTTTCACACCCTACTCCTAAAGATCTAACTCGGAGTGTCTCGCACTCCTCATTCTAATAGAACTAACTTTGGGTATCATACTCCTTTGACTCTAAAAGGATTGACTAGAGGTGCCGCACACCTCTCACATCTACAGGAATGATAGGTCGGGGTCTCTCAGCTCCACACTACTAACTAAAAAGGTTAGCTCAGGTATCATTCACCTTGAGCTGCTAAAAGGGTAACTAGGGGTGTCACACACCCCTCACTCCTAAAGAACTATCTCGGGATGTCTCACAATTCCCGACTCTAAAAAGGACAACTCGGTGTATTACATACCCCTCACTCCTAAATGGGACATTAGGATATCTAAGAAGCAACAATCAATCATTCACACAATATTAAGAGCACACACATTACAAGGATCCTAAGCACAACAACCACAAGAGATCTAAGCACATCAACCATAATAGATAAAGCGAACCTCCGAAAAAGTTGACCTCAGAGTCACTGCTCGCTAGGGAAATCAGGCTGATGTCTCTCACCAATCAGAAGTGCTGCAGAACTGTCCGGATAACCCCAAGCTGGCTGAAACTGATCCTGTGTCTGCGGGTATAGGGGCCACTGCTGAATAGGCTGCACCTCGAGTACTGTACTGGTGGGAATCTCAGGTGATGGAAGTGTATGAGTCTGCTGGCGGTGTCCTGAAGTACGGTTCCTCTTCCTTGGACAGTTGCGAGCCTTGTGTCTAAAGCTTCCACACACATACCAGAGGAGGTGTTTTCAGTTTTCTTTCACAGCAGATGGTGAGAAGAAGACTGTTGTTACCCGGTCGATGTTTGATCGCACCGTCTCGATTCTGAGCCTTGCCCCCACGTGCTCTAAGAGGGAAGATCCTCCAAGCGGGGTGAGAAGGACAAATGTAATCAAGACCGGGGTTTTTGTTGGCGGTTCTCCTGGATATACGGAGAGGTCGCCTGTTGACATGGACCTGTTGATGCCATCCAGCGGCTACCAGAGTTCTGATTATCCGTCGGTCGATTTGAGACCGGTGGGCCTTGGTATTTTCAGCGGTGACGGCAGCAATTGGATCAAGCCTTTTCGACTTCGTGGCCGTTTCAATGCTGACTCCGAGTGGAAGTCGTGGACTGATCGCGTCCTGCTGATTGGTGGCGCCGTTTTGAAGGAAGCCGGGATTTTTGATGCGGTCCGCGCCTTTAGGGAGACCGTGATCTTTTCCGACGAGGCCTTCATGGCCATGCTGGAATCATTCCTCCCACAAACCAATACCTTCGTTGTGACGAATGGTGAGATTGGTTTTTCTTTGAAGGTGCTGAGCGTCATTACTGGATTGCCCATCCTCGGCAAACTCTATGCGGAGTTTATGCCGATTGACAACATCCTCGAGGGGCAGTCTGAGGAGTTCAGGCTTCTGTACTTTCAGCTCGTCGCCTTCTATGATTTTTTGAAGGAGAAGGAGGGTTTGAAAGTTAGATCCAGCAGTTGGAAGAGTTCTAGCTCTTCATTCCCCAACTTTTTTGATAGTAGGGAGTCTTCTGATAGCGTGACCCAAGAAGCCGGAGCTCGGATCCAAGTTCAAAGAAGATCTTGGCCATGCAAGAAGAGTTGAGAGATTTCTGTGCCAGTACAAACGCCATATGTCCTGACATTGCACTGCGGAGAGATCTCGTTGTTTACCTCACTTATTGGCTTGGTGAGGCTATTTTTGCTGGAGGAGATGGAACGCACATCAGGCCGCATTGTATTTTTCCGGCTTGTCAGATGGCGTTTGGAGAGCAGCTTGCTTTGGTGCCAGCTCTTTACTCCTACCTGTGTACCGAACTGCAAGCTGCTGCTTTTTTGGTTCGGCTTGGGCTTCCCATGAATAGGGTATTTTCAGCCCACATCTTTTATTCGTGGTATGTATACCACTGTCCTGGCTTCCACCTGCTGGGTGCTGCACAGGATGATGATCCTCTGATGATTCGACTGGCTAAGGGCAAAGCCGTGTCCGAATCACTTTTGTTTGCCCACATGAGGATCCGACGGTTCAGGGACGTCGAGATGGGGCAGTCTTTAGTGAAGCTTTCTCCGAAGTTGCGGAAGAAGGCTTTTGATTTTGGTGCCTCCCGAGACTCTACCAGGGCGGGGTCGGGAAGGCATTATTCCTTGACGAATGCAGAGAGAGTGGCTTTTCAGCATACGTGTCGGCACGATGGTGTACCGTAGACATCTTTTCGTCGACATCCAACCGTATGTACCCTCTCGCTTTGCTTTGCAGCTGGGCTTTTCTCAAGGCGTTGTTGGAGCGCCTTCAAGCATGGTGTAGTGCTTTGGAGGCTTACAGGACGGGAGAAATGCATGGGCTTTCTATAGTACTGAAGATACTACAGCCATGATTTCTTATCCTGTATTGCTGACTTCCCGGACTGCCGGCTTTGCGAAGTGGTTCGCGGAGAGCTTTTCGGCATATCGGGGGCTTTCCAAGAAGGAGCTTGATGTGAAGCTGGCATCTGGAAAGGGCCTTGGAAAGTCGGATGGCGTCCGGCGAGAGGAAGTTTGGGCCTTCCTTTCTGGAGAGAAGCACAAGATAGGCTTTCTCGGTGACCAGGGCGTCATTGGTTCTGAAGCTGTTCGAGAAATACCTGATGAGGCTTTAGAGCAGCTAGAACAGGAGGAAGCCGAACTTGGCGCTTGGATGCAAGCGGCACAGATGCAAGCTTCCGTGGAGTCTACTGGCAAGAGTAGACCATCCAGTGAGGAGTCAAGTGGGATACCTGACTCTGACAGCGGGGCAGGTTCCTCTAAGAAGCGAGCCCGCAGTAGTAAGAGGAGGAGGAGTCATCATCGCAGCAAGGGGCAGCATGAGGACTCTCCTGACTTAGAAGTTCCTCTTACTATCAATGAAGATGTGCCAGTGGATGCTGACGAGCCTCCAGAGAAGAGAAGCCGAGAAGAAGAGACCGTCGGTGAAGGTATGATTCTTCCTTTTTCTCTTTCCATTTCTTTTCATGGGATTTTTTCCATGTTCTGATTTGCTTCTTGTTTCTGCTTTTTTTTTTAGTAGAGGAAGACTTGGCGATGCCTGAGGTTCCAGTCGATGAGGGTGTGACGGATCCTGTCGAGGCACCTGAAGAAGAACCGAGGGACTCTGGAGTGAATCCAGAATCTCCAATTGGTACGACTTCCCTCTTTTTTTTTTGTCTGTGACTTGGTTTGCTAACACATTTCTTGCCAGCTGACTTGCCAAGGATTCCGATGACTTTGAACCCTCGATGGACGCAAATGTTGATGATGCTTCCAATGAGTTCATGGAGGAGGAAAGTGTTCCGCCAGTCGTCGAAGAAGGTATTTTGTAGTTATAACCCTGATAATGATTTTCAAACAGGATCATATTCATACCTTTTTGTGTTTCTTTGGCAGGTTTTGAAGTGACAGAGGAGGGTCCATCGCTTCCTTCAGAACCAGAGCAAGGGATGCCAGAGGTTGATCCAGAGGTAGAGACTCCTGGGACCAGTTCTGACAATGTTGAGGAGATACCTCGTGCTGAGATTCCTTCCCGAGCAGGAGCAGCTTCAACTGGAAAGAGTTCTTTTGTTACTCTTCTTGTACCATTGGTCTTTTTACCGCAAGAACCATTGGTCTTTTTACCGCAAGAACCATTGGTCTTTTTACCGCAAGAACCAAGTCACTCTTTTTGTAGGCGCGTTGCCTGACCTTTTTATCGAAAGATCCTGCCATGCGTGCTTGGTAAAGTTCAATGCTTTGTTGAGCTTCGAGCCGTCTCTCATCGAGATTGTCCAGCTCATGGAGTCGCAATTTGACATTGCTTTCTTGAGTCATATCATTTTGCAAGAATACCCTCAAGGAAGGAATTTATACTTCCAAGGGCACGACAGCTTCGCATCCATAGACTAAGGAGAATGGTGTGCTATGGGTTGGTCCTGGAACGGTGGTTCGATAGGCCCACAAATCTTCAGACATTTTGTCGCTCCAGTCTCTTTTGTGACTAGAGACCATTTTTTTGAGGATTTTGCAGAGTGTCTTGTTGAAAGCTTCTGCTAACCCGTTTCCTGCCGGATTGTATGGAGTCGAAGGACAGCTTTGGATTTTGTATTTGTCGCAGAACCTGTAGAATCGATGATCCCGGAACTGTGGTCCGTTATCATGACGAATCTTTTGGGTATGCCGAAACGACAAATGATGTTGGTGCGCAGGAACTGAAGGACTGATGAGGTCTTCATTTCGTTAAACGCAAATGCTTCTGACCACTTGGAAAAATAATCCGTAGCGGCGAAGATGAAGCGATGGCCTTTGCTCGAAGGGGGAGAAATAGGACCTATGATGTCCATACCCCAGGCTTCGAAAGGCCATGAGATCGCTGTAGGATGCAGCCATTCTGGAGGCATGTGAATGTAATCTCCATGAACTTGGCATTGTTGGCAGCGCTTAGGAAATTGCATTGCGTCAGCTACCATGGTAGGCCAGTAATATCCTAACCCTTTTATCTGATCATAGAGCTTAGGTCCAGCCTGATGAGCTCCGCAAAGACCAGCATGAACTTCTTTGAGTGTTTCTTCAGCCTCTTGTTGTGACAAGCAGCGTAGAAGTACTCCGTTGAAGGATTTTCTGTAAAGGATTTTTGAAGGAATATCCAAATGAAAGCTTGGGGTTCGCCTTTGGGTGCTTACCCGTTCTTTTGGATCTTCAGGTAGGATTCCGAACATAATGTAATCAATGAATGGATCCCTCCAGTCGCCGATTGAAGTTTGAAGGATTGAAATCCGACTTCCGACCACTTGGTGGCATTCAGCCACTGATTGGTGTGTGTTAAGAGGAGGAAGGATTCTTCTTTCGTACACTGTGATTTGCATGTTTTCCCCTTCCTGGATTGCCATGGATGCGGCAAGCCCGGCTAGGGCATCTGCACGTATGTTTTCACCTCTACGAATGTGGGTGATGTGACAGATGTCAAACTTTTGCAGAAGTGATTGTGCCTTGTTGTAGTAAGGCAACAAATCTGACTTCCTGACTTAAAATTTCTGATTCATCTGGTCGACGATCAGTTGAGAGTCTCCAAAGACTTCCAGCATGGTGATACCGGATTCGATGGCGAGTTCCAATCCTAAGATCAGAGCTTGATATTCAGCTGCATTGTTTGTGCATGGTTCCAGTAGCGAGAAAGCGTGTGGAATCATGTATTTGTCGGGGCTAACAAAGAGGATGCCAACTCCCGAGATCAGCTGTCTTTTTTCATTTGTCCTGGTTGCACCGTCAAAGTACATGTCCCAGGAGGCACTTTGTTAGAAAGTCTCCACATTGTAGACTGGTTCGTCTGGGAGATCATCTCTCAGCGAAGAATCTTTAGGCAATGGATGCTCTGCGAGGAAGTCCGCTAGAGCTTGCCCTTTGATTGCTTTTTATGGTACATACCTAATATCAAATTGTGATAGAAGGATGGACCATTTTGCCCGTCGAGCATTGAGAGAACCTGCCTTTGTGACAAGGACCTTCAAGAGGTTGACCCTCGAGACCAGGTATACTGTGTTGGAAAGCAAGTAGTGATGCAGCTTTTGTACGGCGAACATCACTGCAAGACATTCTTTTTCGACTGGAGAGTAGCGATGCTCTGCACCTACTAGCATGCGGCTGAGGTAATATAGAGCAGCTTCTTTTCTTTGATCATTTTCTTGCGCAAGCAGAGCTCCCAAAGAGTGATCAAGGGCACTTGTGTACAAGTTGAATGGTTTTCCAGTGGTAGGAGCAGCTAACACTGGAGGTTTTGTCAGGTATGACTTGATGTCTTGGAAAGCAGCTTCACAGTCAGCATCCCAGACAAAGTTTACACCTTTTTTCATCGATCGGGAGAATGGACGGCATTTTCCCGAAAGATTGGAGATGAACCGTCTGATGTAGGCTAATCTCCCTTGAAACCCTTTGAGTTCTCTCAAGGTCCTTGGAGAGGGCATTTCTAGAATGGCTTTGACTTTTATGGGGTCAAGCTCTATTCCAGCTTTCCGAACTAAGAATCCGAGGAACTTACCCGACGAGACGCCGAAGAAGCATTTCAAAGGATTCATTCGCAGTTTGTGTTTGCGAAGCCGGAGGAAGACTTCTCGAAGGTTTTCGAGATGATCTTCTTTTCTTTTGCTTTTGACGGCGAGGTCATCAACGTAACATTCAACCTTCTTGTGCTGCATATCTTGGAATATTTTCATCATAGCCCTCTGATATGTGGCACCAGCATTTTTCAGACCAAATGGCATGACAGTGTAGCAATACACGCCAAATGGGGTCCGAAAAGATGTATGTTTTTCATCTTCAGGATGCATCTTTATCTGATTGTAGCCAGAGAAACCATCCATGAATGTCATTCGCTCGAATCCACAGGTATTATCAATCATTACCTCTGGTATGGGAAGCGGAAATTCATCTTTAGGGCATGCGCCATTCAGGTCTCTATAGTCAATACAGACCCTGATCTGCCCGTTCTTCTTTGTCACGGGGACAATGTTGGCCAACCATTCAGGATGTTGTTCCTCACGGATGAAGCCGACGCTTTTGAGTTTTTGAACTTCCTGTTCAATTTTATCCATCACATCTGGACGGAATCTTCTTTGGCCTTGCTTGACAGGCTTGATGTCTTCTTGAAGATTGAGTTTGTGAACCGCTATTTTAGGGTCTAAGCCTGGCATTTCAGCGTAAGACCATGCAAAGCAATCAACGAACTCACGAAGAAAGGCGATATACTCGGGTAACTCATCATCCTTTATATTCTTGCTTATGAATACAGGACGTGGGTTATCTGGTGTTCCCAAGTCTATTTTTTGAACAGGATCTTCTGTTGGAAGGTTCGAAGGTGGTTCCTCCACAATATTTTCGGAGGCTTCCAGCTCAACGAAACCTTCTGGGTTTTCAAAGGCATTTCCAAACCAAGGTTTTGTTCCTTTCCACGGGTCTTCTTGATCGGTAATTTTCCCAAGGTTTGCTATGAGATGATCCCAATCGCCTGTTGAAACCGGGTCGAAGTAGGCTACTTTTGGAGATGAGGGTTCTTCTGGGTCAGAAGACCACACGTCTATTCCATCGGACAACTCCTCTTCATTTTCGGAGAAATCGTGCCAATTGAATGAGCTTCCTGGATCTTTGTCAAGTGACTCATTAAAGAGATATCCAGGGAGATTGATGTCTTCATGGACTTGAGAAGTTAAGGCTTGGTCAGTATATTGACTTTTAAGCCTTTGTGTCAACTGTCTCAAGGGAGTGTCGGGATCATACCCTAACCCGTGTGAAGACTTTTCTATATAGCCGTAGAGTCTCCAATCTTCCAGCTGGCTTTTGGTCAAGACGGGCCCCAATGGCGTGAGAATACCGCATCCTTCTCCCAAACCGACTGGATTTTGAGCGTCATAGCCCATTTTCTTCATAATAGCTTGTGCCACAGAACTATATAAGGATAGTTGAGGCATACCTTCATTTTGGAAAGGTTCAAGCATGGAGTTTGATGAAGAAGCATCCGATCTATGGAAGAAGATCGGCTTTGCCTTTGCTGAAGTTGCTGGAACAACGAAGGAAGCTGACGTAGAATCTTCTATGTCAGAAGTTATCTCCATTGGAGTGAGAGCAGGCTGAACTTGCTGAGTGTCAGCTTGGCTTGACGATGCGTCATCTTCTGGCTCTGAATCCGAGTCCGTGTCTTGCATCATAGACACGAAAGAGACAACAAATTTGCCCCCAGGCTTTTGCTTTGCCTTCTTTACTTTAGTTGTAATGACCAAAGGCTTTGAAGGTTTGAGGAAGATGATGAAGGGAGTTTGAATGCTCTCTTCAGATTTACCAGATGGTTTGTTTTTTTCCGGTGATTGTTGAGGAGCTTTGCCTTTATCTTTCTGGAGATTTTCGGCAAAGGATGCTGTGTGCTTCTCCTCTTCTTCTTTTTCACCTTTATACATATGTGAGTCTGCGAAGTGGACTTCTTTACCTTTGAAGGGTTTTCTGTCCTCAAAGACTCGATGTATCATGCCGTCGTCGCCAACAAACTTGATGCATTGATGTAGAGTTGAAGGGACAACACCATTCTCGTGGATCCAAGGGCGTTTGAGAAGGATGTTGTAGCATGAAGGGGTTTTTATTGCATACACTGTGACGTCAGAGATAAGATCACCGATCTGCAACTTGAACCTGATTTTGCCGATAGGCCTTTGAGTACTCCCATCGTATCCAAAGATAGATACAGATGTGTGGCTTCGCTAGCTGTGTGGGATGCCCAACTCTTCAAGAGCCGATGTGGAGATGAGGTTGAGTGCAGAACCTGGGTCGATCTGAACTCTGTGCATAGGCATTTCCTTGATATACCCTGTGAAGTACAGGGGTCGGTTATGCCTGGTTTCTCCAAGTAGGAGGTCGTCCTTTGTGAAGGCGATGGTTGCACTGGCTGCTTTTTTAACCGAAAGGCATTCAATGCATGATCCCTCAGTTTTCTTCTTTTCTCCCTTTGAGGAGGCTTTTGAGTTTTTGACCCGGTAATCCAATTCAATTTGGAGGACTTGCGGGGCATATTTGTCGACATCCTCATTCAGCTTTTGTAATTCTGAGATGAGATTATCATGAGTGTGTGGAGACATTCGCAACAAATCTAGGATGTGCAGACGTGCAGGTATGTGCTTGAAGTGTTCAATCAAGTCATACTTGAAAGCCTCCTTAGGGCCTGCATGTTCATCATTGTTGCCACTTGGGGCGCTTACAACATCTTTTCCCGAAGGATTTACATATGTAAAGGAAGATTGGTTGTAATTTTTATGGTAGTCCCGGCCAGAGCGGGTGCCTCTACCAACTTCGAGAGCTTCTTGAGAAAGGTCTTCGTTTGGAAGATTGTCTTCAGGATCAAGAGGCTGTCGTTTTTCATTTGCTGAGGATGAATCAGCAGCAGAGTTGCCATCCTCAGTGATCGTGTTGCACGGAGCATTTTTCGGGAACAAGTCCTGAACAGCATCCAGCAACCTTTCTTCTTCGTTGACTAATTCATCGTCCCAAGCATCAATGGCTGGGAATTCTTCAGTCATGAAGGGTGTGAACTTTGAAGTCACAGTCTCAGGAGAAGAAACCTGAGAGGGTGTCATCTCAGTGAAAGTCACGTGAGACGAGGTGGCTCCAGAAGATACATTGCTAGGCGTCGCCGGAGTGTAAGTGCTCTCATCAGACGATGCTTCGGAAGAGCTATAATCCCGAATTATCACATTACAGGAAGCTCTGACGGGAGACGTTGTCTGATCGGAGTCAGACTCATCCTCGGATGTAAGAGGATCGTCTATCTAGCAATTTTCTCCATTTTCAGGAGTTAAGGGAGGATGTACCTGGTGGTCTTCAGAGACTTCAGGCTCTGGGTTGCGAGGAGGCTCGTTGACGCGGTCTTGCTCTTGTTCTAGAGCGAGTCGCTGCAAGATCCTTGCATATTCTTCAAGATCAGGCATGGGAGCCGGATCTTCTTCTTCATCAACTCTTTGTGGCTCAAAGTGGTTGATTTCCACTGGAGTAATGAGAGGTGCTGAGTCAGCAACATTTTCTTGTACAGCCTCTTAGTCTTCTTCATCATCAAACCAGGATCCTTGTGGCTGTAGGGGGTTATACCAGATTACTGGCATAAGATGAGACTCAGGAACCCATTCTTCATCGGAGAGATATTCTCCTGTTTCAAGAGACTCCTCCCACTCATCTGTGTAGTTGGATTCGAATCCATCATCGGTGTCGCTGGATTCGTATCCATCAAAGGAGAATCCAACTACCGAATTGCAAGAGTATGATGCCTCCTGCATGGCTTCTTTGAATTGAGGTGGCATGTAATCACTGAGAGTGAATTTCCTTACCCCCTTTGAAGTCTCTGGAAGGGATGTTTTTGTTGCCTCCAGTGAAGCGGTAGAGGAAGCCTCTGCCTTTTCTTTGACCTCTAGTTTTGGCTGGGTCTTCTCTTGCCGTTTGAGCTTGAGGAGATGTTTCCTAGCCTGCCTTCGCTGTTGAGCTGTAGGCTTTGTTTTCACGACCTCCCAATTTTCATCTTCCAGGAGATCGGGATGTACCCATATCGGTTGTCCATCTGGTGTCAGGTAAGGAACCAGTTCCTCGGACGCTTGGATTGAGTTTATCACCTTGAAGGAAGTAATGATCTTCTTCTTCGGTGATTTTGATGTTTGTCCACATGTCACCGTGTTGACGGAGGCAGACCCATAGTTTTTGTCAAAGGTGATGACTCCGTTTTTCCACATCTCATTTATTTTCTCTCTCACAACGAAGCATTGATTGAGAGGATGCGAGATCATCTGGTGGTATGGACAGTACCGAGGATCGTTGGTTTTGCCAACATCACCCGGTCTTTTTGGTTCAGGCAAGGTGAGCTTGCCGTTTGCCACAAGAGCCCCGAAGATTTCATCAACGTCTTCATCAAACGGGTATTTCTTCTCTACTCGTTCTTTGAAGGCATCTGAGAGTTCATGTCTCTTACCAGCAACTTTATTTTCAGCTTTCTTTGGTGGCTGAGGAGCTGACTTGATCTGCACATTGAGGACCTCTTTTTTCTTTGGTTTAGAGGTTGCAGTGGCGGTTGGCTCTTTTCTTGATGATTTCTGACTGTTGAGGTCTTTAATCACCGTTTCAGCTTCCATGGAAGCTTCTAGGAGTTCTCACAGGTTTTTTAATTTGTTGCCGATGATCATGGAGCGGATTCTGGCTCTCATGTTGTTTCGGCAAATGTCGACTAGCGACGCTTGTGGCAATACATGAGAGCATTTGTATGCCATTGCTTTCTACTTGTGAATGAAGTCATATGTTGATTCATTCTCCCCTTGTTTTAGGCTGCACAGCTGAGTCATAGTAGCGGGATGATCTTCACCTTTGAAGTGAGTCAGGAAGCGTGTCTCTAGCATGGCCCAGTTTTGGATTGAGTCCTCCGGCAGAGTGGAGTACCAATCGAAGGCCGTACCTTTTAGGGTACTTACAAAGAGGCGGATCTTGAGTGCATCTTGATCCGCGATAGCTCCCGTCAGGATCTTGAAGTGGATGACATGCTGTCTGGCTGATCCTTTCCCCGTATATGTTTGGAGAGTAGGATGCTTGAATTTGGTGGGGAACGGGACCGAGTCCATCAATAAGGGATATGGTGGCTTGATCCCATGCTCCTTGAGTATATCCTCTTCTTTTGCTTTGGCGAGGATACTGTCTACATCCTTTTTGGTAAGGGCGCGTGACTCATTTTCTTCTCCATTTACCTCGTCGTTTTGATGATTCGGAGGAGGTTCATTGTTCGCCTGATTTTGGAAGGCGAGGAGAAGGTTTTCCATCAGAGTTTCAATCCTCTGCTGGCCCTGTTCCAACTGCTGGATGCGGGTGATCGCATCTTCTGGAGGTGGATTGCGGGGTGGTGGCTCAGAATTTGTAGTCAAGACATTCATCCTTCGTGATTCGAACGAAGAAACTGTCCTGGTGACTGAACTGGGGCTCATTCTTTTTGAAGAAGAGCTTGAGGAAGGATCACTCTGCTGTCCTTTGCTTGAAGGAGCAGGGGATTCTTCTGAATGTCTTCTTGTCCTTGAGACGCTGCGGGTCATTGGACGTCGGACATGGATTTTTGTTGCTGATTTTTGGCGCCTTCTGGTTTTTCCAACCATATGGACGGCAGCAACTTGGTTGGGTCTTTCTTTTTCGACCCATTTGGGAGAGACTTGGAGTGTAGGAGGCTGGGTCCTTTGCATCTCTAGTCTCTTTTGCCGGTATGATGCGCGGCGGCGTATGCGACGGGCAATTTGAGATTCGGTCAGCTCTGGCTGGGCTTTGACGATGAAGGATGTGCTTCCTCGGGCGCAGCAGCCGAGCCTGTCTTCTTCGCAGCTGGGCAAGGACAGGATGCGAACCCTGTCCTTCGCCTGTTGCAGCGAAGCTTTGAATTTTTGGAGTTCGGCCCCTGTAGAGATGAAGGGTCGAACTGCAGGTTTGTAGGCCTTAGCAGGTGCTTGTAGAGGCCTTGTGATGCATGACTTGATTTTGGGCTTGTAGGAACAAACTGGCTCATGCTGGGCTGACTTGAGAGTCAGGTTGGAGATGGGTTTCTCCTCTTTCATGTAGGCAAGCGGGTAGAACTGGTTCTCCTTGAGTGGGGCCAGGAATGCTGGCTTAGAGGATGTTTGGGACCTTCTTTGTTTTGGTGAAGGTCTTGGGGACCAAGTCTTGGGATAGACCTGGTCGTTTGCAGGTCGAGGCTTCGTGGGGCTGCCACGGGCTTCAGGCCTTCTGGTGCTCGCCTTTGGTGTCACGGTAGTGACACGTTGAGAGGCGAGTTTCTGCCTCTTGGAAGGAGCAGTTTGTTCCTCAGGAAGTGGGAAATGGTCCCAGCGTCCCAAAGACGATAGTCCGAGGAGTCGAGGTCGACCCGGAGTTCAGAGAATTGCCGAGGGAGTTGATGCTTCGGCAGCTGATGGGGCGCTTGTAAGTGCGCGTGGTTTGCTTCTGTTGAAGCATGAGTTGGTGCTTGTTTTCATCGAAAGTAATGGTTAGTGAAGCTGCCATTGTTAGTTTTCGAAAATTTCTGAAACAAGACCACATCCATTAGTAATCACAAGAATATAATGATCATAAATGGGAAGTTCTATGGTTTCGTCTTTTCAAATTGCTAGAGGAAGATGACCCAAGCAACATGAAGAATGTTAAACGCCATAGAGGGTACAATTGTTTTGATCGCAGGTATGGTAAGCCCAGAATGGGCATCCCAATGACTGCTAGAAGCAATTGTGAACTTAAATTCGACTTATCGAGAAGCAGAGCTTGCTCGAGGTAAGAAGAATATAAAGTTGGAGTTACAGATATGCCGGTCGCAATACAGTAGACCCTGAAAAGGCGTACTAGTACCGGCTAGACACAAATGTTTTGAGACCGCATCTATGAGATGAGATTCTCTGTTTTGAAAGGTCAAGATTGGATTCATCAAAGAGAGCAGATGCTTTTCCGATCTGAACACGGGCTCAGTGATTTCCGCGAGCGCCAGTGCTCAGAAAGAAATGAACCATAATTTCTCGGATCTGAATCTAAAAATGACGAGTTTTTTTTTTTGAAAGGCCAATATCGGGTTCATCAAAGAGAGCAAAAGGCACTCCAATCTGAACACGGGCTCAGCGATTTCCGCGAGCGCCAGTGCTCAGAAACGAGAAGACCAAGATTTCTCCAATCTAAACCCAAAATGACGGAAGTTTTTTTTTTTTTTTTGAAGATTTTTTTTTGGAAGATTTTTTTTTCTTTTTTTTTAAAAAAAATCTTTTTTTTTATTTTTATTTATTTATTTATTTTTAAGATTTCTTTTTTTAATTTTTTTTTATTTTTTTATTTTCTATTTTAAATTTTTTATTTTTACTTTTTTAAAAAAAATTTATTTTTTTGAAAAAAATTTATTTAAAAGACGAGAGAGTACACATAGGCCTCCTAACCCGGTCTTATGAAATCTTGATTGATAGAATTGCCCACAGGTAAGGGTAGGATTACTTAATGAACCCGTTTGGAGGACCCTTGCCTAGAACAGTCAAGCTGTCTCCACACTCTGGACAAGGCTTTTCTTTGAATCAACCATGATCAAATAACACAGTTGGTTTAACCTTAGTGGTCTATGTCTTTTTTTTGTTTTATATATATATATATTTATTTATTTATTTTTTTATTTTTAATGAACTCATCGAAGAGAAACGATGGCCCAAAACCTTAGTCAAACAGGCTCAATATTTCTGCAAGCGCGATGAACGATAGGAACGGATCAAGGTTTCTCAATTTTGAATCCAAAATGAAAAATCTAAAATTTTATATATATATATATTTTTTTAATGAACTCATCGAAGAGAAAGGATGGCCCAAAACCTTAGTCGAACAAGCTCAACATTTCTGCAAGCGCGATGAACGATAGGAACGGATCAAGGTTTCTCAATTTTGAATCCAAAATGAGAAATCTATTTTTTTTATTTATATATTTTTTTTTAGATCTTTAATGAACTCATCGAAGAGAAACGATGGCCCAAAACCTTAGTCGAACAGGCTCAACATTTCTGCAAGCGCGATGAACGATAGGAACGGATCAAGGTTTCTCAATTTTGAATCCAAAATTGAAAAATCTGATTTTTTTTTGTTTTTTTTTTTTTTTTTGAAAAGAGAAAGAGGGGAAATAAATTCAAAGAATTAGAAATTTCCAAACAAAAAATCTCATCTCATTTTTTTTTTTAGATCTTTAATGAACTCATCGAAGAGAAACGATGGCCCAAAATCTTAGTCGAACAGGCTCAACATTTCTGCAAGCGCGATGAACGATAGGAACGGATCAAGGTTTCTCAATTTTGAATCCAAACTGAAAAATCTGATTTTTTGTTTTTTTGTTTTTTTTTTTTTTTTAAAAGAGAAGAGTGGAAATAAATTCAAAGAATTAAAATTTTCTAAAAATCTCATCTCATTTTTTTTTAGATGCGGAATCCAACATAGGCCACCAATTATAAAGTAGCCAAGGAATCGAGAAAAGAAATATAAGCATAGAGCAAAATATATGATATGCAAATATTTCATTTCTAGCATCGTGTTCTCAAACAAACGGGTCCCACCGGGTGGAGCCAGCTTGATGGACCGCGCTCCTGCTCGGTTCTACCGAGGTCGGCGGACATGGGAGTCCGTCGGGTCCGACCCTTTCATAACCGGGGGGCAAGGGCGTGCATCAACATTTCTTTTTTTGTGTGGGTGTGCCAGATTTTCTATTTTACTTGGAATTGCAAGTGGTGATCCGGAGATCAGCCTTCGCAAGTAAAAAGGAAATCAACTTTTTTTAAGTTTTCCATTGCACATATATTTAAGAAAAGAGACATTTTCTTGGTTTGCCGTGAAAGGCGATTTTTTTGGCATTTATAGTCGATTTTGGCGTTTATAGCCGATTTTTGGCGTTTATAGCCGATTTACAATCCTTATCAATAATGAAAGACAAGAGTTGTGATTTTTGTCTCTTTTGAAAAAATACAAACTACAATGAAAAGCAAGAAAAGGAGGATCTAACTTCTCAGGAGGTTGTGGGGGATCCGTTTAGATTGACGGTCGCAAGCCATATGTGGGCTTTGCCATCATCCATGCAGATGAGAACAAAGGATGCTATTGATTCGCTTGGCTTGGCTATAACCTCAGGTTTTTAGAGAACAAAGACCAAAAGAAGGTCCTATGTCCAATAAAAAGCCGAGTAGACGGGCTTGAAAAGCCATGTCTAAGCCATTGGCGGCAGAAGGAGAAGGCAAGGAACTTGGGGGGGGGGGGGGGGTACCCCCCAAGGGACTTTTGTCACCTTGTAGCGATGGTCGGTGTAGGATTTCCGCAGAGTTTTCTCTCTTAGATTTCTGATACCTCTTTCTGTCTGAGTTTCCAGATTTTCTGCAGTCTATTGTCTGTGTGTCTGCTGTCCTTTCTTCTTGGAGAGCTCTCCTATTTATAGGCTTTTAGGTAGCCATTTAGGAGGGTTTATGAGCCTTGATTGTCATAAAGCTACATAAAGGGAGGAGTTACAAAATTGAATTCTTTATTTGTAACTCCTTTTTCTTGGTTTCTGATTGGCCGGAGGAGATTGAGGGCATTTAATCGCCTTTAATCGCCATGATGGGAGGAGTTTCATGGGTTAAATGCCATGAATCTCTTGACTTATAACTCCCGGATGCTTGCTTCTGATTGGTCCGTCCAAAGAAATGGATTAATGACTGTAATAAAGCTAGTCAATTAATCGCATTAAGTGGTCGCCGAGCATCTGAAGAGTCGCGGGCCGTGCCGTGTCTTTTGGGATTCTTCTGGCGATGATCATCGATGGATCTTCATGTAGATCGACATCGGATGACCATGTGATTTCAGGTGTTTGTTGCCAACAGCAGGTCGGTGCCATCTGTCCTGTCGATTTCTCGATCGGTCGGGTAGAAAGCACACTTTTTTTTGGTTGACCGGGTGGCGATCAATATTGTTTTCGATACTCTTGATGATTGACCCGTGTTTTGGACGGATGTCAGAGGATTTGGTGTCTCAAAAGTATGAATTTTAGAAAATACCAGAGGCTGGGTGCTTCGAATCGCGAAAAAACGACGAAAACCGGGGTTTCCGGGGCCTTCCCGGCGACCCCGGGCTCCAGGGTCGCCGGCGACCCTGGGGGGTTTTCCCCCCTTTTGTCCCGTTTTGTGTCCGTTTTTGCTGTTTTTCGATTCTTCTTTCTTCTGTATTTTTCCTTGACATTTTTGACCATTTATTGGCCTGATTTCCCTATAGGAAACCTGATGAGAATCCTTGCATTTTATTTTGCAAAGTTTCCAATTTCCTGAGAAAGCCGAAGACTTTGTCGCGCGGAGCTGCCGATTTTCCGTCAGAAGCTGAAACTAGGCCAAACGATGTCGGAATGACCTGAAATTTGGTGTGAAGCCTCTTGAGCAATAAATAAGACCAACATAGGCTTTTGTTTGAGTTTTGAAGCCGTTTGGGGTCCTATCACCAATAGACTCGCTTTTGTCGCGATGAAGATGTCGCGGTTTGATGTGCGGTCAACCGATGCCCGATTGACTTGAAATTTGACAGGGAACCTATTGGAGTCATTTTAAGATGATCCATAGGCTCTGTCTTGGAAACCATGGTCCCGGAGAGCTTTGCCGCCGAGAGGCCTGATTTGGCTTCCGAGCGTCAAACTATGGTCAAATGTTGTCGAAATGACCTGAAATTTGATGTGTAGCCCTTTATAAGCATTTTGAAGCCGTCCATGTGCTCTATCTGATGAGTAATAGCCTCAGTGGTTCTCGCCGCCGAGAGGCTTGATTTAGCTATTCGAGGGTTGATGTAGGGTCAAACGTTGTCGGTTTTACTCGGAACTTGACGTGGAGCCTTTTGGAAGTATTTTGAGACCATCCATCGGCTCTGATCGAAGATTTGGTGTCTCCGATGCTTTCGCCGCCGGGAGCTCCTTTTCTGCTGCCGAAGAAGCGAAGTTAGGCCAAATGATTTTGAAATGGCCCGAAACTTCTTGTGTACTCCTCTTTTGGCTGTATTGAAGGATCTTGCAGTTTTTGTTTGATTCTGACAAGATTTGATTTTTTGGAAGTAGCATTGCCTATTTATGGCAGGTTGCAACTTCATGTAGCTCTTTCGATCTTGAAGAGGCAAAGTGACATTTTTGGTGTCAACAAGACTAACTCAATGAGTTAGTCCATGTAGCATAACTCCTAGAACAATGCTATTTGAGGAGCCAACCTCTCCACGAGGACCACGACCCTATAATACAACTTTATTTTTTTTTTCAATTTTGATAGTGACCTGTAACAATGCTATTTGCGGACATAGCCGCTCCACGCACTAAAGTATAATACTCAGGATCATTTTAATAAAGTCCGCACCTTGGTACCACAATAATAAAGGAGGGACAATTACAAAAAAATTTGAATATTTAAAAAAAAAAGTATTCAAGTACATCCATCCCTCAACATGGACACCCTCCTTTGGAAAGTGTTAAGTACAAAAGGAGAGTGTCAAGTACATAGGACTCCCTTTTTTGTACTTAATTCTTTGGGTGTCTCTTACCAAAAATAGTTAGGAATGGATGCACTTAAATATTTTTCTTTTAAAAAAATCCAAAAGAATCATCCAAAAAAATTTTGAACATATGTCCTTGTGACTTGGACATGATGAATCTATCCTGCCTTGTGTAATTGGTACGATGTCTGAATTTCTGATGTGCCTTAATTAAGCCCCACACTGCGTCCACTTATTACATCCCTATGTAATACGGGGCAGGCTTCCATACAGCATTTGTCACAGGGTAGATTTTTCGCCTAAAAATCTCTGCCGTGCGGCGTTAAGGACACCAATCTCATAACCAGCCAACCAACAAACACATACACAAATAGCACAAAGGAATTGGAAGGAGACAATTGCAGACAACACAATGCAAATACAGATCACTTGATTAATAAGAGAGGGCTGGTGCCAAAATTAATCAAGTGATCTGTATTTGCATTGTGTTGTCTGCAATTGTCTCCTTCCAATTCCTTTGTGCTATTTGTGTGTGTGTTTGTTGGTTGGCTGGTTAAGAGATTGGTGTCCTTAATGCCGCACGGCAGAGATTTTTAGGCGAAAAATCTACCCTGTGACAGCGTTGCTGTAGCTTAATATGCTATACAGCGTTGATGTATATCCAATTGAATGTCACCAAGTACTTGGTGGTTTTCCAAACTGCATTTACATCTTGCAAAACTTCCTTCAAGATAATAAATGCATTT
This sequence comes from Litsea cubeba, assembly GCA_012931725.1. Taxonomy (NCBI): domain Eukaryota; kingdom Viridiplantae; phylum Streptophyta; class Magnoliopsida; order Laurales; family Lauraceae; genus Litsea; species Litsea cubeba. Next base: position 81,160,425 of record CM022949.1, on the reverse strand, counting down.
TCTTTCCACTTTTACCCTTTCAACTAAAGAGTCATAAAAATAAGGGCCCTACCCCAACAGTTTTCCTCATGCTTACAGAAAAGTTGTCCTAGGTTTCTCAACTCTTTAATAGCAACTGCCAAATTAAAGTTTTTCTTATATAATCATAGCACCTTGAAATGAAGTGGGACCCACTTTTAAATGGATTATCTATAAGCTTGATTAAAATGATAAAGAATAAATCAATAATTGAATCAAATCAAATGGTATGGTTCTTATGGATGATACAACTCTTTAATTGAAATAGTATTTGGTCGTGGTAGGAATAATAGCATATGCATTGAGAGTTTATTTTGAATTGTTTGGATTATAATAGGTAGGTCAGGCCCAGTGTGGAGAATCTGGATTCAATAACTTAAAGATGGGTGGACCACAAAGATGGGTGTACCACACTGTGTGGTCCACCCACTCCTCCTACGGCTTAGTGATAAAGGTCAATGACAAACTAAAAAAACTTAATTTCTATAGAAAACAAAAAAGTCTAATTAATTTATATATATGTAATACTGAAGTAATATTAATATTAATAGTAGTACATGTAAATTAAAACAGGTTGGAAAAAACATTAATTCTCACTAATGTACGTAATATTAATATTATGAGTTGATTAAAACAAATGGTAAATCTCATTATCAACATTTTTTATGAGTGGCCCCCATTGAGGAGAGTAATGATTTGTCGCCCACTGTTAGATTATATGAGAACTCTAAGTAGATCAAATTAAATAATGCTTGAGCCCATGCAGCCTTTTTAATATTTAATTGCTTGATTATGGTACTCAACGTGTAGTTCTTTTTGTCATTAATTTCTTAATATTTGTTTAAAATAGGTAATGTTTTTTTTTTGTTATTTAATCTTTTCATTATTCATTTAAAATGTGTATCATAGTTTTTATTTAATAGATTAATCATTTTTCTTCTTATCATGTATAATAGACTGATGATTTTGAGTAGTTTAGATGTTACAATGTAGGTTCATTATTAGTAAATTGGACATACCTTTATGAAATAGAACATGGAGCCCAGATTTAAGAATTACTTCATATGTTGCATTAAAAAAAACTGTCCATCTTTAGAAATTACATATGGCCCACATTTGACGAAAACTCAAAGGCATGCCACTTTTTTAATGTAGATATAGGTCCCACCATTAAGAATTATAACATGAACGCACTTTTAGAAATTATAATTTGGCCTCATATATTTGGAATTGTAATAAATGATACCCACCTTTTCATCTCATAAGTTGAGACTTTGTAAAGGGTAGTATTGGAAACCATTTTGTTAAGGAATTAGCAAGGGTATTTCTGGAAATAATTAGATTTATTTATGAGTCCTGCTATTGGCACACATGAATTTTCTTTTCATCCACACATATTTTTGAAAAAAAAAAAGAATAGAAAAACATGTGATGTTACCATTTTGCCCACCCTCTTCTTTTCTCTCTCCCCACCTCCCCTTTCACCTCCGTCTCCGTCTCCGGCTCCGGCCAGATCGGCGCCGACGATCTCTCTCCTCCCCTTTTCTCCCTCCCTCTCCTTCCCCACTATTTTTGCTCTCTCTCCCTTCCACCCTCTCCCTCCCCATTGTTTTCTCTCTCCTCCTCCCTTTCTCTCCCCCCACCCCCGCCCGGCCGCTTCTCTGCCATCAATTTCGCCGTTTTAATCATGCTCTCAAATCCATGCCGCCCACGGAACGCCTCCGCAATCACCTCCCACCGCCGCGGCGCGCCCACTGGATGCTTCGCGATCTACTTTTTCAACAGATCGAAATCCTCATCCGTCCACTCCTTCTCCTCCTTGACCTCCGATCTGCTTCCGCCGTTGGGTTGATTCGATTTTGCGATCTTCGGCTCTGGGTTTTCGGGTTCTGCGATAGGGAAGATGGGATTCGAAGAGGGATGATCGTCGGGTCTTCGGGGCTTCGATCTGCGAACGGAGATCCGTTTCTTGGGTTCTTCGGCGGATACTGGATCTGGGTCGGAGGGGGGAGGAGGAGGTCGCCTTTTCCGACAGAGATGTCACCGCCGGTGGCGGAGTGGCCGGATCTGGGTCGGAGGAGGGAGAGGAGAGGGTCCGCCGGCGCTCGCCGGTCCAGGCGGAGCCGGAGGTGAAGGGGAAGGTGGGGGAGAGAAAGGGAGGAGGAAAGAGAGAAAACAGTGGGGAGGGAGAGGGTGGAAGGGAGAGAGAGAGAGAGAGAGAAAAAAACCAGTGGAGAAGGAGAGGGAGAGAGAGAAGGGGAGGAGAGAGATCGCCGGCGCCGCTCTGGCCGGAGCCGGAGACGGAGGTGAAAGGGGAGGTGGGGAGAGAGAAAAGAAGAGGGTGGGCACAATGGTAACATCACATGTTTTTCTGGTTTTTTTTTTTCAAAAATATGTGTGGGTGAAAAGAAAATTTATGTGTGCCAATAGCAGGACTCTTATTTATTTAAGTACCCATGTTTTGAGGAGAAGCATTAAAAGTGCGGAATTCACCTCCATATTGACGTGCCATTCTCTTATTGGATGGAGAAAGACGCTGCATTCTATTAGTATAAAGGGGACTTCGGCCGGGGGTCTCTCAAATCATGACTTTGTTGCAAACAGTCCACAAAGAAAAAAGTCATCAAGCTAAAGGTTCCTCTCACACTTTTTCATACCTACCTGAAATATCCAGTTTACCCTTTCTTAATTTAAATCATATCTCATGATTGGTGGGATATCCCATTAATAATGGCCAACAAACATTTAATTGCCCACGATTAATGGAATCCCCATATTTTTAAATAAATTCTAAAAACACACAAATAAATTTTAAAATAAAGAAAATAAATTTAAAAAAATGTAATAATTTCAAAAAAATACAATAATTTTTTTAGAATAAGCAATATATAATCAAATAACGCAGATAAATTTAAAAAGATGCAAATAAATTTCAAAATATCCAAATAAATTTTAAAAAATATAAATAAATTTCAAAAGACTCAAATAAGTCTCAAAAGATCCAAAGAAAATTTTAAAAATGCAAATAAAATTTAAAATAACTAAAATAAATTTTAAAAAATGCAATAATTTCAAAAAATGTAATAAATTTGAAAAGACACAAATAAATTTCAAAAGAAGTAAATAAATTTAAAAAACGCATATGAATTTCAAAAAATGTAAATACATTTGCTAAAAAACTCAGATAAATTTTGAAAAAAAAACTCAAATAAATTTACCAAAAACACAAAGAAATATGACAGAAAATAGATAAATTTGAACAATACTCAGATAAATTTGACAAAAACACAATAAATTTGAACAAAACTCAGATAAATTTGACAACAACTCAGATAAATTTGATAAAAACTCAGATAAATTTGACAAAAAGATAAACAGAACCAAAGAGCAATCACCGGGGAGACGTCGGTCCTCCATGGAATGCAAACGGGTCAGGTCAACTCGACCTGAAACCCAACCTGGACCTGGGCAAAACCTGGCCCAGATCTTTTCTTCCTCTTCGTTCTGGTTCTGGTTTCTATAACCAGAATCGATCCAAAACCACTGTTGCCTTCTTCCTCAAGTCAAGTGGAGGGGCAACAGTAGCGGGATGCGACGGAAGCCTCCGGTGACAAGCAATGAATGGCAATGGCGACAGGCGCTGCAACACAATGGCGACGATCCACATTTTGGTTCCGGAAACGGGTGGCCTGGCGACGTGCTGCGCAACCAGAAATCTCTTCGAGGACGAACTGACAAAGAAGTGCACGCTACCTGCAAATGTTCCGGTCTCTGTTCTGCAAAGAGAACCTGTGAACTGACTAACCTGGGAACTGACAAACCATGATGAACAAGGAGGATGATGGTTGGGCAGCCCCTGCCCTCTACAACTCCGATCTTGGTATTCTTCCCAAGAATCTGTAGCCTGCGTCTTCGATCCTTCCTAGCAGAGCAGACTCAGGCTCTGTCTTCATCGAGATGGCAACACGCAGGTTTCCAAAGTTAGAGATCGAACTTCTGTTCTGTCTGAGAGGATTTAGGAAGGAGGAAGGAGGGAAGATTTGCCATCTGTTGAGTATAAAGAGGATTTAGGATGGAGGGAGGAAGGGGATTTGAAATTTGAAAATTCAAGATTTTATGCCTAAAATGGTTGAAAGAGTAATTTAGTCTTGAAAAATGAGATCATGTGGATTGAGGGATCTAAGGCTGCAAAAAAATCTAGCTGAGTGGACCAGAGGCCTTAATAATTTTCCTTGGACTAGAGGCTGAAAACATTGACTTATAGGGACATGTCGCTAATTTCGCCTAGTATTATAAATATCTGCCTCTCCTACATCTAGATGCCTCTCCTCTCCATAGTGCGACAAAGACGTGGCCCTACTTATTTTGCAACAAAAGAAAAGACCGGGCTCTTTCTTCTCTCTTCTTCCTCATCTTTTTTTCTTTCTTTTGTTGGTATTTCCTCATTTCTCTACATCTTTATTCTCTTATTCCTCTGCTGCAAGAAGTATATGTTCTCTTTTACTGATGGGTGAGATGTTCTAATTTCATGGCAGGACTCTGTGATTGTTCCTCTACTTAGATCGAGAAGATTTCAGTTGCTGATCTTAAAGGTTCTTACACCTCAACTCATGAATTCTTTCAAATGTTTGTTTGCTTTTCTACATTTCTTGCCTTACACATGTAGCTTAGACTACTATAATTGGATTTTGCTGATTTTCCTTGGTAACTTAAGGATAACAGGGGCATGACATCCCGTTATGCGATTCAGTGGGCCCCGGTGGATCACAACTATCCCATTGGATAGCTTTTTTATGGTTAATGATGGTTAGGCTAACCCTGGTGTCATTACACTTACTTAAATGGGTATCAGCACTAGGAAGCTACTCTTTTTGAATCGGGATCCTCTAAGTAGGCCTACGCATGGTGACCGTGAGCAGACCACTCATGGTTTGCCACGTCACCATGGGCAGCCCCTGCTTGGATGCATGGCAAGCTGCCCGCGGTGACGTAGCGAACTGTTAATGGTCCACTAACGGTCACCGTGGGATTTTACGTCATCAAATCCAGACTCACTCTTTCCTCTAACCAAATAAAAGTATTTACTTACCATTAACGGTGGAACATTGGGTAGATACTCTTTCTAATCCACATGTAGCATTAAATATTAATTTGATATTAAAAAAAAGAAAAAGAAAAAAAACCTGTGGGCTGGCGTGGCCTAGCACGACCCAGCTTTGCCTGTAGAGGGCACGATCCAGCTTGTGCATGTGGGCCGTGTTGGGCTTCGCTCCTACCAACCTGGGCACGACACGACACAACCCAAGCATGGATGGGCCAAGCTCTAGACGGGCCGTGCCTGCCCAGCACATCCTATTTTACACCTCTATCCTAACCCGACCCACAAAAGATCCCTTCGGATGCGGTCTAGCCTCTCAATCACAGCCTTTGGCATTTTGAACAAAGGCATCTAGGAGAATAGAAAATTGGATAAACAAGTTTTAATTAAAGCGATTCTCCCTACGAAAGACAAATAAGCCTTCTTCTATTAAGAGAGTTTTTTTTTTTTTACATTTCAATCACCGGACCCCATAATGACTTAAATCTCGGGTTTGCTCCAATAGACAACCCAAGAAAAATAATAGGAAGCCTCCCTGACCTACATCTAAAATTGTAAGCCAACTCCTTAATGGTTTGCTCAGAACACCTAATACCCACCAGCAGACTCTTAGAAATATTAATCGTTAAACCTGAAACTAACTGAAAACACCGAAGGATTCTCTTTGAGTGCTGAGACTTCTTCTCTCTTGGTCGAGCTAAAGAGGACTGTGGACGCTCAAGTTTGTGGAGGTGCTAATTATGTTTGGTGGAGGCTCAAGTTTGTGGAGCTGCTCAAAATATTCACCTCTGGATGCTAAGTTTGGTGGAGCTTGTGGAAGCTCAAATTAGAAGAAGGATTCAGAAATCCTACAATATTGAAAAATTTAGAAATCCTACTATATTGAAAAATTAAATTTATTCTTCATACTGAAATTACTTGAATTCTCATAAAGAAACACGCCTTAAGCATGTTTGGTAATTTTACTAGTAAAGTCAAGTCAAATTAAACATCAGATCAAAAGCACTTTTTACCATAACTCCCTCCATCTTTTTCAAAAAATAAAATAAAAAAGAAACTACCTTTATTAACTAAAATACAAAAAAACTCCATTTCCCCATACAAAAAGTAAAAAATATTTCATTCCAAACAACTAAAAATAAAATATCATCATAACCCACTACATATTTTATTCATTCTTTTTATTTCACTTTACTTCACTTGATTTTAAAAATAAATTATCAAACGTTAAGGGTTATTGTTGTTGCAAATGCCATATTTGCCAACATTGTTGGGGACAACTCACCTACTTCATTACTATACCATTGATGGGGGTTGACCGCGTCCTCCAAGGACAAAATGAGAAAAAAAATATATACTCTTGAAAAAAAATAAAAAACTACTTTTTATTGTACAAAATGCCAAAAAAAATATTCTAAAATGATAAAAATTATATACTTAAAAAAGGAAAAAATGACAAAACAAAATGCCTGCCATCCACTGCCCTTTTTTGCTCTCTTTTATTTTACTATTATGTTATTTTACTTTGCCCTGTGAACCAGCCGAGCTTGGCCCTGAGAAAGCAGAGGAGGCAGCGAGTACTATGCATTAATTGCTACTATGCCCTGGTACAGGCAGATAGTACAAGGCATTAATTGCTACTAGGCCCTGGTACCACTAGTCAGCAGGGACCATGAAAATATGCTACAGGCTTCATTAATTGAAAAATAACTATCATTTGTTACTAGTATACTCTTTTTTTTTTTTTTTAAAAGAACCAAAAAACTATTCAGAAGAAAACCTTAAAGTCTCTCACTTTCGGCTAGTATACTCTTTTAACCACTTTTATCTCTTGATTTCTCTCACCCTTTTACAGCTTTCCTTTATTTCTCTCTTTTGCATGGCTCTAATTCTCTCACGACCCAGAGGCTGGATCAAGGAGGGACCCATTAGTCCTCATTTATCCCTTCATCAGCCACTGTCATTTGATTTAAACTATCTTTTTTTGGGCCATAAAGACTTGCTAAATCAATCAAGACAACATATTCTCTTCCCATTTAATCACTTAATAATTTATTTTAATATGAAATTTTTTTTATCATTTAATGCCTTAAGTTTTTTTTTTTTAGTGCATAACATGTCTTTTATGTCTTTATTATTTAATCACTTGATTATTTAATAGCTTAAATTTTTAGTGTTTCCTACTATTTGCAATAATGTTCAATAATAAAAGAGAAAACGAGATGCAAAATATAATACGATCGATCCTAATATGAAATATAGATGTTTTGTGACTCGGTGAGGTTCATGTTACATCCATGTGAGATTGAAGGTAATGGATATTTGATGGATTTGACTCGTGACTCTATCAAGTCACCTCATTTTGATAAATGACTGAGTTAAAAAAAATGCGGAAAAATTCGGCCAAAGTAAATACAAGTTATTAATGCCAGAGGTTTGAAGTCTTCAATTTATAAATTATTATTTGAAATATTTGATCTATTATTAAATAATTCTAAAATATGTTTAAAATAACATGACTCTCGCTAGTCATCCAATTAATTCTCTGCGTGTCATTATTTATTTTTGAGCCAGACAAGTCGAATCCCAGCCACAGTATTCCAACATTAAAACCATGTCAAGAAAGTTGAGAAGTAACTTAATCATAGTATGGGTAAAACTTCCGTGCAACTTTTTTTTTTCCTGTGCATGCGCGTGTATCTCGTGTACAAACGCCAGCACGACATGTACATGGTGATCATAGTATGCGCGCATGTGTAGTTTGCACATATATACACACGACTCGTATACAAGATACACGCGCTTGCAAGAGTTTAGAAAAAGATTATGCAGAAAACCAGTGCGCCAATAAAAAGAGTTATATAAAATATTATTGCACACAAGAAATATTTGGAATATGATGGTTTGGAGAACTCTTTTGGGTCTTTATTGGAACCCTTCTTATTAATTATCCTTAATAATATATAGATTAATTGCATGGGAAAGACAACAGGTAGTTGTCCTGCTGCTGCTAAAGATTAAGTTTAGGTTGTTAGAAATTTTAGGAATAAATTAAGAGTTTAAATTTTAAATTATTATCTTATAAGTTTATGTCTCCTGCATAGATTGAAAAGTCTGTATGAACGATACCTATGGTGACTTTACGTGAAGTGATTTATTTTATATTTCTTTTTGGTATCAAGCATGGGGCTCGGAGATGATTTTGCGATCAAGCCGGGTACAATCCATCTTCTGCATTATCACTGTCAGTTTTTCTATTTCAATGAAGAAAAGAATCATCATTCTCTTTTTTCATCCATCCATTCAAGGCTTACGATCTCATCATGTTCGTCAAATCTTCATCGATCAAATCTTCTGGAAGAGATCGGAAGAGATCGTGTCAGATCCGATTTACTAGACCACCAGCATCGACATACTTGAGAGGAGCAAGTAGCGACAGTGATGGATCTACAGACAGACGACGATCCCCATGAAAACTTAAAATATCGTTTCTATTAAAAAGAAATATCATTTATTATTAAGAGACCAATAAGGGTTTTTTATTTATTTATTAACAATTAGAAATCATTTCCCATAAAGGACATCTAATCGACATGGAACCAAGGGTGTCTGTATAAAAAGTGATTTGATTTAAATTTTTTTACTGGCTTTTTGCACTCGTTATTGTATCCGATGACTCGGAGCCCTCTGAACCTCCACACTGCCAAGCAAATGGGAAGTTTGCAACATGACTCATGCATACTCTGGCCCCATTGGCTGGTGAAAAGAAAAGCCCCACTCATTCATCAAATTTGGATCCTCTGATTTTAAATCTACCGAAACCTTGATGGATCCTCTGGCTTTAAATCTACCGAAACCTTGAGAGTTAAAAGAGTGCAACTCGACAGTGAGGACGCTCGTTGAGTATAAACCCCACCGCCCCCCCCCCCCCCCCCCCCCCCCCCCCATGCTGCGAACAAAGATGTGGCTTCTTCTATTTACAACTTGCCCCCCCCCCCCCCCCCCGCCATGCTGCGAACAAAGATGTGGCTTCTTCTATTTACAACTTACAAAAAGAAAGACTGGGCTCATTGTGCTCTCCTCTTCCTCACCGTTGGAAATTCCTCATCTTTGGTTTTTTCTTTCGTTTTTCTATTTCACCATTTTTTCTACATCTTTATTCTCTTATTCCTCTACTGAAAGTAGTACATGTTCTGTTTTACTGATGGGTGATGTTCTATTTCCATGCTAGGATTCTGTGATTGTTCCTCTGCTAGATCGAGAAGGTTTCAGTTGCTGATTTTTTTCATCTAAAAGGTACTGAATGACATTCACTTTTTTTTTTGGGTTATGAAATATTATTCCTCCATAAATTCGGGTTTTCCAATTTCATGACTGAGATTCTAATAATATTATCAGAGTTAGACTCTGGTCAATATATTTTGTGAAGCTCTTTCGCACCATATCCCAAGATATCATGGGATTTATTAGCTCCTATATCATACACTTTCTACAACAAGCCAGCGCGTTTGATTTTTATAGCACATGAAAATGATATTCCGTGAAAAGTAAATACACATCTAATCATTATTTTTCATGTTCTATCATTTGAATATTTTTTCTTTGTTAAAATGCTACATAGAAGTCATGACATCATTGGACAATTCTAATATCAAGGGATTTATTAGTTTGTGACATACATTGTTCCCATGATATCACGAGATCCAGATAGTTTATAAAGTGAAAGTCTAAATACACCGAAAATATGGCCTGAAAAAGGGCCTGAAAGGCCCTGGGCCTTAGGATCCTTAGGATCACATTTGATCCAAGGGTCCAAGGCCTGTGATCCTAGGGCCCAGGGCCTTTCAGGCCCTTTTTCAGGCCTTTTTTTCGGTGCATTCAGCATGTCTCGTTTATAAAATATGCTACATTTCTGCTCATTTTGAATACTATATAAAAACTTTAAAAAATGCCTTTATTCATAGAGTTGGAAGGCATCCCTTAGAATTGGATCACATCCACACAAATGAGCCCAAGAGACACATTTTATTGAAAAGGCACATGTGTATTTTTAAAAAAGATACATTCACAACTGGGCCCAAAGAAGGGGCACATTTTATTGAAAAGGCACATGCGTTTTTAGAAAGACACATTCACAAATGAGCCCCAAGAAGCTGACGTAGTTCTCCTAATGCCAGAATTTAGTTTTATTTTCCCAATTAAAATTCAACTTTAAAGAGAAAGAATGGCACCAATGCGAGCCTTTAAAAACAAATCCTTAATCAAAGAATAAAAAGCTCAAGATTTAATTTTGACTGGAGTAAAGCCTAGTGGATCCGGACTCACAACTGCCACTTCACCTTGACATTTGGACGTCAGGATGCTCGTTGAGTATAAATGCCTGCCTCCAGCGCCGGCCCTGAGATTTTTGGGGCCTAAAGCAAAGATTTCAAAGAGGGCCCCCTTATATATTGTATACGAAAATTAGCTTAAAAAATGGGTCATAAATTAATCATTACCAAGATTCAAAACACACACACACACACACACACACACACACACACACACACACACACACACATATATATATAGAAAAATCAATAGTCATTATGTGACTTCAAATTCATTTAAACACTACTCTTCTAGCATTTTTTTGCTGCAAATGCACTAATCAAAGCTACGTAATCAATCTTATCAACCATGGCGTTCTCAATTGACAACATAGCTAATTCATTCAATCTTTCCTGTGACATGGTTGACTGAAGGTAAGACTTTATCAACTTTAACTTTGAAAAACTTCTTTCCCCAGAGGCAACTGTAACTGGTATAGTTAGCAATATTCTGTATGCAATCCATGTATTGGAAAAACAACCATCCATTACCTTCAAATAATTGAGCATGTCAATTGGCTTTGTTGTTTCTTTTGGCAAAACTTCTTTCAACACTTTCAATTCTGAAAATAAGTCTCTCCCATCAATATCAGAAAGTGCATCATTGCTAAAAAAAGTTTCAAGATTAGCACAATAGGACATCAAAGCTTCATCATTGGTAGCATTTAAATCCTTCAAATCAAACAAAAATCCAAAAGTTTTTCTCTTATACTTGAAACTGTTTGAACCGGCTCTGAAGTGATGAAAGAGCTTGACCTAAAATATATAAGAAATACTTCACTCTAAAAGATTCTTCAGCTGACTGTGTCGCCTCTTCACTATTGTTCTCGTCAAATTGCTTTTTTCTATATATGATTCGTTTTTCTTGAAATGCCGGCTCGACATTCATTCTAGCTGCAACCTCTTTAGCTTCAATCATGGCCTCTACAAATCCAGTTTCTCTATACTTTTCAATAAATGAAATAAGCCATTTCAACTGATCAACAACAACATCTATGTGGATATCTTCATTTTGGAAAACCTTGCTAACGAAATTAACAGCAAATAATAGATTGTGTCAAATAATCATGCCAACTAAAAACTCAAAACTGTCAATTCCATGTTCTCATAAGGACTCCGCATCATTCTTTGTTTTCGGATCTTCAGTAGTGTGGGCCAATTCAACTAAAGCATCTCTTATTTGTGGGGCTTGATATCTTATAACTTTAACACTTTCCACACGACTTTCCCAACTTGTTTCCGATAATGGCTTGATCTGAGACCTTCTACATTATCTTTCAACACTTTCCACCTCTTTGGCGAAAATGAAAACAACAAGTATATTCGTTGTACCACTCCAAATAAAGATGTAGCCTCAGGACAAGAGTTAGCCATATCACAAAGTGCAAGGTTAAGACTATGACAACCACAAGGTGTATAGAATGCTCTAGGATTTATGTTGAGTACCCTATTTTGTACACCCTTGTGTTTTCCTTTCATATTAGATCCATTGTCATATCCTTGTCCTCTTATATCATCAAAATCAAGTTCAAGAGTACCCAACGCTTATTGAAGTACATTGAAAAGCCCTAACCCCGTTGTATCTTCCACCTTTATTGGACTTGTTAAAACATCCACACAACGAATCACAAGAGACATTTGTTCTTCATGGCTTATATTCGGACTACAATCAAGTATAAGCGAGAAATATTTTGCTTCTTTGATTCTTGCAATGATTGCATTTTTAATCACACACGCTAATAATTATATCAATCCATTTTGAATTTTGTGGCTAAGATAATGGTAATGAACCTCACCACTTTCAATTCGCCGAAGGTGCTCTTGCATTGTTGGATCAAGTTCGGCAATCATTTTAATTATGCTTAAAAAAATTTCATTCCACTCTTGATAAATTTCTCATTGTCTCCACGAAAAGCTAAATTATATTTTGCAAATGTTTTCACCACAACTATTATCTTTCGCAACACCCTTTTCTAATGTTCTTTCTCTCTATTGATTTGTTCTTGCTCGCTTTTATCAATGGTTTCGTTCTTGTGCAATCTCATATCTAATTCAATCCATTTACTCATGCACATGAGATGCTCATTACTACTTTCATGACTTTTTAAACCTTTTAGCAATATTTCTCCAATCTCCAAGTCCATCATTCGCAAATAAAGTTTCGCTCCATTAGATAAATGTCGGATGTAGTGTGTGGAAGAGAAGTGTCTATTAAGATCATCTTTAGGATAATTGACATCGTCAACTCTTCTTTTACGACCCCTTTCTACTAAAAAGCCTCGTAAATTCTGATCCATCTTATCCCAATTACTTGGATCATCAACATTTGAATGCTGAAATTCTACATTTTGGTCTTCATGTTGACTACCATCATTCTCATTGTCATTCTCATTAATCCACTGATTAATTTCCTTATCAAGTGTCTCTTCATACTCTTCATTTACTGAATCTATAAATTCTTCATCCTCAAAATTTTCAACTGGAACTGAATCATCTGTTTGTTTTTTAGCAACAACAAACTTATGAAGAGCTCCTAATTGAGATTGAATAAGTGCATCAACTTTTCATTTTCTTTCTTTTTTCAGACCCTGAGATGCACTTTCTAGGATGCATGATTCTAGGAAACAATCTAATGCAAAACTCAAGAACCAACGATCAATCCAAATTCAAAAGCTTCAAATTCAGGTAAAATTACCGAGGTTACGAAACAATAGAGTGTTAGGCTAGCATGAATAACTCAATCAACACCATAAGAGCATCTGTAAATCATTAAATCAAATAAACAACAATCAACAAATTTGCCAAACATAACCCATCTACAAATTATTTGTATTTTCATAATGTGATGATTCAACTGATTTTTTTTCTTCATAATAAGCGAAAGATTATTTGATTCAATTGATATTGTGGTTAAACTTAGTGGCACCTTTTCTTATCCTTTTATTTTATATTGAGTTTATGTATACAACAAATTTTTATATAACAAAAAAAACACCTTAATCAATAGTCTTGTCCCCTTAAAAGTCAAAAAGATTAAAAGAACAGATAAAAAGAATAATGACACATTTTTAAAAATATTCTTTGAAACTTGGAAAGGAGAGAGTGTTCAATCACCTGATTCTCTTTCCGGCTCGTCGGCACAAAGCGGTGAAACACATAAACGAAAAGTCGAAAATAGTTTTGCAGTCCAAAAACCCCATTTTAATTGGGAGTAAGGAGACCCAGTTTTGATTGTGAATAAGGAGAGAGAGAGAGAGAGAGAGAGAGAGAGAGAGAGAGAGAGCGAGAGAGACGGGGTGTATTTAATCTCCGAAGTCGAAAGTGAATCGGCATCCAAAACTACTCTATAATAGCAGACCTAATCTTTTTCAATTTTAAAAGTTTCATACTCTTTTTTTCATTTTTTTACTTTTAAATATAACACAAAATTCATTAATTTAGGGCCCTTTTATAATGGGCTGTTTAGAAATTGGGCCCTTTCTCATGTCTTGGGCAGCCTTTTTTTTTTTTTTTTTACAGACCTATATATTATATGGGCTAATGAAATTAGGGGCCCCAAAAAATGAACAGAAATTAGGGGCCTAAAGCGATGGCTTCCTAGGCTTTAGCCCAAGGCTGTCTTAAAAGAAAAAAATAGAGAGGAGAAAGGTGTTTTAATGCACACGATCACTAGCAGACGGGTTGTAGAAATAATCCACCAAAACCCAACTAGGCTTGTGAACGTCTACAACATGAAACGGTCTCGCTCTTATAAATTTGGATAATGAATAACCCAAAACACCAACACCCTCCCCCCCCCCCCCCCCCCCCCCCCCCCACGGTCTCGCTCTTATAAATTTGGATAATGAATAACCCAAAACACCAACACCCTCCCCCCCCCCCCCCCCCCCCCCCCCCCATACACAACACACACACTATTTTCTTTGGCTTTTTTTAATTTTTTTTATTAAAGAACTGATTCAGAACTAGCTCTTCAGTCTATTAGAATGATTCCATTGGTGAGCTAAGAAAGGAACAGCCATTTAGCTGGCTCGTGGATCACCATCGAGTACTAGTTTCCACCAAAGATCGCTGTCTTATTCTTGTTTGTGAGAAGCGTCTTACAAGACCGACGTCAACAGAGGTCAAAACCTAAGAACTAGGCTCCTTCCTGGATTGGGTTACTCGCTAAAAGATGAAAATGGTATTCTCTGTTGGGCCTAGTGGGTCCAGACCAAGTGGGTTCATGGTCATGGGTATTTTGGTAATTGTACCGGGACTTTCTTATTGACTAAGTAGGGTTTCTTGGGGAATAAGAAAGAGAACATTATATATATGATGTAATGTGTAACCCATGATAGACACATAGAGAGCATATCATAAAGAGTGAACCTAAAGGAGAGTCGAGTTTTCTTTCCCGTGGACGTAGGCAAGATTGCCGAACCACGTAATTCTCTTGTGTGTGATTGCTTATTCTTGTGTGGTTGATTGATTGTTCGATCGCTGATTCACGTTTCCGCATATACGCGCACAACAAGTGGTATCAGAGCCTAGGGTTTACTAGGGTTGGATTGTGCCGCGCTCGTGATCGACGGATCGGATCAAGGAATTGATCCGGATTTCTGCACATTGCTCTTCATTGCAGGAAACTCACAGGAACCGATCTCTATTGGGCCACGCTGATCAGGTGTTTTCGGTTCAGGGGAGATCTCGAAGAATAGTTGTAGAGGGGTTCTGCTAGTTCTCGGATTGCTGCCAGAATTGCAGCAAAACAGAGGAGCGGATTGGGTGACTCTTTGACGCCGTCGCGCGTCACTGGTTCGCCGCCGCACGTCGCCGGAGAAGACAGAGGTTCCAGGACCATCATCGCTGTGTACAGGATACCAAGGCCGCCTGGGTTCTTGATCCGGCCTGCTGCCGTCGCTGCTCTGGCGTCCCCGCTGCTGCTGATCGTCGTTCCACCGCTGCCGTGCCTTCGCCGGATTCTTCAGCCGCCGTTTCGCTGCTGCCGTGCCATCGCCGGAGTCAGTCGCTACTTCTAGTCTTCGATTTCTGGTTACAAAAACCAGAACAAACAGATCGAAGAAGAAGAAGGGATCTGTGCCAGGCTTCTCCAGGTTGGGTTTGTCCCGGGTCAGTTCTGACCTGACCTGCTACGAAAGACCAGACCAGATCAGGTTTGGTTTAGGTCAGTTCCGCCTGACCCGCGAAGCAGGAAGCCCATCCAGCAGCCACTGACGTCATCACCACGTCAGCGAACAGTACGGTCAATAGCAGTTTTGACCAAATTGAAGGCTGAAAATTATTCTCACGATATCTTGAACATCCGAGGTCAGACCAGGGATCCGTTTGCGCCTACAGACTCGTTGCGAGCAGATCTACGTAACTATGGAAGAAGATTGGTAGTTTGACGGTTAACAAGATAGTTTGACTAATCGGAGTGCAAAAAACTATTTTTGCGATATCGGAGCCGTCCAGAGTCGGATTTCAGATCCGTTTTTTACAGCGTGCTCGTGGTGACGAGATCTACGGATTGGTGCAGAAATTGGGGTTAGTGAAAATTGTTTATATTTCTTGATTATTTAATTGAGATGGAGAACAACACTGTGAACACTACCATGATCAAACTCAACCATACCAATTGGTTGATTTGAAAACCTAAGATGGAGGATATACTATATTGTAAAGACTTCTATGATCCCATTGAGGGGGATAGTGCCCGACCTAAAGAGATGTCTGATCCAGATTGGAAAAAGATGCATAGAAAGACAATTGGTCACATCAGACAGTGGGTGGATAACAGCATATTTCATCACGTGTCTAATGAAACCAATGCGAAAACCCTTTGGAAGAAGTTAGAAGAAAGATATGAGAAGAAAACTACCGTGAACAAAACTTTTCTGATTAGAAAGCTTGTGAACATGAAGTTCAAGGAGGGTAGTAAAATTGAAGATCACATAAATAATTTCCAATGCATTGTGAATGAGCTGGCTACAATGAAAATGGTCCTTGATAATGAGATGCAAGCTTTATTTCTTATAAGTTCTTTGCCAGATACATGGGAGACATTGGTTGTTTCCGTGAGCAACTCTACTCGAGATGGTGTGTTATCAATGAGTCAGGTTACTAGCAGCTTATTAAATGAAGAAATAAGAAGGAAAACTACAGGGACAGATAATGCACACGCCTTTGTTATTGAGAAAAGGGGGAGAAGTAAGAGTAGGGGACCAAAGGGGTTTGTGGCAAGTCCAGAGGTGACAAGGAATCACAGACTAAGAAAAAGTCTGGAAAATGCTTTCATTGTGGCAAGGAGGGACACATGAGCAGAAGAATGACACTAACACTACAGCTACTTTGGATAATGAAGTAATGATTCTGACCAGTGAAGTTGAAGAGTGTTTGAGTGTTGCAGATGATCAGGTTGAGTGGGTTGTTGACACAGCAGCATCCTACCATGCTACTCCTACTAAGGAGATATTCACGACGTACAAAGCAGAGGACTTTGGCACTGTGAAGATGGGCAACACAAGTCATTCGGATATTGTTGGGATCGGTGATGTCTGCATTTAAACCGATACTGGTTACACAATGACGCTGAAAGATGTGCGACATATTCCTGATCTGCGGTTGAATCTGATTTCCGGGATTTAATTGGACCGTGCAGGTTATGAAAGTTACTTTGGAAATGGCAGGTGGAAACTCACTAAAGGGTCTCTTATTCTTGCGAGAGGGAAGGCGTGTAATACGCTGTACAAAACACATGTGAAGCTATGCAAATGTGTGTTAAATGCTGTTGAAGACAGATCCTCTCCAAATCTGTGGCACAAGAGACTTGGACATATGAGTGAGAAAGGACTGCTGTTATTGGCAAAGAAAGATCTGATTAACTACTCCAAAGGTACATCCCTTGACCCTTGTGATTATTCCTTGTTTGGTAAACAACATAGGGTTTCTTTCTCTAAAACATCAACGATAAAATTTAATGTATTGGATTTGGTATATTCTGATGTTTGTGGTCCCATGGAGGTGGAGTCATTGGGTGGCCATAAGTTTTTTATCACATTTATTGATGATGCATCCAGGAAAGTTTGGGCTTGTGCGTTGAAATCGAAGGATCATGTGTTCTAGGTATTTCAGCCGTTTTATGTCATGGTTGAAGGAGAAACAAGAAAGCTCTTGAAATGTCTCCACACAGATAATGGTGGTGAGTACACATCCAACCAGTTTAAAGGCTATTGCTCAAAGCATGGTATTCGACATGAAAGAACAATTCCTGGTACTCCAAAGCATAATGGTATAGCAGAGATAATGAACCGCACTATTCTTGAAAGGATGAGATGCATGATTAGAGTGGCACGGCTACCGAAGCCATTTTGGGGTGAAGCTATTCTGACTGCAGTTTACATGATTAGCAAGTCTCCCTCTGTTCCTTTGGATTTTGATCTTCCGGAGAGGGTATGAACAAGTAAAGATGTTTCTTATTCTCATTTGAAGGTGTTTGAGTGCAAGGCTTTTGCACATATACCAAAGGAGCAGCGTTCAAAGCTGGATGATAAGGCAGTATGTTGTATTTTTCTTGGCTATGGTGGAGCCGAGTCTGACTACAGGTTATGGAATCCAGAGAAGAGAAAAATTATTAGGAGTAGGGATGTGGTGTTTCATGAAGACCAGTTCTTTGGAGATATTGAAAAGACTGAAAAGTCTAAAGAAGTTGTTGATGGAGTGGTTGATCTCACACCGACTCCTTCTCCAGTGCAGACTACAGGTGGAGAAAGTGGACAAAATGATCCAGCTCGTGATAAGGCGCAGGGGTTGCCAGATGAACAGGGTGTTGAGCAGGGGGAGCAGTCTCCTCAGTTAGAAACCACGAAACCTCAGGCTAGGAGGTCTACTCGAGAGCGTCAACCATCAACAAGATATCCTGCAGCAGATTATATTTTGTTTACAGATGAGGGGGGAGCCAGAGAGCTACCCAGAAGCAAAAACTCATGCAGATAAAGATGAGTGGATAGAGGCTATGCAGGATGAGATGAATTCTTTGAAAAAGAACAATACTTATGAGCTGGTGGAACTTCCAAAAGGTAAGAAGGTTCTGAAGAACAAATGGGTGTTCAAGCTGAAGAGAGATGACAGTGGAAAAGTGATAAAGCACAAAGCACGACTAGTGGTTAAAGGCTTTGCGCATACGAAGGGTCTTGACTTCGATGAAATCTTCTATCCAGTTGTGAAGATGACTTCTATTAGAGTTGTCTTGGGTTTAGTCGCCAGCATGGACCTTGAACTTGAACAAATAGATGTGAAGACTGCATTTCTTCACGGTGATCTGAAAGAAGAGATCTACATGACTCAGCCGAAGGGGTTTGAGGTAGAAGGAAAAGAACAGTTAGTTTGCAGGTTGAAAAAGAGTCTATACAGGCTGAAACAAGCGCTGAGGCAATGGTACAAGAAGTTTGATTCATTTATGGTGAGTCATGGGTACCGGAGGACAGCTGCAGATCACTGCGTTTATGTTCGTAAGTTTGGTAATGGCAAATTTATCATCCTTCTTTTATATGTAGATGATATGTTGATAGTTGGACAGGATAGAAGATGATTGGCAGGTTGAAGAGGGACAGGTCAAAGACTTTTGACATGAAAGACTTGGGTCCCGCACGAAAGATTTTGGGAATGCAAATACGTCGTGACAGGATTGCCAAGAAGCTATGGTTGTCACAGGAGAAATATGTTGAACGGGTGCTAGATAGATTCAACATGATAGATGCTAAGCCAGTTAGCATGCCTTTAGCCAGTTACTTTAAGCTCAGTAAGAGATTATGCCCTACTACAGATGAAGAAAAGGAACGGATGATGTTTGTTCCATACTCCTCAGCAGTTGGGAGTCTTATGTATGCCATGGTGTTTACACGGCCAGACATTGCTCTTGTAGTGGGTGTAGTGACTAGATTTCTTTCTAACCCAGGGAAAGAGCATTAGGAAGCAGTGAAGTGGATCTTCAGATATTTGAGAGGTACATCAGATTTTTGCTTGTGTTTCGGAGGCTTAAAACCAGTACTTGAAGGCTTTACAGATGCTGATTTTGCAGGCGATCTTGATCGTCGGTTGTCTACTTCTAGGTACTTATTTACTTTTGCAGGGGGAGCTATTTCCTGGCAGTCTAAGTTGTAGAAGTGTACAGCATTGTCTACAACCGAAGAAGAATACATAGCTGCTAATGAAGCAGCGAAAGAGATGATTTGGTTGATGAATTTCTTTCAAGAACTGGGTTTGAAGCAAGGAAAGTATGTAGTCTACTGTGATAGTCAGAGTGCTATGGATCTTAGCAAGTATGCTACATACCATGCCCGCACGAAGCACGTTGATGTGAGATACCATTGGATTCGTGAGGTCATTGAAAAAAATCTCATGAAGCTAGAAAAGAATCACACTGACAAGAATCCCTCTGACATGATGACTAAGGTCGTGTCTAAGGGAAAGCTGGAGCTGTGTTCAGAGTTGGCAGGACTGGACTCCTACTAAGTGGGTTCAGAGGCGTCTTCCCCATGGTCTGGAGGGGGAGATTGTTGGGCCTAGTGGGTCCAGACCAAGTGGGTTCATGGTCATAGGTATTTTGGTAATTGTACCGGGACTTTCTTATTGACTAAGATAGGGTTTCTTGTGAAATAAGAAAGAGAACATTATATATATGATGTAATGTGTAACCCATGATAGACACATAGAGAGCATATCATAAAGAGTGAACCTAAAGGAGAGTCGAGTTTTCTTTCCCGTGGACGTAGGCAAGATTGTCGAACCACGTAATTCTCTTGTGTGTGATTTCTTGTTCTTGTGTGGTTGATTGATTGTTCGATCGCTGATTCACATTTTTGTATACACGCGCACAACATTCTCAGCACACTAAGGAATCAAATTGGTAGAGTTAGATCCTCCGCGAAGACCATGGAATCCGTGTTGGAAGTTTTGGGGTAAGTATTATGTTATGGATGGTTAGTGGAAGGATTTGGTGAAGCGCAATGGATTGCAAGCAAGTCTCCACACCGTTCATGTTTGCATTTGGTTACTGTGACAGTGATAGCCACATCTATTTTGTATTGATACACCTTCTGGTTCTGGTTCTGGTTCTGGGTATACTTTCCTTTATCATGATAAGGCAATTATATTCCAAGTTGTCAAAGATAAGATGAAAAGTTGAATTGAAGATGGCATAATGAGAGGAGCGGTGATGATGAGGTACTGCACACCTGCCAAATGGCTCCATCCTGATCATACTAATATTCGATATCTTCGTTCTGAATAATCTAATCTTCCCCATTAGGTTGGATTTGGGGAAGAGAGGAGGAAGAAGATAACGGATTTTCTTTTTTCTTGACCAGCGGAAAATTAGGTAAAAAAAAAAAGGGATTTCTCGGCGGGAAGACCGATTTGGTAAGAGGCCAGCCAGGAAACTAAAATGACCTTTTTGGTGTAGGGTGCATCAAAAGTATTAAAAACCCTGTAGAAATAACTATGCTAGTTGATTTTAAATAGATTGTCCATGTATATGTTGATGTTGATTTGAGCAGTATCAGTGGACATTGACTCGAAAATGAAAGTTTCTTTTTCATATCTAGTGACAATATCAGTGAAAATCTCAAACCAAAAGAGCATCAGTTTCTTTAATAAAAGAGTATTCAATTTACATCCCTACCTCGTGAAGAAATGGGAAACAAAAAGAGAAAAGAAGGGTAAAAACTCTTCTCCATATATGCATGTCGACTGACCTAATTATTAGGTGAGAATTCTTCTTTGTTTCCACTATATGCTCAGCACTTGGTTAGTCATAGTACTCATCTGGATGAAACCAGAAAAAGATTAGTTGAAGGCACAAACGAAATAGAAGAGATTATTCCTATCACCATCAGTACTCCACCCTTTTGGAATATTAGTTGTGGTAAAATTATATGGGATCCACAAGGAAGCAAACATTCCGACCTGTGGTTATAATTCGATATTCATGATTGATCACACGATATCCCTTTGGATGATTCAAGCCTTCAACGAAAGAATGATTTTCTTCGTTTCCATTTGTAGTTGGTATTATAATTGTGGCCCGCAATAGTTTGTGTACAACACATCCCCTCAATGTCATAGGTCAAGTTTTAGGTTTGGCATCAGTCCATAACTCATAAATAAGTCTTTTGGGCTAAATTTAGGAGTTGTTCGACTCAATATATATTGTGCACTCAATAATATCTCCCCCTTAGAGCATATAGCGGAAGATACGTGTGGTTAATATGGATCTAATATATCCAAACAAAAGAAATGATTTAAAAATTTTCTAACCACACCATTTTTAGTTGTGGGGTGTACAGAATCAAATATATTTGTATGACCCTCTCCATCCACAATATTCTTGAAGCGCTCATAGGTACACTCCCCCACTTAACGGATTTCATCCATTAACTTGTCATCCCTAATGGTCCATGACTCAGCAGCATGCCACTCGAAACATTTTTACAGTGCCTCAAGCTTATAACATAACATATAAATTTAAATGTATTTGCTAAAGTCACCAATCGGAGTAGCAAATCACTCCTACCCATTTAAACTTAGACATATAAAACAATCAGCATATTTTAGAGTGTATGATATCACTCAACCACACTTCTAGTTATTCCAGAAAAAGGGTATTCGATCATTTTCCACCCAGACATGGTTCCAATATACCAAGATCATGTAAAGGTATCATCCCAACCAGTCCATTTATTCTGTCTTTGTTGATGTGTCATATTTTCAATGCCATAAGTGTGCCAAACCACACATCCAACACATATAGGATGATTAAAACTAGAAGATTTACACATTACAAGCGTATCAAGCAAGTAAATATCATCTCAGAAAAAAAAATGCAACGATCTTCCATTCATTCAAATTACAACTATATTGCTTCAGAAGAGATTTCCTTAATCTATTCTATCACCAGTTGAGCCACGAATTTTACACATCACAGAGTAGTGATTAGTAAAGCATCCCTAAAATATAACAAATTGGATTTTGAGAGTCAAATATAATTTAGACTCATGTCATTTTTGAAACACATCACAAAATTTGTTCCATATTTATAGATGCTTACAATCTCCGGATTTTATTTTCATGATTTTTTTAAAAAAAATTCAATTTCTATCCTTGAGATCACATGGAAAACCACAAATGAATCCAGCGGTTTCATGTTTACACCTTCATCAGATCCACCGTTATATGACTATAACCTTTGTATCCGATCCACTAGGTTGTATATCCTGTCATATTCTCATGTCCCTTTGACTTAAATAAATTATTGTTATTTCTCAAATTTCATTGAAAATTAAATATTTGAGAGGCTTGGGACTTAAGAGATATACCCCCACTGAAGTGGAAGACCATGACAATAGATATAGAATTAGAACACATTGATCAATTACTTTTCCCATTGTGGTCAGCACTTTATAAGCGAATCGATCAACCTAGTTGTCAATTACGTATCCATCAGGCAATTAACAGTACATGCATGCATCATAGATTATTTTTATCCGAGATCTAGTAGTTTTATCAAATTTAAACCACTAACCAGAGACATATTTCTCTTTTGTGCCGTTGGATTGTGCTCACATTCTTTCGATCAAATCCTCGACCCCTTGATCCATACTTCAAATATTCAGTAGATCAATTATTATACCCCCACTGCACAAGGTAATGCCCAAATTACTATTAAATGATGCCACAGTGGTCGTCAAGGTTTTATCAAAAGAGTAGAGCGCAACCGGAAAAACACGATGAAGAAGATCTTAGATCCAACGATTCCAGCCTTATCGCAAGATCCGAACCATCAAACGCACAGATCAGGTTCTGATGCCAATTGAAAGAACTTGCTGGTCCCAGATGGGTGTCGGAACCGAACTCGCCGAGAACCTTGTGCGATCCAGTGTGGGGTAGACCTGCAAACTCGTTGCGAATGCTCTTAGTTCTACTAGATAATCAAGCAAGGGTTCCCATCTCCCTTATATAGAGCAATCCCTAGGAGTCACGACCACTACGGACTCTACCTCTCCTAGAATCCAACATATCTTGACCAGCGTGAGAATTCTGCCAACCGAGAGTCTGAACTTTATCTAAACTCTACCACCAAGAGTTTGATCCTTATCTGACTCAACTAGATCAAGGCTTGTTGGGAGTTCATCTGCGGCACTCTACCGGGCTCGATCTGGCGTGGGCCCAATGGCAGTCGGGCCACACAATTTTCCTAACACTCCACCCTTTTGGAATATTAGTTGTAGGTGTCCATTTTTTGTCCCATGTTAGTATCATCTGGTACCAGTGGCGGACCCAGAAATCTTGTTCATGTGGGGCGGACAATGGTCAATTGAAAAGGGTAGTCATTCTTTTGTTAGACTTTCTTCACATTAGTATGGCAAAAGATAACATATATTGCAAATTAATAAAAAAATCCACAATGGTAAACATTTAATTGTAGTAAAATACAAATTTATAGAAAATTTACACCAATGTGAAAAAGTTCTTTGTTTAGATAGTCTCCCGGCACTCTTAAAAAGTCCTTGATATTTGTTTCCTCTTGGTTATTGCTCTTGGCTGTTGATTGAATAATTTTTCAAGAAAATTTCGCCCAAAGAAAATCCCCAACTGGGGATTCAAAAAAATCTAATCCTTCCTCCTTTTCCTATAAGAAATATGGGAATCTTCCTTAAACTTATCATCATCTTACTCTCTTCTCCAACCTTCCTCACCCAAAGGGGATCATTAATCATTCTGATATTGCTTTGTGTTTATTATGAAAAGTTCATCACCAACTCACTTAAATGAGTTTTCATAAAACAAAAAAAAGTATATTTTGTTGGCATTGCTCCAATAATCCCTTAAGCCATTCACAGCCATGCACTAAATAGCACATCAATGCAATGAAATCAAAAGAAAAATAATAGAATTCTCTGCAAAATTTTAACAAACAGCTAATGTGCACATCAGAGTATCCATACTCGAACACAAATTTGGAGATGATTATGCATCATAAGATATCCACAACCATAATGAAATCAAAACCATAAAGTAAAACACTCAAGCTCATGAATCCTATTCCAAGCAAGAGAAACACAACTTTAGCCCCTTGTAAAAAAAATAAAACCAAGTAACTCAACTAGGCTAACATTTCTACGAGGACTTTCATCAAATAACTAGTTGTCAAAACACTACAAATGTATGGAACCGCTTAGAAAGAAAGAGTAAGTTATAATCCTGAAACCACTTCCGAGAGAGAAAGGGATTGATGAAGGAGAAAGAAGTTGGAGAGATCTGTATTGAACTAGAAGTGGAAAGAAGCTCTTAGGGGGTTTTCTTTTCTGTAAGGTGGGGCGAGTTTTTTCACAAGTGGGATGATGCGCCAGGGGTGCATTCCATCCTTTGGGAGATTCTGGATCCGATCTGGGGCGACCGCTTCAGATGGACAGAACCTGGGTCCGCCCCTGTCTGGTAAAATAGTAGAGGGTGTTGGCTAATTCATTGGTTAATGGACAAAATAGGGTTTTATAATGATGTAATTCCTTTTAGAATGAACTGCCCAAAGTTTCATGTGAAGAAGTTATGCTGGCTTGAACCTGACAGTGTTTGCTCAAGCGATGCCCCATCTGCTCGAGCGAACCCCTTACATAAGCTTCATCGCTCGAGCTCTCGCTCTCTTTGCTCGAGCCAACTTTGTTCTGAAATAGAAGCCTGAGACAGAAGCACCTTCGCTCGAGCGAACTCCTATGTCAGCTCGAGCAAACCTGGGCAAATCATTATTGAGGTTAACGTTTACCGTCGCTCCTGAGCGGTCGTAATTGTGGTCGAGCCCTCGCCCTCACCATAAAATTATTGTTGTGTCGTTTCCTATCACCAATTGATTTTGGGATAAGTGGTAGCTCAATAAGGTGTGAGATCCTACAAGTGGTATCAGAGTCTGGTAGGTCCGGTGTTCGAGTCACGGGACATGCGTTTTGTGAGTTCGTAGCAGGAGTCGCGACAGGTATGCCGTTGAGGGAGGGATTATTGAGGTCAACTTCCACCCTTGCTCCGGAGCGGCCATAATTGTGGTCGAGCCCTCGCCCTCACCATAAAACTATTGTTGTGCCATTTACTATCACCAATTGGTTTTAGGATAAATATTAGTTCAATGGGGTGTGAGATCCTACAAGTGGTATCAGAGCCTGATAGGTTGGGTGTTCGAGTCACGGGACACGCGTTTTGTGAGTTCGCAGCAGGAGTCGTGGTGGATGTGCCATTGAGTGAGGGATTGTTGAGGTCAACGTCTACCCTCACTCCTGAGCGATCATAATTGTGGTCGAGCCCTCGCCCTCACTATAAAACCGTTGTTGTGCCGTTTCTTATCACCAATTGATTTTGGGATAAGTGGTAGATCAATGGGGTATGAAATCCTATGAAGATTATAAACAATGATCCATTCAGTGGTGGACGGTTAAAATGGAGAAGGAAGAAGGTGGTAAATGCATAGAACCTTGGTGTTCGTCATCCTGTCATCCTCTCTCGTGAGAGCCGCTCTCCAGAAAATCTTCAATGGTCAACCACTACAGGACAAAAGTGAGGTTTAAGGACACCATTACGATCAATACATCTTCTTTTTTGATTGTTTGGGTTCTACGTTGGTAAGTTACCTTTCAAGCCCTTATTCTACCCATAATTGTCATGCTTCCACCTTAAACGTACCTAAGCTCCTCTTTAAGGAGGTTGCTAAAAAAGTTAGTAAATGGTGCTTAAATTGTAAGATCTTATTTAATCTTAGTGATATGTATCTATCTTTATCAATTTATCTGTGTCCTTTTCCCTTCTCTTTTATGCATTCAGGGTTATTCCCTTTATAGATGTTATCTTGGATAAAAGACAGTAAGAATCGTTTCTGGTAGCAGGTTTTTGGTAAGTGGGGCAGATATTTTGTAACCCCACGGAAAGATGCCTAACTATTTTCTCCAAATAAACCATAAATTGCCACAAAAGGCTTTTCATCACAAATGCACATAAATAAGTTAATTGTCTTGTTCATGTCCTAGAGAGCAACCAAATATGGGGCCTACAAAATGGATGGTTAGGATTTTGCCAAACTCATCCACATGCGCAGCCGACGAATGACCCATCCCTTGTGTGTCCCTTTACATAGTATAGTTCAACCAAATTCTGGATCCTTATAAACAAAAAGAAAAACTTAAACTGCTCAAAATTAATGCCACATTTGTATGCACTAAGGGTAGATTGATCACTCATAATACCTGATGATGCCAAAAACAGGGATTCGGACACCACCGGTCAAGATGATTAATGCTATGCAATAAATGAAGAGAGATGAGGGATTTATAGTGGTTCGGTCAAGCGTGACCTACGTCCACTTCAAAAGGTGATCTTCGATTAATGACGAGGGTTACAGATATGTGAAAGTAGAGAAAATCCCTCCCCCTCAAGTGATGAGAGGGCTCTATTTATAACTCTTTCCCACCAGGTGGGGATGCAATCGGTTCAACGTCTCTTTGGAGCGTCAGACGTGTCCTTGAGGATCGAGCCAGGTGGAAGGCAGGTGAGATCCTCTCCGTCAGACTTGGTAAGTGCAGGTTAGGGGAGGACTTCGTCGCGATGACTTGGAGCCTGCGATGATGCGGCTTCGTTCAACGAAACCCGGATCTCAACGGGGCTACTGGCCTGACCCACGATCCTAGACGGACCGGGCTACTCGGACCAGACTCAATATCGCGATCCGGATTGGGCTTGACTCATCATTTGCCCCCTCAATGCTCCGTTCCCGAATAATAATTTTATTTTTGAAAGGGGGCATTGAAAAATTCCAATCTCGTCTCTTGACAAATTTCCTTCTTCCCGATCCTAACCGCTTGTCCCTGCAGATGTGTATCTCGGAGAGTCCTCCCGGCTTGGGTTACTCTTCTTTGAAAACTCTGGCTATAAAATAAGCCCTAGAGTCTGATTTCTTCAAAAGAAAGAAACTTGGTTCTGCAGAAAAACCATTGGGAGAGAAGAAGATGGTGGCAAGCAGAAGGGTAGGCACTGGCGTTGGCGCTTCCGGCAATCCCTCCATAGGTGAGGAAGATGTGGTCGTTTCCGCGATGCTCCTCATGCAAGATGATAGGGGTGAGTTTTTCAACTGGCTCCCCTCTTTCCGTGGTAGCCTCATCTCTTGGGTCCAAGACTTCCACCTGCAGCGCCTCCTAGGTCATCTTGGCCTTCATCGAGGTGACGTAGCATTCTCTTGCTGCTACTTGATCTCCTCTTACCTCCCCTACTCCATTCGGGGTTGGGAAGCGGAGGATGAGATGATATGTGGAAGGGACGGATCTCAGGGAGTTAAGCGTGGGCCGCCCCAGGATGATGTTGTACGCTGATGGACAATTTATCACCAGGAAATTGACCATTGTGGTGGAGGTTCGGGGGGCTGTTCCGGCCGTGACTGGTAACGTAATGGCCCCCAAAGGATACACCTTTTCCCCTGAGAAACCGATGAGAGGAAACTTGACTGGTTGCAATCTCTCTCGACCCAACTTCAGCTTATCATAGGCTTCCACAAATAAAATATCTGCGGAACTTCCACTGTCAACCAAGATCCTATGCACCTGAAAATTGGCGACGGTCATAGAGAGCACCAGAGGGTCGTCATGAGGGTGCTGGATGTTCTCTAGATCTTTATCCGAAAAGGATATGATCTCATCAGTGCTGTGCCTCGACGCCTTTGACGGTCGTGGCTCATCTGGATGCCTCGCCTTTCTGGCGTAGGCTTTCATGGCGGAGAATGATTCCGCTGACCCTCCAGAGATAGTACGAATTTCTCCAATAGGGTGCTGATTTTCGACATTGTGAGGCTGTGGCGGCGCCTGCCCCCTACCAGCAACATACTGGCGCAGGTGTCCCCGCTGGATAAGATCTTCAATCTGCCTCTTGAGGTCGAAGCAATCATCAGTGTCATGACCGTGATCTCGATGGAAGCGACAGTATTTGGTCATACTCCTGCGATTTGCTGGAGCTTTCATCTTTCCCGGCCATTTTACTACGGGATCATCTTGAATTTCCAGTAGAATGTGCCCTACTGCAGCATTGAGAGCTGTGAAAGCTTGTTGATTTCTCTGCGGAGCAGGGAAGGGTCTATCTCTCGGGGGGGCAGGACCGAGTCGGTCCCTGGCAGGTACCCTCTCGGTTCTGCTCCGCTTACTGCTGGGCTCCTTCTTGTCGTCTCTATCATGTTTTCCTTTATCTGACACTCTGGAGGACTCGCCCCGCCTGGCTCTAGTAGCGTCCTCCGCATTCATGTATTTCTGGGCTTTCGCCAACAGCTCCGTCATGTTCTTTGGTGGGCGCTTCAT
This sequence comes from Litsea cubeba, assembly GCA_012931725.1. Taxonomy (NCBI): domain Eukaryota; kingdom Viridiplantae; phylum Streptophyta; class Magnoliopsida; order Laurales; family Lauraceae; genus Litsea; species Litsea cubeba. Next base: position 81,131,587 of record CM022949.1, on the reverse strand, counting down.
TACTGAAAAGTAGAAACCCGATGAACGGAGGCCTCCCAAGAAAGCAGTCATGGTTACCTTGTCATCGGGTTCTTCCACCTGAAGTACCTCCTCGTTAAAACGAGTGAGGTATGCCCTGAGGCTCTCATTACTGTCCTGCTTTACAGTCAGCAGGTGTGTGGGTGGCTTTTGATGGCGGCGTCCTCCAATGAAGTGTGACACGAAGGACCTGCTTAGTTCTTCGAAGGTGGCGATGGAAGCTGGGGCGAGATTGGAAAACCACTGTCGGGCGGAGCCCTTCAGTGTAGTCGGGAATGCTCTGCACATGATCTCATCAGCGATATTGTGCAACTGCATCACAGTCTTGTAGGTTTCCAGGTGATCCAATGGATCCTTCCTTCCATCGAAGGTCTCCATAGACGGCATTTTGAACCTAGGAGGAAGGGGGTAGTTTACTACATCAGACTTGAACGGGGTGTTCGTTCTTCTGACGAGATAATCTACCGTCTCTGGGGCCTGCGCCCTCACTGCATCGAAGACGTCCCCGATTTGATTCTGCATTTCCTTAAATTTCTCCTCCCATTGATTATAGGGTTCTATGGAAGGACCAGGGAGATTGCTTTCCTCCTCCACTGTATTATTTTCACTTTCCCCTTCTTGGAAGTGGGGATCATCAGCCGGAGGTTCTGCAAACTGGGCTCCACCCGGAGGTGGAGGCACCACATAATAAGCATGACCTTGTGGACCAGCCAGGTTCGGGCCAGGTGGGGGGTCCAAAGGAGCTCCGGCAGAGGCATCCTGGGCGCGATGGAACTGAGTCATCAGGGGAACTCCTCGACCCTGGGCGCCATAGGGATGGGCGCCCAGGTGATGGAGATTGGGCTGAGCGCCCACAGGAAGTCCTCCTGGGCGCCCGGGTGAGGGAGATTTGGCTGGGCGCCCATAGGAAGACCTCTTGCCTGGGCGCCCAGGGGATGGGCGCCCGGGTGAGGCGCCCCGTTTCGCGGAGCGGTCGGGCCCCGCGAGCGCGTCGCCTCCTGCTGCTGTATCCCACCGAATGGTGCTCCCCCTTGCCCTGCGAGCATAAGCTGGAGGATCTGCTGGTTTTGAGTCACCAGCTGCTGCATGGTCTCCATCATCTGCTGTGGAGAGGGAGTAGGAGCGGGGGTAATCGGGACAGGATTACCCGGTGGAGGACCGTTCTCTCCCTGTCTGGGAGAGTTAGGCTGAGCGCTAGGGCCCGGACCCGTAGTTAGGCCAGGGTTATCCTCTCGTCTTCCAGAGCTCGTGCTGATCACCATGATTCTAACAAAGGGGTTTGAATTTTTTTCGTTCCCACAGACGGCGCCAAACTGATGATGCCAAAAACAGGGATTCGGACACCACCGGTCAAGATGATTAATGCTATGCAATAAATGAAGAGAGATGAGGGATTTATAGTGGTTCGGTCAAGCGTGACCTACGTCCACTTCAAAAGGGTGATCTTCGATTAATGACGAGGGTTACAAATATGTGAAAGTAGAGAAAAACCCTCATCTCTCTTCATTTATTGCATAGCATTAATCATCTTGACTGGTGGTGTCCGAATCCCTGTTTTTGGCATCATCAGTTTGGCGCCGTCTGTGGGAACGAAAAAAATTCAAACCCCTTTGTTAGAATCATGGTGATCAGCACGAGGTCTGGAAGACGAGAGGATAACCCTGGCCTAACTACGGGTCCGGGCCCTAACGCTCAGCCTAACTCTCCCAGACAAGGAGAGAACGGTCCTCCACCGGGTAATCCTGTCCCGATTACCCCCGCTCCTACTCCCTCTCCACAGCAGATGATGGAGACCATGCAGCAGCTGGTGACTCAAAACCAGCAGATCCTCCAGCTTATGCTCGCAGGGCAAGGAGGAGCACCATTCGGTGGGATACAGCAGCAGGAGGCGACGCGCTCGCGGGGCCCGACCGCTCCGCGAAACGGGGCGCCTCACCCGGGCGCCCATCCCCTGGGCGCCCAGGCAAGAGGTCTTCCTATGGGCGCCCAGCCAAATCTCCCTCACCCGGGCGCCCCGAAAGCTCTGGTTGGCCGATTGACAGATTTTTTGAGGGAGAATATGGGCATATTCGCGTGGTCACATGCTGATCTGGAAGGGATAGACCCAGCCGTCACCACCCATCGCCTCAATGTCAGCCCTCTCCACAAACCTGTTCGGCAAATGTTAAGGGGCGCCTCCACTGAAAGGGCCCAAGCAATAGAAAAGGAAGTGGGAAAGCTGATTGATACCGGGGCAGTCCGTGAAGTCGCGTACCCTGAATGGCTCTCCAATGTGGTGATGGTGGCCAAAGCGAATGGGAAGTGGCGCCTCTGCGTAGACTTCAGTGAACTTAACAAGGCATGCCCGAAGGATAGCTACCCGTTGCCCAGGATCGACCTCCTCATCGACGCCACGGCGGGACACGAGCTTCTTTCCTTCCTGGACGCTTATTCTGGATACAACCAGATTAACATGCACCCTCCAGACCAGGAAAGAACATCCTTCATCACTCCGAAGGGCACCTACTGCTACAGGGTTATGCCCTTCGGACTAAAAAATGCTGGGGCCACGTACCAGCGCCTAGTGAACATGATGTTCCATTCCCAGATCGGGCGAACGATGGAAGTATATGTCGACGACATGCTAGTAAAGAGCTTGGCTGCAGAAGATCACATCGGTCATCTTCAAGAGACCTTCAGTGTTCTCAGGACCTACAACATGAAGCTGAATCCCGAGAAATGCGCTTTTGGCGTTGGATCGGGAAAGTTCTTGGGATTCATGGTCAATCAGAGGGGGATTGAGGCGAACCCTGACAAAATCAAGGCCATACTGGATATGAGGTCGCCATCATCAACTAAGGAGCTGCAGCGCCTCAATGGGAGAATTGCCGCGCTCAACAGGTTCGTCTCCAAATCTGCAGATAAGTGTTTGCCCTTCTTCAAAATTCTTAGGAAAACTTTTGAATGGGGATCTGAGGCTGAGGAGGCCTTCCAGAAGCTTAAGGAATACCTTGCCACACCTCCTCTCCTCTCACATGCTTCACCTGGGGGGTGCTGTATTTGTACCTCTCTGCTTCTCCCTCAGCAGTAAGCTCTGTCCTCATTACAGACCATGGTGGGGTACAAAAACCAGTCTACTATGTGAGCAGAGCATACAGAGGGGCAGAGATCAGATACTCAGAACTGGAAAAAACTGGCGCTCGCCCTCGTTTCCACTGCGAGGCGTCTACGTCATTACTTCCAGAGCCATACAATCACCGTCATCACGGATCAACCTCTGAAAAGAATTTTGGCAAAACCTGATGTTGCTGGAAGATTGGCTAAGTGGTCGGTGGAGCTTGGTGAGTTCGACATTCACTATCAACCAAGGCCTGCCATCAATGCACAGGCTTTGGCAGACTTTGTAGCTGAGCTTACATATGCTGAAGAGCAAACTGAGGATCCTCCTCTACTTACAACGGGCGCCCAGCTCCCCTCAACGGATGCCCAGCTCACCTCTCAACCAACGGGTGCCCAGCTCCCTCAACGGGCGCCCAGCTCACCTCTCCACCAACGGGCGCCCAGCTCCTCAACGGGCGCCCAGCTCACCTCTCCTCTAACGGGCGCCCAGCTCCCTCAACGGGCGCCCAGCTTACCTCTCCACCAACGGGCGCCCAGCTCCTCAATGGGCGCCCAGCTCACCTCTCCTCTAACGGGCGCCCAGCTCCCCTCAACGGGCGCCCAGCAATCATCTCCTTCAACGGGCGCCCAGCTCACCTCTCCACCAACGGGCGCCCAGCTCTCCACCTCATCTCCGGGTGACCAAGCTTCTCCCACACAGGACTCGCAGGCCTCTCCATCTGTGAACGGAGAGCCTCTCCAAGTACCTCCTGAGAAGTCCAATGTATCACCACTACCAGCCTGGAAACTCTACGTTGATGGTTCAGCAACCACAGAAGGAAGCGGAGCTGGCTTAATCCTAATGAGTCCTGATGGTACACCCATCAAATATGCAGTGAAGCTCCACTTCATTGCCTCAAACAATGAAGCCGAGTACGAGGCCCTCCTCTCTGGTCTTAAATTGGAAATTGAGATGGATGCCAAATCCGTTCTCGCTTACAGTGATTCACAACTGGTGGTGAATCAAGTAAACGGCGAATTCGAAGCCAAGGAGGAAAGAATGCAAGATTACCTCGTCATGGTAAAGGAAATAATCAAAAGTTTCCAATATTTTCAGCTCTCTCACATCCCTAGGGGAGAAAATGTTGCCGCCGACGCACTCGCCAGGCTCGCCTCATCATTGGAGGCCTCATCTGCAGAACCGACGCTCATCGGGCACCAGTTGGAGAAAAGTAAGTTAGATGTGGTAATCGGAAACATCCACTGTGCATCAGAAGGCGATGAGCCAAATTGGATGACCCCCATAAAAGCCTTCCTCCAAGAGGGCACCGAGCCAGGTGACCATTTGGAAGCCAGGAGACTGAGGATGAGAGCTTCTAAGTTCACAATCCTACAGGATGTTCTCTACAAGAGGGGTTACAACCTACCGTTGCTGCGCTGCCTTTCCCCAGAAGAGGCTGACTACGCCCTCAGAGAAATTCATGAGGGGATTTGTGGAAATCACTCGGGAGGACGCTGCCTCGCACATAAAGCGCTTAGGCAAGGGTACTTTTGGCCAAGCATGTTGAAAGATGCCAAGGACCTCGCCAAGAAGTGTGACAAATGCCAGCGCTTCGCCACTGTGACGCGGCAGCCACCAGAAGAGCTGACCACCATCCTCAGCCCGTGGCCTTTCTCCAAATGGGGCATCGACATTTTGGGCCCCCTGCCTTTGAGTAGAGGCCAGTGCAAATTCATAGTGGTCGCCATCGACTACTTTACAAAATGGGCGGAGGCGGAACCCCTAGCGAAGATAACAGACCACAAGGTGAAAGATTTCGTCTGGAAAAAACCTGGTCTGTCGCTTCGGGATACCTGAGGCCATTGTTAGCGACAATGGCAAGCAATTCGACAACAGGCTCTTCAACTCCTTCTGCGCAGACCTTCACATAAAACAACCTCACTCCAGCCCGGCACACCCCCAGGCAAACGGACAAGCAGAAGTGATGGTGAGGACAGTCCTGCGCAACCTTAAGACAAGGCTCGAAAGAGCAAAAGGTCTGTGGGTTGATGAGCTTCCAGGAGTATTATGGGCCTACAGGACAACTCCGCGGACTCCTACAGGAGAAACCCCTTTCTCTCTTGCTTTTGGGACTGAGGCGGTAATCCCTGTCGAGATAGGGGTACATTCCCTAAGGGTCCACCAATACGACCCTGCCACCAATGAAGAAGGACTCCGCCTCAACCTCGATTTGATAGAGGAGGCAAGAGAAATGGCTGTGGTCCGTAATGCGGAGTACAAACGACGCATGGCCAAGTACTACAATTCGAGGGTGAAGCCTCGTTCCTTCCAACCAGGAGACCTAGTCCTCAAGAAGGTGATTCTCGCTACGAAGGACTCTCGGGAAGGAAAACTCGGACCAAATTGGGAAGGTCCGTATCTCATAACAGAAGTGGTGAGACCAGGCACCTACAGAATCCAGAACTCTGAAGGAAAGGTCTTACCCCATCCCTGGAATGCAGAACACTTGAAGAAGTATTACCAGTGAGGAGGTCCAGGGGGGTAAATTAGGGTTTTTGTCAAAGGACCTAGGTTTGCACTTTTTATTTCATTTAATGTTGCAAAACAATGGATGGATAAATAAAATTACTTTTATTACCAAAAGTTGCACAAATCAGGCTGATGCTGCCTTTACAAAAATCAAGCTACCTACCCATGAAATCCCCATACACTAATCACTTTCATCCCCTTCCTCATAATCCTCCTCCTCATCGTCCTCATAATCACCAGAGCTGCTACCACCATCATCAGGCGCCTCCATCGGCACAAAGCCTGATATGTCAATGTCTGGAAAGGCCGCCGAAATCTTCTCTCGAAGCTCCTCGTAGCCATCGATGAAGGCATCCGCGATGCCAATCTGCAGGTCCCTCTCAGCTTGAGAAGCTCTCTCGGACGCTGTCCTCATCTCTGCCTCTACAGCAACTTCCCTGAGCCTCACCTTCTCAAGGGTTCGAGCAAGCTCTGCCTCACTGAGCGAAGCCCTCTCACGGGCCTTCATCAGCTCAGCCTCACTGAGCGAAGCCCTCTCACGGGCCTTCATCAGCTCAGCCTCACTGAGCGAAGCCCTCTCGCGGGACTTCGTAAGCTCAGCCTCGGTGAGCGAAGCCTTCTCGCAGGTCTTCAAAAGCTCATCTTCTACCTCGGCTGCCCTCTTATTGGCTGCTGAAAGCCCGGTCTCAAGCTTGCTTACCCTCTCTCGGGACGCAGCAAGATCGGTTGCGGAAATCCTACTAGCGGCTTCCAGGGCAATAATCTTCTCTTGAGCAGTGGAGAGCTCCAGCCGCATAGCCTCCTTCTCCCGACTCATCTGACCACAAGACTGGGCACGCTGCAACAAGCAGATGGATGCTGTGGAAAGCTGAAAAGATAAGAGACGAGAAGTGAGATAGTTATAAAGAAATAAGGGGAAACAATCAGGAGAAAAATGAATAATGAACTTTACCTGAGTCTCACCCTCTACAAATGAGTCAATGACTCCCTCGGTGCACAAAGCGTTAACCCGAGATACCTCATGCGCCAGCGCATATCTCCCTAGCCTATCCCGCATCTCCCACGAACGACCCCGCCGGGGACCGGTCCCGGTGGGTGCCCCTGTAGAAGTACCCGGCTGTGGAGGACATAGCCGAGGGACAGGAAGTGTGGATGAAGAGGAAGGCTGCAAGACAACAGTCTTAGCGGAGGAGATCCCTGCCTGAAGAGATATCTCAGGTAAAACCACCCGAGTAGGAGACACTCGGGGCTCGGTGCGAGAAGCCAATAGAGAGGTTCCTGGTGAGACATCGCATGTTCTCGCCACCTTTGAAGGAGGGGTTCCCCTATCCGAGAAGCGGGCCGAGAACCGGTCTCCAATCATCTCTCTGCTCACCTCTGTGCCTATTAAGAGAAGTATTGACAAGTGAAACATGGGAACAACACCTCAGGTAATGTTAAGATTATGGTCAGAGCAGATTTAACTTACTCTTTCTCTTGGATGACGGTCCTGAAGAAGAGCCCGGAGAAGGTCCACTGGCCTTACGACTTTCTTTGGGAATAAGAGCTCCCAAGTCTTTCTCTGGATGATCCCTCACCGCTTGCAGTTTCGCCTCTTGGTCCTTGGAGAGTATGGGAGGATCTGCGGAGTAACGGTGTGCATAAAGGAACAATGTATATATACATTTATACAAGTATGGGGAAGTGAACAGGGAGACGTACCCAGTCTTTTGGCGCCAATCCATCGTGTGGGCACCAAAGCCTGATCTGCTTGTGAAGCCCACTCGCCACCTATGAAGAGGAAGCGAGATTTCCAGCTGTGACAGTTGGAACGCATCCCTGTGAGAAGCTTACATCCCCTGGAGGTGAGATAATACCATCCCCTATTTGGGGCAGGAGACTCCATCAAGTTGTAAGCGGCGTGAAACTCAGCTGGAGAGGCATCCTCGCCATTCACCTTCTTCCACAACGCAAGAAAATCCCTCCCCCTCAAGTGATGAGAGGGCTCTATTTATAACTCTTTCCCACCAGGTGGGGATGCAATCGGTTCAACGTCTCTTTGGAGCGTCAGACGTGTCCTTGAGGATCGAGCCAGGTGGAAGGCAGGTGAGATCCTCTCCGTCAGACTTGGTAAATGCAGGTTAGGGGAGGACTTCGTCGCGATGACTTGGAGCCTGCGATGACGCGGCTTCGTTCAACGAAACCCGGATCTCAACGGGGCTACTGGCCTGACCCACGATCCTAGACGGACCGGGCTACTCGGACCAGACTCAATATCGCGATCCGGATTGGGCTTGACTCATCAATACCAATAAAATTCTATTGTTGTATAATGATCGATCTCTAAATATGGTGGGACCAATTCCTATTGTGGAGGGCAATGCAAGAGGGGGGATTTTTTTTCAGTAATTTAGATCTTGTAAGAGGGCTCCAGTGAGAAGCCTCATGAGTTTTCTTGTACCAACTCACATCAGTGCCCCACCAATCGCAGGAATCACGAAGATGATGATCAAAGTCAGGGAGTCGGCTGTAGTTCGCCCGGCACAAGATACTCCGAGACACAGCCTGTGGATCTCTAACGTGGACCTGGTGGTGTCCCAAATGCACACTCCCAGCGTCTACTTCTATAGGCCCAATGGCTCCACCAATTTCTTTGACCCACAGATACTCAAGGAGGCACTGAGCAAGGCCTTGGTGCCCTTCTACCCCATCGCCGGGAGGATGAAGAGAGACAAGAACAGAAGGATCGAGATTGATTGCAATGGTGAGGGCGTCCTCTTCGTCGACGCTGAGACCGATGCGGCCATAGACGACTTTGGTGACTTTGCCCCCACCATGGAGTTCAAGCGGCTCATTCCGGCCGTTGATTATACTCAGGACATCTCCTCTTACACACTACTAGTGCTACAGGTAATGTTCATACTTCATACCATTGATCTCCTAGTTTTGATGATGAAAAAAGTTCATTGGCCTTTAATTAGAATTAGGACAAGGAATTTAAACACTAAGGGCACGTTTTGTTATAGGTGAGGAATTTGTAGATTTGAGGTTTCTTAGTGTAGATTTATATAGCTAAAGATTTCACATCGATTTCATTGCATATCAATGTATACAACTGAGAAAAATTGATATCGGTGCATAAATCGGTAATGATGAGGATTTCCAAGTCCTAAGGAGGGGGCTTAGACCTAAAAATCCTCAAAATGAGGATGTCCATTGTCCCAAAGCCTTCGAGATTTACAATTGCAAACACACAACTTTGTAGAAAATTGGTGAGGAATCTCAGGGTATTTGATTGCCAAACGTGACGGAAAGATAGGGGTGCAAACGATCAGGTCGGGTCAAAACAAGCGAGTTGACTTGGGGTAACCCAAGTACCCATGCATATCCGACCCGTTTTTAAGATAGATCACCTAACCCCAACCACACCCGATGTGGGTCAACCCAACCCTAGCCACTTTAACTTGAACCAACCTATATAAGCTTTGGCTAAGTGCAATCTATTTCAAACAATATGACTGTGAGTTTGCTTGTAAGTTAAAAAAAAACCCAACACAAGTGCAACTCATTCCAAATGGAATAAATTATCTTGAGTAGCTAGCAAAATATTTGTTGGCTGACTACATTCAGAAGTAGTTAAGCAATTAGGAAACAGTTTCTATAACAACAACAAAACCAGAATTACAGAATGTAATATATAAATGAAATCCACTTACCGATTAAAGGCAGGAAAACAGTTCTCTGTTGTTGAAGTCAGGAGACTCAGGAATTCTCAGAAGATTATTTGATCAAGGCTAGTGTTAGACACTAGGTCCTTAAGACAAAATTCGCCCCCGCAACGGTGCTAACGGGCTTCAGTGGCGTCTGTCTCACAGGATACAATGATCGAATACACACAGTTGCAGCACTGCAAACTGTGTGTCAGTCGAACCAGAAGTGCAACATGACTCTCTCTTCTTGACTCAGACTCAGACTCGAATATTGAGCAAATGCAATTGAATTGAATGACAAAAACGAATGGGACAAGATGCTTAAATAGACTGCTCCAGGAACTCTTTCAAAGGGGTTGTATCTGTTCAGAACAGTGACGCTTCTCTTCTTTGGACACACCCTTTCACAAATGAAAGGACACACACCTCTTGGACACACCCCATTTACGATTAAAGAAAATTTTATTTATAAGAATTTCTCCAAAAAATTGATAACGGGTAGTGGGCCGAGCCAGGCCCAACCCGCGCGTGAAGCCCCCACGCCCGGACCGGACCGGGTCGGGGCGCGCGCGTGTGTGGTGGTGACCCAACATAGGTCTACGTCCTCCCACCTCCACAAAAGTGGGATGCCCCTTAGGGCTCATCTTATACCACTAAGGTAAACATATTAACAAAGAAATGTTTTGCTCTCAAGCAATGTAGGAAGCAAGTTCATCACTTCCTTTTCTTTCCATGTTTAACATGTTCAAATAGTGGTGTTTAGAAGGCAATTTCTCATTCACTCCTTAATGGATTAGAGCAACCCAATACATATCTTTAATCTACTCATGGAGTAGATTACATTCCCATGTATTCCCACCCAAAAAGATAAGTGGGTCCCACATAGATCTTGGCTCAAAGATGACCCAAACAATGGGTTCTCTTAGCCATTTTTCCAACAATATTAAACTACCAAAATGTTTAAATTGATTTAGATATGCAAGTGGACCTTAACTCAATCCATTTATTTGGGTTATGCTTGTTAAGCTGTGACTCATTTAAATGCAAGTTGGGTTTTCCCGACCTATGATTGACTCTTATTTTATTGCAGATCAAGTTATGTGGGTCAAGTCCGGGTTCGACACGGGTTTAGTAGGTCGAATCAGGGTGAAGTGAATTCTCATTGATATGGTTCCACATATAAAACTACTTACCTTTTGTCTTAAAAGTTTTTCTCTTACAAGCTTCTTTCTATTTTCACTTTCATTTTCATCCCTTTTGCAGGGAGAACCCAACTTTTATTTGAGCCCTGCTACATGGCCCGAAATCCGTGCCAACAGCCCCCAGAATCCATACCACAGCCCGGGCAAGGATATCAGGCCGTGTGGACTTTTCCCTTTTATAATTGCAAAAGCAATTCACAGCTAACCATTTCCACCCTTCCAGCCCCAGGTAGTGTTGTTCATGGGCCTGGTCGTGCCAGGCTGAGGAATATCTTGGCCCATCCCAACCTGTAGATTATTCGCCCAAGCTAGGCTCGGGCCATAAGTGCATGACCTGAGCCCGACCCCCAAAAAAGATTAAGCCAGAGGCCAACCCATATCAAAGTGTCGGGGGGTGAATGACTAGCCTTTTTAGTAAAAAAAATAGGTTTGCTTAAAACGCCCCAATCTGTAGCCTGGCTGGCTGTATGAGAATGCATGTGTTTTGAGCTATTAGCGTGTTGGCAATCTCCAAAGCCATTTGGTTTTTCTGTATCCCTGAGTTGAGTTGCTCAACATTTTATCTACTAGTGTTGTAAATTTCAATTTCAGGTGACAAATTTCAAATGTGGAGGAGTCTCACTAGGAGTGGGCATGCAGCATCATGTGGCCGATGGGGCCTCTGGGCTCCACTTCATCAACTACTGGTCAGATGTGGCCCGTGGGCTCGATCTCACCATCCCATCCTTCATCGACCGCACCCTCCTGCGGGCCCGGGACCCACCCATCCCCAAGTTTCCCCACATTGAGTACCAACCCCCGTTCCCCATGAAGACCCCATCCCCAGCCCAAGACAACAAATCCTGTACGTCCACTGCCATCTTCAAGTTCAACCGTGATCAGCTCAACACCCTCAAGTCCAGATCCAGGGATGGGCCCTACAATACCCCAACCTACAGCTCCTATGAGATGCTGGCGGGCCATGCGTGCGCTGTGCGAGCAAGGCCCGTGGCCTCCCTGATGATCAACCCACAAAGATGTACATCGCCACCGATGGCCGGGCCCGCCTCCTCCCGGCCCTCCCCGAGGGTTACTTTGGCAATGCGATCTTCACTGCTACCCCGATCGCAGTCACCGGGGACCTGCTGTCGAAGCCACTGACTTACTCAGCGGGCCGGATCCATGATGCATTGGTGCGGATGGATGATGATTATCTACGATCGGCGTTGGATTACCTGGATATCCAGCCTGATCTGACCGCGCTTGTCCGTGGGGCCCACACATTCAGATGCCCGAATCTCGGGATCACTAGCTGGTCCAGGCTCCCGATCCACGATGCAGATTTCGGTTGGGGCAGGCCTATATTCATGGGACCCGGCTGGATCGCATATGAGGGCCTGGCTTTTGTGCTCCCCAGCCCCACCAATGATGGGAGCCTGTCATTGGCCATTTCGTTGCAAGCGGACCACATGGTCCACTTTCAAAAGTATTTGTATGACATTTAGATTTTGGAACTATGTCTGTTGTCTGTAATTTCCGTTTCTTAGGAAAGTTTGATTTTCAATTTGTGGGTTTTCTCCGTGAAATGAATCTCTTCACTCTTCTTTTATGTATTTCCTATCTCGATGTTGAAGTTGTCTTGTGGGTTTTCTCTGCTTTAAATGACTCTCAATCACATGTTTTTTAGGTGAGTTATTTTATGTTACCCTTTTCCTTCTCTTGGTGGTTTGTCGGGATAATTTCTTGGACACCTTTTTCAATTACCATTGGCAGCCCCCTTAGATGAAAATCCTAAGTCGGCCGCTGTGCGCCATCCATATGGGTCAAATGGCTTTATTACATAAAAAGTTATAGACATCCATTAATATAGATTTTACACCAATCAGTGACATGCACTGATGGTTTGATCTTGTATTAGCATGATGTGGCCCATATGCTTATGATTGGGCATTCTAGTCCTTGCTAACCCATTATAGTTGTGGGGGAGACATCCAATCCTCCTGGCCTATTTAACTGTTTACCTACAGCAGACTTTAGCTTTTCAAAATAAAAAAATAAAAAAATGTGAGTCCATTTTAATCCCAAAACCAAATTAATCTTATAATGGTCAAACTCGGGTCCTAACTTATTGTGCATATGCAGCCAGACCCGGATCTGATTTTCTACTGGGGCTAAATTAGACCCCATTCTTGGATATTATGTTTGGTGGAGAATCGTGAGCTCTAAATTTAGTGCAATGTGTTCAATCCAATGTTTGAGACTACAGCAAGAACCCGGAGGAGATTTATTAGGTCCAACAATGTTATCACTGCCTATTGTTTTAGGGGCTTTGAGATAGATGTAGACAAGAAAACTAGCAAATGTATTGGATTTGAAGAATAACTTCTTCCTCTTTCCCTTTCCACAAAGGTTTCTTAATGACTTAGAACACTCGCCCAACACAATTAACAGCAAGGATAAAGGTTGAAGAACAGGATGATTCCTTTTCTCTTCTTCAACTTCTCCTTATATGGAAGAGCAGCTCCTTACCTGGCTGCTCGGGGTTCAAACCTCCGGGACGTCACCTCTTTTTGCTTGTGCGGGCTTCTTTCTCACTTGAGTGGGCTGCCTTTCTATTTTTTTGCGGGCTCTTTTTGGATCCCAGCCCCCTTGACAGGGTTACCAAAAAAGAAAAAAAACCAACTTCTCCTTTTATGAGTCATGGTGGAGAGGATGGTTGAGGAGAAACATAAAAAAGGTACCAGTCAGTGGCGGACCTACCTCTACTGGGCTGGGGGGCTGAAGTCCCCTCCAAATTGAGAAAAAGCCCATAAGGGCCCTTAAGCCCAGCCCCCACTTAAATTTATCCCAAGACCCCAGTCCCCACGATCCCTTTCCACTTTAACCTAAACGCCTTTCTCATCTCTTTCCCTCCTCCTCTCAAAAATCCTCATCTCAGGCTACTCTGGCTACCGGCATCGGCATGACGGACGACGCCATTCCTCACTCTGGCAAGGCAGCTGGGAAGGTACTCATCTCTCTCTCTCTCTCTCTCTCTCTCATTAGGTAATGTTTGTTCTCTTGGAAAACAAATAAACAATGTTCGTTTTTCCTTGATGTTGTGGTGGTCATTGGTGTGCACATGTTACAAGGACAAAAAGGGTATCACCTCTTCCAACTTCTAGTTTCATACTTTTATTCTTGAAGTGGAACAGTTGCTCCGTTGCACTAGGTAGTCCATATGTAACAAACCTCATGTAGGCTTTAAATGGTGATTATGAATTTATGATGTTGTTATATTTTGATGAAGATGATGATGTGGAATGGGCCCAATAGGCAATGGCAATGGTCAGGGCTTGATTTTTTTTTCTTCTTCTTCTTATTTGAGTTTGTTCCTAATTCCTATCAAGAAAAAAGTGGCTGTTGAATTTTTCTTTCAAATAATGATTTATTTATTTTAATTATGATTTGTTTGAGGTTGTTTTAAGTGAGAATATTGGTTATGATTTATTGAAAGTATGACATTTCCAAATCTAATGAAAAGCAATTGGATTAAAACTTTTGAAAGTTAGATAAAATAGTTTGTTTCGGTCCACTTGGCGAGATTGATAAATTTCATCATCTAGAAATAGGACACAATTGACTTGTTTGTATATTGCTTTAACCAAAGTCTTGATTGGTTATGCTCTTTATCAATTTGAACCAGATATGGAAAATTATTTCAAAAGAAAATCAGTTGATGATCTAGCGCCTCCAACTCTAGAGAGAGTGGTAAAAATGATCAAGCACCATCAACCTTAAAGAAAAGTCGTGTACCAGTTGATTTTGAAAATCTTCCCGCAGACCCTAGATTACATTGTCCAATCTCAAGTTATCATCCTATGGATCGGGATGAAACTTTATCTTGAAAAGGGCCCTTGTCAGCCTCATGACCATAAATTCCCTTATAAGCAATCTATATTACTAAAGGGATGTATATATTTCGTGAGGATTCCTGGAGGATGACACTTGGCATATCTTTGAGAGGGACACGTGGCAGGGACACTTGGCAGAGAGGACACCCAAGAATTCCAATCACACCCTTCCATTCCGCCTACAACTCTCCATCATTTCCTAATATACAACCAAGAATGGTGTCCCAACAAGGTTATTCGTGGCAGGGACACCCAAGAATTCCAATCACACCCTTCCATTCCACCTATAACTCTCCATCATTTCCTAATATATATATCATTCCAATCACACCCTTCCATTCCGCCCTTCGGTTTCCAATCAAACAGAAATGTCTTCCTACAAATCTCTATCATTTCCTAATATCTATATCATTCCAATCACACCCTTCCATTCCGCCCTTATCTATCTATATTACTAAAGGTATGTATATGCTTCGTGAGTCATCCTCCAGGATTCCTGAAGGATGACACTTGGCATGTCTTTGAGGGACACGTGGCACCAGCCAGCCTACAATGGTATTCTACTAAAAAATAGAAATTACTTGATTAGAATTTGAATTATCCTAAAATCTCTCAATGGTATCACACCCTTCCATTCCGCCTACAACTCTCCATCATTTCCTAATATATATATCATTCCAATCACACCTCTCCATTCCGCCCTTCGGTTTCCAATCAAACAGAAATGTCTTCCTACAAATCTCTATCATTTCCTAATATCTATATCATTCCAATCACACCCTTCCATTCCGTCCTTATCTATCTATCTATCTATCTATCTATCTATCTATATTACTAAAGGGATGTATATGCTTCGTGAGGATTCCTGGAGGATGACACTTGGCATGTCTTTGAGAGGGACACGTGGCACCAGCCAGCCTACAATGGTATTCTGCTAAAAAATAGAAATTGCTTGATTAGAATTTGAATTATCCTAAAATCTCTCAATGATATCCCTATTACCAATAATAATTATCCTAAAATCTCTCATCAGATCCCTATTACCAACCAAAATAGAAATTGCTTGATTAAAATTTGAATTATCCTAAACTCTCTCAATGAGATCCCTATTACCAATAATAATTATCTTAAAATCTCTCAATGATGGTGGACCCCATTCATTTGGGTCCCACTTAAAAATATTTGATTAATTTGTAAGGTCTACGATCATTTGATCATTTGATCTTTCTTAATCAATTCATGGGTCTCATCCCGCATAATATGGTTTTATGGACGGTTAGAATAGAGATGGTTGACCCCATTCATCTGGGGGGTTCCACTTAAATAGGTTATATTTGGTCAATTTGTGAGGTCTATGATCATTTAATCCTTTGATCTTTATCAACCAATTAATGGGTCTCATCCTGCATCATATTGTTTTATGGACAGTTAAAATATAGATGGTGGACCCCATTCATCTTGGGGGTCCCACTTAAATAGGTTATGTTTGGTCAATTTGAGAGGTTTATGATCATTTGATCATTTGATCTTTATCAATCAATTCATGGGTCCCAGCCCGCATCATTTGATTTTATGGACGGTTAGAATAAAGATGGTGGACCCCATTTATCTGGGTCCCACTTAAAAATATTTGGTCAATTTGTTAGGTCTACGATCATTTGATCATTTGATCTTTTTAAATCAATTCATGGGTCCCATCCCGCATAATATGGTTTTATGGACGGTTAGAATAGAGATGGTGGACCCCATTCATCTGGGGGGTTCCACTTAAATAGGTTATGTTTGGTCAATTTGTGAGGTCTATGATCATTTGATCCTTTGATCTTTATCAAGCAATTCATGGGTCCATCCCGCATCATATTATTTCATGGATGGTTAGAATATAGATGGTGGACCCCATTCATCTTGGGGGTCCCACTTAAATAGGTTAGGTTTGGTCAATTTGAGAGGTCTATGATCATTTGATCATTTGATCTTTATCAATCAATTCATGGGTCCCAGCCCGCATCATTTGATTTTATGGACAGTTAGAATAAAGATGGTGGACCCCATTCATCTGGGTCCCACTTAAAAATATTTGGTCAATTTGTTAAGTCTACGATCATTTGATCCTTTGATCTTTCTTAATCAATTCATGTGTCCCATCCCGCATAATACGGTTTTATGGACGGTTAGAATAGAGATGGTGGACCCCATTCATCTGGGGGGTTCCACTTAAATAGGTTAGGTTTGGTCAATTTGTGATGTCTATTATCATTTGATATTTATCAAGCAATTCATGGGTCCCAGCCCGTATCATATGGTTTTATGGACGGTTAGAATATAGTTGGTGGACCCCATTCATCTTGGGGGCTCCACTCAAATTGGTTAGGTTTAGTCAATTTGTGATGTCTATGATCATTTGATCTTTATCAATCAATTAATGGGTTCCAGCCCGCATTATATGGTTTTATGGACGGTTAGAATATAGATGGTGGGCCCCATTCATCTTGGTCCCACTTAAATAGGTTAGGTTTGGTCAATTTGTGAGGTCTATGATCATTTGATCATTTGATCTTTATCAATCAATTCATGGGTCCCAGCCCGCATCATATGGTTTTATGAACGGTTAGAATGGAGATGGTGGACCCCATTCATCCGCGTCCCACTTAAATATATTAGGTCAATTTGTTAGTTCTATGATCATTTGATCTTTTTTAATCAATTCATGCCTCACCTAAAGAATAAAACATTTGGAAAAAAAAAACATAAAGATCAAATTAGCAATAAAAAGAATGACTCACAAGTTTACTAATTATTAAATTTATTAAAAATAATTTATATCAGTATGTGCATTGGTGGTTCCGTGGGTTCCACTTAAATAGATTAGGTTTGGTCAATTTGTGAGGTCTATGATCATTTGATCTTTATTAAGCAATTCATGGGTCCCAGCCCGTATCATATGGTTTTATGGACAGTTAGAATATAGTTGGTGGACCCCATTTATCTTGAGGACTCCACTTAAATAGGTTAGGTTTGGTCAATTTGTGAGGTCTATGATCATTTGATCTTTATCAATCAATTAATGGGTCCCAGCTCGCATCATATGGTTTTATGGACGGTTAGAATATAGATGGTGGACCCCATTCATCTTGGTCCCACTTAAATAGGTTAGGTTTGGTCAATTTGTGAGGTCTATGATCATTTGATCTTTATCAATCAATTCATGGGTCCCAGCCCGCATCATATGGTTTTATGAAAGGTTAGAATGGAGATGGTGGACCCCATTCATCCGGGTCCCACTTAAAAATTTTGGTCAATTTGTTAGGTCTACGATCATTTGATCCTTTGATCTTTCTTAATCAATTCATGGGTCTCATCCCGCATAATATGATTTTATGGACGGTTAGAATAGAGATGGTGGACCCCATTCATCTGAGGGGTTCCACTTAAATAAGTTAGGTTTGGTCAATTTGTGAGGTTTATGATCATTTGATCCTTTGATCTTTATCAAGCAATTCATGTGTCTCAGCCCGCATCATATGGTTTTTTTGGACGGTTAGAATATAGATGGTGGACCCTATTCATCTTGGGGTCCCACTTAAATAGGTTAGGTTTGGTCAATTTGAGAGGTCTATGATCATTTGATCTTTATCAATCAATTAATGGGTCCCGGCCGGCATCATTTGATTTTATAGATGGTTAGAATAAAGATGGTGGACCCCATTCATCTGGGTCCTACTTAAATATATTAGGTCAATTTGTTAGGTCTATGATCATTTGATCTTTTTAAATCAATTCATGGGTCCCATCTCGCATCATATGGTTTTATGAACGGTTAGAATGAAGATAGTGGACCTCATTCATCTTGGGGGTCCCACTTAAGTACGTTAGGTTTGGTCAATTTGAGAGGTCTATGATCATTTGGTCATTTGATCTTTATCAATCAATTAATGGGTCACAGCCCGCATCATATGATTTATGAACGGTTAGAATAGAGATGATGGACCCCATTTATCTTGGTCCCACTTAAATATATTAGGTCAATTTGTTAGGTCTATGATCATTTGATCTTTCTTAATCAATTCATGCCTCACCTAAAGAATAAAACATTTGGAAAAAAACATAATGATCAAATTAGCAACAAAAAAAAGGACTCACAAGTTTACTAATTAATAAATTTATTAAAAATAATTTATATCAGTCTGTGCATTTTGTGGTTTCGTGGTTATGCACGGGGTTTTGCTAGTTTGGACAATAGAAGAGGCGGTTTAATGCTACTTGATTTAAGGATTATGGAAGTTGGATGGAGTACAATATAGAAAAAGATATTGTGTTTTGCCTATGTTGTTACTTTTTGGATATCAAGCACGAAGCGATGCTTTTGTAACTGAAGGATATAAGAATTGGAAGAAAAAAGAAAGATTTGCAGATCATGTGGGAGGGCCTAATAGGTGCTCACAATCAAGCATACGAGAAGTGTCAGAATTTGTTAAATCAGAAGCAACACATTGAGACAGTTATTGAAAAGCAATCGGATCAAGCTCGAAGAGAGTATCGAATCCGCTTGAAGGCAGCGCTTAGTTGCATTTGCTTTCTTTTACGCCAAGGGTTACCTTTTCGTGGTCATGATGAATCTGAGGATTCAAATAACATGGGTAACTTTCTTGAGTGTTTGAAATTTCTAGCTGATCATGATAAGACTATTAAAGGAGTTGTATTGGAAAATGCCCAAAAAAACTTGGAATTGACCTCGCCTAAAATTCAAAAGGACATTGTGAACATATAGCTGGCATAGAAACTGCTCAGGCTTTCATGTACGAGCTTGGAGATGCACCATTTGCCATTTTGGTAGATGAATCGCGTGATATCTCTATGAAAGAGCAAAGGGCTGTTGTTTTACGCTATGTGGATAAGCGTGGATGCGTGATTGAGCATTTTTTAGCCATAGAACATGTCACAAACACTACTGCTCAATCACTTAAGGTGGCCATTGAAGCAATATTTTTCAAGCATGGACTGAGCATAACAAGTTTGCGAGGGCAAGGTTATGATGGGGCTAGTAATATGCAGGGAAAGCTTAACGGCCTCAAAACGCTCATTTAAAATGAGAATCCTGCTGCATTCTACATCCATTGCTTTGCACATCGACACTCGTTGCTGTTGCTAAGATACATGAACCAATCTGCATATTCTTTGAGTTAGTTTCTAATTTGTTGAATTGCATTGGATCCTCTTGCAAACGCCATGACATGCTCCAAAATATACAGGCTACAAAAGTCGTTGATGTACTCAATAGTGGTGAACTTGAAAGTGGACAAGGCTTGAATCAAGAGACTAGACTCAAACGGTCAGGAGACACACGTTGGGGTTCGCATTATGGCTCATTGGCTAACTAATTCATATGTTCTCCTCTGTGGTTGACGTGCTTGGAATTCTTTTAAAAAATCATTCAAGTGAACAAAGGGGTTGTGTGGGTTACTTGCTAACTCAACGGATTACTTGCTAACTCAATTGGGGTCTTTCGGTTTTGCATTTAAAATGCATATGATGAAAAATATATTGGCGATTACGAGTGAATTATCAAAGGCATTGCAGCGAAAAGATCAAGATATTGTCAATGCCATGGAATTGGTAAGAATAACGAAGCAGCAGTTTCAAATGATGAGAGATGATGGGTGGGATTCTCTCCTCTCTCAAGTTCATTCATTTTGTTACAAATATGAAATTAGCATTCTTAATATGGATGATTTGTTTGTTGAGCGATAGAGATCGCGGCGTAAAGTTGAATTGACAAATCTACATTATTACCGTTTTGACATATTCTACACTGTTATTGACCTGCAGCTTCAAGAGCTTAACTCCCACTTTGATGAGGTGAACATTGAGTTGCTTCTTTATGTGGCATGCTTGGATCCAAATAATTCATCATCTGCTTTCAAGAAGGAAAAATTGATCCACCTTTCTCAATTTTATCCATATAATTTTTCAGACTCAGATCGGATGATACTTGATAATTAGCTGGATACTTATATTATTGATATGCGCACAAATAGAAAGTTCTTGGAAGTGAAACGAATGAACGGGCTTGCGCATGCAGAAGATGATTGAAACAAAGAAGGACATTATATATCCTTTGGTTTATTTGCTTTTGAAATTGGCGTTAACCCGACCAATTGCCACCGCTACTATTGAAAGGGTATTTTCTGCTATGAAAATTGTGAAGAATCGGCTGCACAATCGAATGGAAGTTGAAAAAGATATATTTAATAGTATTGACAATGAGACAATCATGCAAAGGTTTCAAAATACGAAGAACCGTCGAAAGCAATTGAAAAAGCTTTGTTTGAGATTTTTTTTTTTACCCTAAAGAAAATCTTTTGTAATTAGGTGATCATGACTTTTGATGATAGAATGTTAGTTGATCATGTAATTTCGGTATTTTGTAAATGCAAGACATTTCTCTTTTCCAAAAGTTAATGTTAAGAAATACCAACATAATAGCAATTGACTTTTTCAAGTGACTATCTTAAGCGCCCCGGCCCCCCCACCCCATAATAATGGGTCCGCCACTGGTATCAGTTTCCTCATTCAAGAAGAGTAACTGTCCGAAGAAAAAAAAAACAAGCACTAATAAGGGGCGTTTTGCTGTCTCTCCATGTGGTTGGGGGCCATGTATGATGATGTGGCAATGGACTTTTCCAACTGATCTAACAATTAGATAGGTTGTGTTGAGTCTAGATCCACTAGTCTCCAACAGGCTTCTATGAATGGAATGTGTGGAACTACATCATAATAATGACATTTTTTCTAGTGAGGTATCTTCAAATTTTACTTTATTTGAAGGTGGTCCACTGGATAATTGAGCATATGACCAATAATGTACTAAGCACATTCTTATGCATTATTAATCATATCTATTAATCACATTATTAGTCATTGCTTAATTTTACGTTGTGACCAACTCCTATTTAAATAAAAATTGAATATATATAATAAGAGGAATCGTGACTTTGTGAGGGTGGGATCTTGCCTTAATGGCCGGCACAACTGCCCACTTTTATTTTGAAATGGATGGTTGTCTTTGCTCCTTGTATTATTTAATGGGTCTATTCATTGATGGAATATGTTAGCTAACAAATAGCCTATAATTTAATAATAATAATATCAATATGGAGCAAATTTTAATGTTGAATGCAACATTCAGCTGGATTTGGAAGAACAGGAACGGCCAGAAGTTGCTTTTTCTAATTAATAAGTTCAAGTGCTGAGCAAGAAGCTTGGAAGCCATTATCCTTGCAACTTTTTCATGCCCAAACAAATGGCAGACCAATTTCATAAATCTGGTTGAGAATATTCAGATAAGGCTAATGACTCTTCTTGAAAGATCTAATGAAAATAACACACCCTGTTCATGACTCTATTTTTTACAATAAAGTTTAAGATTTTGGAAAAATTACATTTTACCACCCTCAACTATCACCCTTTTTCATTTTACCCCCTAAACTTTAAAAAGTATCAATTGACCCCCTAAACTAATCCAATTGCACGACCGTTACCCCCTGATGCCAAAATCGAGTTAAAATAGACGGAATAGAGCAACACATGACACACACTTTACCCCCTAAACTTTAAAAAGTATCAATTGACCCCCTAAACTAATCCAATTGTGTGTCACGTGTTGCTCTATTCCGTCTATTTTAACTCGATTTTGGCCTTAGGGGGTAACGGCCGTACAATTGGATTAGTTTAGAGGGTCAATTGATATTTTTTAAAGTTTAGTGGGTAAAGTGGAAAGGGGGTGATAGTTTAGGATAGTAAAGTATAAATTTCCCCAAGATTTTTGGAATGAAATACAGCAATGGGCACAAATCAATAAAAAGACCTTATGTATGAAAAAAAAAAAGTGGAAATATAATAATTTTCTTATGTGTCATAAAAGTAATCAAGATTTCTTCTGGTACCACATAAGAACAGGTCTTGGAAACTCTGACTAAAAGAAAATGATGGATTTACTTCAGTACAATGGAGAGACGGAATGCAGATTCAAGAGAAAGAAACTTGTTCTTTTGACGTCAAACAATAAGAAAAGAAGGCTAATAGTCCATCCAAGTATGGAAGATTCAAATGTTCACTCAATCAACTTGATTTGAGAGGAAATACATAGCTGAATATTTATAGGTCATTACAAATCTGGGAATAATAATCATTAGTTTTTCCTTTGCACTTCCCTATAGTTTGGCACTTTACTAGCATAGTAGAAGTTAAGTAAAGCATCCATTTTTCAAACAAGATGTCACATCAAAAGCACTTTAATTCAAAACTCTCTTCATCTTTTTCAAAAATAGTAAAAAACAACCACCTTTATCCACTAAAATACAAAAAAACTCCACTTTCTCATATAAAAAATAAACAAAATTCCATAACAAACAACTAAAAATAAAATACAATCATAACCCACTTATATATTTTTTTTTTTTTAAATCAACTTTATTTCACTTGACTCTAATAGTAGAGTTGTCGAACTAGTTTGTTAACCAAAAACATGAAAAACCCAAAAGTTAAATGGGAAGCTTACAATGAAGTTAAAAAGTGTTGTAGGTTGCATTATCTTAAACTGCTGTGGTGATATTGCAACCCATGAAGGCTTTGTAGTCATTTTGTCGGTAACGCATGTGAAGCACTTCACGATAAAATCTTAAATTTCAGGTCCTCTGTGATAATCAATCAGTCTAAGCTGAGTTTTTAGGTAAAAGTTCCCAAAAACATCATGTCATTTTCAGCTCAATTAGCTCGTTTTGGGATTTTTTTTTTTCCTTTTCAACGGTTAAGTGTAGTATAGTATTAACTGCCTCTATTGACTGATGTCAATATCAAACATACATCATGTAGAATCCGGTGCCAATACTCAATTAATACACTACGGATTTCTGATGTAGTCTGGATCTGATAAGGATCCGCATCCACTATGGACCCGATTCATTTTCTTTGTTTGTCACCATCACATAATAAAAGGAATACCGAAAAAGGAGGCACTGATTAATTTTTTCAACTGCAAGTGTCCAACAAAATGTTTCTGGTTGATGTCCATTTCAGATGGATTAATTAATGTTGGACTATTTAACAGCCCCCCCACCCCCACCAAAAAAAAAAAAAAACAAATCCCCAAAACAAATCCCTATAATGAAAGCCCTTAACTAAGATGTTTTCAGGTTTGAAGATTATTATGGATGGTTAAATGGATTTTTGGCTTAGCCATTCAATGATTTGTAAGAAGTGTAGAAGCCGAAAAAAGTGATTTTATATTTTTTTTGCTACGTCGAAAGGGTTACACAACAACGGAAAAAAAAAAAAAAAAAAAAACAGACAGATAAAGGAAACAAACTGACACAAAAATAGAAATTGAGGAAAAAGTGATTTAGGAATGAGAAGACAAATGAGGCTAGAGAAGAAAATTGTTGGGTTTATGTCTTGTATGATCCGGTTTACTGGAATGGTCCATTGGATTAGCCAATGACCGTGTTAAGGGTCGAGGGTGTTTTGGTCATTGTACCGGGGTTTTTTTGGCGCTTAAGAAAGCGAAAATTATATATATCATGTGATCTGTAACCCTAGACTTTGATATGTTCATTTTATCAAATTTCTCTCTAATATGAAAATGTGGATTGTACATATAAAGGTGGGCCACACAAGGTGCAATGCCATAATGTTTGATAGATGAAGAGGAAAATAGAGACCATACCAAGAGGAGAAAAAGGTAAAAACCGAGGAATGTAGATGCCTCAGCAAAAGAAGGTTTGGGCAGTTTTGTCATTTCTCCTAGTATAGAGAAGGTGTAGGAAAAACTAAAATTTTTGGAAGGAGGAGAGAAAATCTTTTTCTAAAGGTAAGCTACAGGGAAAAACCTCTTATATAGACTAGTGCCAAATTTAGGTGATTGCTAATTGTTAGTGCAAGCTGATTGGGTTTATTATTTGTTGTCACATGCTGTAGTAAAAAGGTTACTACTCACAAATTCGTGAGAGGTGCCTATTTAGCAAAACATATTCCTATCGTGATATTAAAAAGAGAAAAAAAATAATAATAAAGGCCGAGCTCCGGCTCATGATTGAGCTCGGAGTTGATAAAAGCAAGTCAAGATCATCAACTCAAGCTAAATCTCTACATTGGCCATGCTTGGGTGGTTCAGCTGATATAAATCCCTCTTTTTCTGATCTACCCTTTTTTGAGAAGTCAGCTTTTATTATCAAAGAGTGTTCTTTTTTATTTCATGTTTCTAATCAATTCCTCTCCGGTCATTGACACACTCAGGGTATCCAGACTTGTGAGTAGGATTTGTAGAGTGGATCCTCTTAAGTCTCATTCAAACAATCATGAAATAGAAAGAAACTCTAAAATGGATCCCACTTATTAAAAAAAGAAAATAAATCAAAATAAATGTCCTGTTTATTAATAAAATGTCCTTAAATTTAACTTTATTAAGAGTTGATTCCACCATAAGATTAAAACATTATTGACATAATTTTATGTATTATTAATAATATACTCAATCTTACATCGAAATTAACTCTTATTATAGTAAAATTAAAAATTAATAGAATTTTATCATGCATACCGGTTCCTGTACGTTAGCACTCTTCCGGACCATCCCCGAATGCAGGACACCCTATATTTCTTGGGGATAGATCCGAATGAACTGCAGAAAGCAGGAGAAAGTCTTTCCAATTCCATCATCAGGCAGAGGATCATTCTAGTGAGATATTCATGGTATCCGGACATACTTCCTCCACGTGGCCTCTTTCATCTAGCCATATCATTGCTAGGTGACTATAAATAAAAGTTAGACCTACCTCGCCTCTCTGCAGAGTCCATCCATCTGAACTGCTCAAAGACCCGACCTCTCTCTCTCTCTCTATCTCTCATTAGAAACAAACAACCAACTTCATTTCCACCGTTGTTCTCTTATTTTAAGGACCTAAGTTCTCCCCTTGATAGGAGCATATGATTGTACCTTTGTAACAGTGAGAAGAACATCCAAGCATTATAATTTCGGCTTCTGGTTGTTACCCTGCATTTTGAGAAGGTAATTAAATGGGTCCTTATAGTAGATGATATTCGTTTACATGTTTGGATGGTTTCCATCATCATGCATGACCTTTTTTTGGTTTTTGTTTCTTTTTTATGGGTTGAAATTTTTAGTGCCTAAGAAAATGATGACTAAAAGAAGTTATTACAGAGAAGCTGCGGTTGCTCGGTTGGTTAGCAACTTAACATCTTACCGGGCTTCGCTGGTTGGATCTCTGAATGGGCTGCCCTTTTTGACTTGCGTGGGCTAATTTTTCGCATGTGCGGGTTTCCTTCCCACTTATATGGACTTTCTTTCCATTTGTGCCGGCCAGCTCTCTTGCCTTATGTGTAGACTCTCTTCTCACTTTTTTGGGCTCTCTTTCCGTGTGTATTAGCACTATCATAGTCCTGGCCCCACTTGGTTGAAAAAAAAAACACAGGGAGAGAAAGAGGGAAGTTATATGTGATCTGGTAGTCCACCAAGAATACGGCCTATCAGCCAAATTACAACCATAGGATTGAACCGTTTTACACATGTTGAATCTGATGAGACAGTTAGGATCGATCTAAATAATGTAATTTCTTTTCGGTGGGTTGAGGACTTCTCTGGGTTTTGTTTTAATTTCTTCTTTCTGTTTGTTTTGTTTAAGCTAAGTACTCACATGATCACTCACTCACACTCATCATCATCACTATAGCTCCTTGGCAGTGCCCCACCAACCTACTCCAATTGTCTGAATTTTCTACACTCAAGTGGCCCCCAATTTAGTACTCTCTTAGAAATGATAAGCCCCAAGGTATGAAATTTCATATATTAGATCTTGATGGATTTCTGCACTTCTGCGAGCGAGCCACTAATCATAATCCGAGAGTTTCAGTAGGCATGAGGGGTACTATTTTGCCATAAAATTAAAGGAAAATATTCAAATAAAGCCTTAAGTCATTGCTTATTTCAGAATAGGACATAAATTTCAAGACTTTTCAAATTAGTCCCTAAGTTTTTCAGTAAGGTTTCAATTAAGGACATTCGACTGTTTAAAGCTATCTTCCGACGAATTAATTGTTCCCTTAAAATTTTAAAATTACCCATATTATCGTTCATTGAAATAAAACTCTCATTTAGTTCCTTTATATTCTCCTCATTTCTTTATCCGCGCCCTCGCGATGATCGATGATAACCAACATCCCCACGACGATTGTTGCTGTAATAGTTACCAAAACCATGTCACGACTTTAAATAAAGGGTGATTCAAGAAGGAAGTCCCTACTTCAAACCATCTCGCTTTTATTCTCTACTCAATATCTTGATCAATCTCCTCAACCTAATTAATTATCAAGTGACGATAATGGGATATATCTCTTTGTAGCTTATCTTGAGCTTTAATTCTCACAGGATTTTCAGCTCTTTGTATATGCCCATTAAAATTGCAATCCATATATCTATTTTTGTAGGACTTATTTCACCCATATCTAGGATTGTAAAAGTGTTGGTTTTGTACTTTTGGTTAACAAAGGCCCATCTAGGTCAGCCAAATGTAAGTGTTTAGGGGCATTTTCATAATTTATAATTATTAGGTTTAAGCAATAAATGTCGATGTGTAACTTGTAAACCCTCACCCTATAGAGGGAATGTGAGGGTAAAAAACAAGGAATAAACTAGTTGTGTTTATTGCTCTCGCTTAATAGGCTATATAGAGAATGGCCCAGTTTTTAACTAATACAATGAGTATCCAACTAAAAATTTGTTCCCCACCAATTACAGGCATATTATCAAAATGATGATCAAAGTTAAGGAGTCGACTATGGTGCGCCCTGCACAAGATACATACAATGGTAGCCTGTGGCTCTCTAGTGTGGACCTTGTGTTGCCTAGAATTCACACTCCTAGTATGTACTTCTACAGGCCCAATGGCTCTGCCAATTTCTTTGAGCCACAGATACTCAAGGAGGCACTGGGCAAGGCCTTGGTATCCTTCTACCCCATGGCCGGGAGGCTGAAAAAAGGTGAGGGTGGGTCGGATCGAGATCGATTGCAATGGCAAGGGCGCCCTCTTCGTCGAAGCAGAGACTGATGCAGTCTTAGATGACTTGGGGGATTTCTCACCCACCATTCAACTCAAGCAGCTAATCCCCACTGTTGAATACAAGGAGGACATCTCCTCCTATGCACTCTTGATCCTTCAGGTAAAATTTGAGAGACATCTGAGTTTCTTACACTTGATTGAATATCTTGGACTTGGACAAATTTTCAATTTTGAGGCAGTTAAAATATGTCACTCACTGATCGGATCATTGCTTTTTTTCCTTTTTTTTTTTACAAAAAGACTCTGTGATTCTAGAAAATATTAAAAATGCCCCGACATTTTATGTTTTTACTAAAAGCCCCCTTGACAAACGGTTCAACTAACATGCACATAGTAACTTGACATTTTTTTTTTCTATTTTGAACAATTCCGTCTTGAGAAACACTCAAATGAGTTATCTTTCGAGTTAAAAGATAAAAGAACGATTTAGCCTCTGAACTTTGAAGACCTAAACCCAAAGGTTAGGATCATTTGACATTAACTATATTAACATGTATTCTTTGTTTTTCTTTTTTAGTTGACTCGTTTCAGATGTGGAGGGGTCTCACTAGGCGTCGGAGTGCTACATTATGTGGCTGATGGGATCTCTGGGATCCACTTCATCAACCACTGGTCAGATGTGGCCCACGGGCTCGATCTCAAGATCCAACCATTCTTTGACCGGACCCTCCTACGGGCCCGTGACCCACCCACACCCAAGTTCCACCATGTCGAGTTCCCGCCCCCTCTACCCATGAAAACCCGCCCCATACCCGAATGCCCGACCTTCCTCCACCCACCACTTCCCTCTTCAAAATCACAAGTGATCAGCTCAACACCCTCAAGTCCAAAACAAGGATGGGCCAGGCCCACTCAACACTCCCAGCTTCAGCACCTTCGAGCTATTGGCGGCCCATGTGTGGCGGTGCGTATGCAAGGCCCGTGGCCTTGCCGATGATCAACAGGCCCAATTGCACATCCCCGTCAACGCCCGGGCCCGCCTCCAACCGGCCCTCCCTCCGGGCTACTTCGGCAATGCCACCATCCTGGCGGCCCCAGAGGCGGCCGTCGGTGATCTCATCTCAAATCCACTGATCTACGCCGCCAGTAGGATACATGATGCATTGGCTCGGATGGATGATGAGTTTTTGCGATCAGCGATCGATCTGCTGCACTTGCAGACGGATCCAACAGGGATCGTTCCTGGGGTCCCAATGTTCAGAATCCACACCATGTGTACCGTCAATAGTTGGTACCGGTTCCCCATATACGATGCAGATTTCGGATGGGGCAGGCCCGTTTTTATGGGGCCTGGTTGGATCGGATTCCCGGGTCTATCTGTTATGCTTCCGGGTCCCATAGATGATGGGAGCATGTACTTGATCATTTCATTGGAACCGGACCACATGATCCAATTCCAAAAGTACTTCTATGACTTTTAACTGGAAAGGGCAAGTAATATATCTCTACTAGTTAGCTTTGGAAAACAAGGAATTACTATTTGTTTATGTTTGCTTTGAAGGATGACTGGGCCTATTGAGACACTTGAATAAAGTCTTCTTAATATGTATTTAAGTGTGGTGGAGATGTGGCCTCATGATATGTAGTATTTTCAGATTCTTGAAATAAAGTGATTTGGTTTATCATATATAATACTTATTAAACTCTGTAAGAATTTGTGAATGTTTTGCATCTTTAATAAGATTGGGTAGTATACTAGTATCAAATTTCTTTTCAATACTAGGTGATGGGGTAAATTTCTTTTTAATCTTGTAAATGAAGTATAATAGAGTTGGGGCGTACGTGAGAGGGTTTGAATATAAGTTTCACCGCGAAGCACAATAGAAGACAGATCCCATTCAATTAGAAGTAGAGATCGAAAATCTTGCACTGCTGTAATATGGTTTATGTAGGAGTCTAAAACTCTATGACCACTCATCAAAATATTTGTTAAGGCATCCTCATTTTGACATTTTTACTCAAAATACATAAATCGATACCTAACCCGTTCACATAAAACCATATCGGGGAAGATCAACTGTTTAACCGGTCCTGTTGCGGTCTCCATATCTGTATTGAGAAAATGCAGCAATTTTTGCCTACTCAGATAATCCTAAATCTTATAATGATAGGACTCGGTTCCACAGTAAAAATGATTATTTAGCTAAAAATGTAATTTATAGAATCTTAACGATCACTTGTTTGCACCATTTACATATGTAATTGATGAATATTCAGAACGGGTGTTTGACTGTAATCATTTATAGATGTGATGCTTAAAAGAAGTGTGAACACCACAGGAGATTGTCAATGAAAGGAATGCCCCAACCACATGTATTAGAATACGCACCAAAAAGTCTAGATAATGATTACCATCATCATTAAGAAACAATACACATTAATGACGAAAACAGTGATAATCGTGAGGACGTAGTAGCTGCTAATAAATCTAACAGCCAGAGGCGAAACTAGGGGGCTGGCAGGGGCATGGCTCCCCCAAAGATTTAAAACTTCCCACGTGGAGAGATCCTCTTCCACTCCCCCCAATATCATATGCCCACCCTTCTATTAGCAATTGTAAACATCGAAATATTTTATTCCCAAAATTATACTAACACGATCTTAGCTGATTTCGCCAAAAAAAAGAAATAAAAATAAAATGAAGGAATTAAGGAAGAAAGAAGGAAAGAAATAAGTATTGAAGGATCAAAGAATAAGTTTCTGCCCAACTAAAATTTGCGTCTGCTTGGAATCCTGGTTCTAAATCAACAGTCCTCCCTCTTCGTCACCAATTTCATTTTTTAGGGGCGGAATCAGAATTTTTGTGTTGGAGGGGCCAAAAAAAAAAAGGAACCTTACTAAAATATGTTGGAAAATTTCACCATGTGGGGCCACACATGTAAATATTAAATGTGTTATGCTATCTTTGATTAAGCCTAATTTAAAGTGATCTAATTAAGACTTAAAGTTTTAAGGCTTAAGGGTATAATTGTCATGGGATTAATGTGTAGATACCAGAATGTTATTTCTAATTTGATGAGGGGTCAAATTAGAAATAGCAAACCTATGGTAATCTCATTATTTTATATTAGGGTTATGGTCCCCAATTCATATGGTAAGTTCCTATTCTATTTGACATCACATCATCAGAAAGAATCAAGAGGGTTTCTCTGGGCTAGGGGTGATCACCCGGATTTCCGGTCCGGTTTTCGAACCGGAATCCGGTCGGACCTGATTTCCGGTCCGGCCTAAAATGAAGGACCGGACCGGTCCAAACCTGTCCAGTTGGACCACTTAAAGTGGTCCGGACCGGCTTTCATTTTTTTTTTAATTTTTTTTTCGTTTTTTTTTTCATTTTCACCTCACATCTAAAAAGTCGGCAAATGTCAAATGAATGAATGATGGGTTTTACAAATGGTTGTTGGGCTTATGCCTCATGGGCTCATCTATATGAAAAAAAAATTTATTATTTTAAGAAATGCGGTCCGGTCCGGTCCGGACCGGACCGGACCGGATTTGGACCGCTAAGACCACAAAACCGGTCCGGTCCGGTCTGCGGTCCGGTTCTGTGCAGCCCTACTCTGGGCAGCCATATTGGATTGGAAATCAACAACAGATTGCTCCATCACATAGATCAATAAAAAATTGATCCAATCATGAGATTAAAAAAAAAAAATCCGAATTGATTTGATCCAAAGAACAGAATATCAACAGATGCCTTTATATCTTGATTAAAAAGAAATGTAAAGCGGAAACATACCTTGATCCATTGAGAAAGTTGTTCATAAGTTGTTGATCTTTCAATCCAATGTGGCTACCCAGAGAAACCCTCTTGATTCTTTCTAATGATGGGATGTCAAATAGAATATAAACTTACCATATGAATTGGGGACCATAACTCTAATATATAATAATGAGATTATCATAGGTTTTGCTATTTCTAATTTGGCCCCTCATCAAATTAGAAATAACATTCTGGTATCTACACATTAATCCAATGATAATTATACCCTTAAGCCTTAAAACTTTAAGTCTTAATTAGATCACTTTAAATTAGGCTTAATCAAAGATAGTATAACACATTTAATATTTACATGCGTGGCCCCACATGATGGAATTTCTCAACAAAATATACTAAAATATTATTTATAGAAGTCGAAGACTTTGAAGGGCTTGAACTTAATGGCTCACGAGATAAAGTTAACCGCTAAACTTTGAACATTTTTTGCATAAAGAATTATTGATTGCAGATTGGATTAACCATGGTTAGAGCATTGTAAAATAATTAACAAAAAATAAATAGAAATAATTCTAATAATAATAACTGCTATAAATCAAAAGGAAAATTCATTTGTCAGAATAGGAATCTGAGGTCCAATGCCAATCAACTTCAAAGTGAGTCTTTAAAAGGCAGCAAGAATACTTTATTTAAAAATAGTTCCAAGTCATTTAAAGCTTGGATTCATTAATTAGAAATTCATGGAGATACTCAGTGGGACTACTTTTGAAAATTCTAAACATCCCAAAATAGTTTAGAACTCGTAAATTTCACTCAAATAGAATTCTGGGCCACTTTCCAATTGATCATTTACAAAAGATGGTGAACAAAATATTATGACAAGTTTAAATATCTAATTATTCAATTTGTTAGTCGACCATCTTCTTTTGGATGAAATTTTGGAAAGGCTTACACAAAGAGGGGCCATTTACTGTGGCAGAAACGAATTATAATGCACAAATACTCATGTTTATGGCATATATTGCATGAATCTTATTTTAAATAATAATAATCTAAGAAATTGAGTTATCATCAAGTAGCACATAAATTACCCTACTTTACAATTTTTTTAAAAATGATCTCATTCTTATTCAAGAAAGGACTGCTGGGAGTATGAAGCAATTCTATAGCTATAGAAATTTTTTTAAAAATGACAATGGGGATTAGAACACCTAAAATATGTATGCTCATTAACATATATATGTGACTGTAATCAATATTTAAAATTTATTATTATTTTTTTTTGCTATCGGAGGGTTCCCAACCCTTTGGCCTGGACTAATCCCTCCGAGTCCAGAGGGAAGCCGGATAAACTTCCCTGTAGTCCCAGTGCGATAGTACAGTTTCGAACCTATACACCCTCGGCAAACCGTGGTCGAGTTAAATCATTCAAGAACAAGGTCCCACTATTTTTTTACATAAAATATTTTGCTCCAATCAGTATTTTTCTAATATAGAAATTATAACCAAAACTCAAGATAACAACTTCTTTTTTCCTCCACGGAGGATATACCTTCGATTGATTGGGAATTTATGTAGTAATAACATAGGTAGAGCTAGTAATATTGAGAAATTTATATTTCAAACATGAGCCCTGGTGATTAAAAAGAATAGTGATGTACTGTTCGGTGTCTTGGATTATGATATAACCTTATTCATTTTATTATGGACTTTTATTAAAGAATCTATCTCATGTTTGGTGTCTTGGATTTCATTTATCTCAGGCTTGGGTGAGTTGGGCGCATACTTAAATTTTAGGTATTAATTTTAATTCATTATCTAAGTTGCATGAAATTCAACCCATGCAGAGTACGGGCATTAATGTTGACCAGATACCTCTAACTGATATGATATCTATGGTGATGTTTTTGTTCACTAAAAAAAAGTCAGTTACACGGATTTTATTTTATTTTTGAGAAAATTAGCGAGAGGACCCTTAATATTGACGTTTAAGGCCTCTAATTCATAGGATTTTCGGTTAAGACCTCTAGTCCATGCGCCTAAAATTTATTTCAGGCGGAGATCCCTAAATGTGACAGATCGTGCATTTGTATGACTGACTTTCTCTGCTAACGGTCTGAAGTTATGTCACAAATTTAATCCCTAGTTTTAAGAGCTCCTATATTTCATAACTGATTTGCCCCTCTAACAGATTTTATTTAATGGTTTTATATGAAGTTTTGAAATTCAAATGGGAAGGAATAGATCAAGTTTCAATATTCAAATGGGACGGAACGAAGTTCCTAATTTTAGATGATGTTTTGAAATCCCTCGATTTCCCTTTCTTCTTCTAGTTCCTTTTTATATGGATTTTGGGAGTTCATGGATTCCCGCAAGTGGTGTTCTTGGTTACTTCTTATTCTTTTGGTCTTGAGTGATGGTCTTGCTAAAGAATGCAACATCATTCATGATGAGGAGGATCCTCCCAACCTGCCCAAATGTGAGAATAACTTTGTTCTAGTAGTATTTTGAGATTTAGGTTTTGTTTTTTCTTGTGAAGTTTTAGTTGGGGACTTTTTTTTTTTTTTTTTTGTTTTGTGACTGAATTTGAAGGAAGGGTGGAGAGTGGAGTTTTTTTTTATGAGACTATGGATTTAATCCATCATTTTCTGGATTTATCTGAGTTTGGTATTCCAAAAGGTCTTCAATGACAATATTAAAGAACCTTTGTACAATCCACTCATGTTATTCGCTATAAATTTATCTGAGTTTATATGATAAATTTAGATAAACTCATATGTCACTAACTCAGATAAATTTATCTGAATTTTGTAATAAATTTATCTGAATTTCGACAATAGATTTTTTTTATTTGGTACTGTCAGTTTTGGGTGGGATATTTTTCACCAATTCGATAGTCACGAAGGCCCAGTTATGGGGTTGTTTTCATTTAGTTAGAAATCGTGTGGGATCTTAACTAAATGGTTCAACATTGATTAATCCATCTGAGATGGACATCAACCAATAGAAACATCTAATTGGAACTTGCAGTTGGAAAAATTAATTGGTTCCACCTGTTTTTTTACTCCTTTTATTATGTGATGATGACACACGAAGACAATCCATCAGATTCAGACTAGGACAGAATCCGTAGTGTATTGAGTATTGACACCAAAGGTTTCATATGTATACTTGATATTGATATCAGCCAACAGAGGCAGTTAATACTAAACAAGTTCATCAAGAATAGCTAATTGAGCTGAAAATGACCTGATAGTTTTGGGGATTTCTTCCTTAAGAATTCAGTTAGACTGATTAATTATTACAGAGGATTTAAATTTCAGAGATTTATCGTGAAGTGCTTCATACAGTTTGTGGGCAAAATGACTGAAAAGATTACATGGATTGCAATATCGCCACAGCAGGTTAGAATATCACAAATGTACAAGACGTTTTGCTTGTTAGAGATTGATGTTTTATAAGAAAAAATAGGATTAGTTTGGTTTTAGTTATTAGAGATAAAAGAGAGATTAGGCAGAGGTTTTTTGGTTTGAGGTGGATTTGACTACACCAAAAACAGAAAATTGAAACGGATTACCATTCCTAATCCATCTGTTCTTAATCCATTAATCCGTTCCAATTTCCTGTTTTTGGAACGGATTAACGGATTAGGAGCGGTCTAGGAACGGATTAAAAGATTAGGAACGGATTAGGAACTTTAATCCGTTTCAATTTCCTATTTTTGGTGTAGTTAACAATCTCTTTTTATTATTATTACTGTGCATGAATTGAGATCCTATATATATATATATATATATGCTTTTCCAATGGAATTAAGACGATTTAATTAATATCAATGAATTTATTTCTTTAAAACTCTTTATGGCATCAGAGCCGAGCAAAGGTGAAATCGAATACTAGGAGGAGCAACTACGCATGAAGAAAAGGGAAAAGAATGTGTGTCGTCAAAAGTGAGCCAACCAGATTCCACATGAGGGGAGTATTGAAGAGTGGGCTAGCTCCACTCAAGGAGGAGTATTGAAAAGTATTCATGCTGTTTCTTGTAATGCCTCAAAATTTTGGCATTGATGGTTAGCTAAGATAACTTAATATGGTATAAGAGCCATGGCCCCGTGCCCGTGGTGATCTTGCGAAAAAGCGGGCCGTATTCCTATCAGTCATGCTTCCACAATAATCACCGTTACCTTTTCTTATATCAATAAAATCAAATAACCTCTTTCATCAATCAAAATACCCAAGCCTCACGATCTCGACATCTTCATCATTTTGCACAATCAAAGCTTCTAGGAGAAGTCGTGACACATTGAATATAGTGGGCCACTGGCACCGACAGATTCAAAATGAGTGGGTTGCGATAGTAATAAATCCACAGATAGACGGTGATAAAAAAAAAATTTTTTGACGATTGATTTTGCAAGATATTTACAATTTTATTTTTTAAAGATCAAAGGATTGTTATTTTTCTTGTTAGCAATAACAAGTCCTTTCAATTGAAGGACCATATGATTAAGGGGGGATGTTAGAGATTGATATTTTAGAAGTTAAGATATAATTAATTTGGTTTTAGCTATTAGAGATAAAAGAGAAATTAGTAAGAGACTCTTAGGTTTGAGTTTGAATCGTGTCTAAATTCCTAAGCTAAAATGGAAGTATGGAGATTTATATCAATGAATTTATTTTTTACCCCTGTTTGAAAACCGTGATCTTTTAAAGTAGAGTAGGAAGTTTTAAAAAAGAAAATCAAAAGTACATCCAGTCATGTAGAATTCAACCCACATTCTCCATTCTCAAATATTTCTCTATTTTTAATTAAAAAATTAAAAAAATATTAATATAAGGAAAATCATATATTGCTATCAAAGGAGAAAATGGCTGATGAGGGAAGACGAAGAGAAGATGCATGAATAGGATAGAGTCTACAAGAGAAAATGAAGGGGAGAGTGGAGGAAAGTTGCAATATTGGAAAATGGTTGCCAAGAGAAATAGGTAAAATAAAGCGGATTGAGAACGAAGAATAATTTGGCATCTATGTTTTATTTATTAGTAAAGTAAGGTAAAATAAATGTTAAATTAATAGAAAAGATAATGATTGGATAAAGGTGAAGTTACTTTTTATTAAGTAAAGATGTATTTGTTTTCGTGAGATAAAATATGGTAAAGTGACGTGAGAACTCAAGAAGTAGCAAAGTAACCACTTTACTATTTTTTTATGAGGCAAAACTTTAATTGATTAGTAAAGTAAAAGCAAATATTTTTGGTGGCAGAAACTTTATTTTCCTACTTTTAACCAACCAAACATTGGAAAATTAAATTCTTAGCAGCTCGAATTACTTTATATCATATATAGATTTTACTACCACTAGCAAAACAAACATTAGAATCAGATGTTGGACTTACTGTGGAAGTAGATCTTTTTATTTATTTTAGTTTTGGTAAAATCCAATTGGGAAGCTTGTGGATGTGAAGAGATTGCTGTCTGCTGTTCGATTCTGGCCTTTTTATTTTCACATTTGATGCTAGATGAGATCATAAGTGCCAAAGCATGCCATGGCCACTGTAGGAACATAGACCTGCGTAGGGATTTTACTGAGATGTCAACTCTATTCAGAAATTCTTACTTTGATAAATTACTTTCTGTATTGAGTGATTAGAGTGAAACTTACATTTTTGTTTTCGTTTTTTTTTTTTTTTTTGGTGTATGATACTTGTGTAATGTAATGCTGTGAATTGTATAATATGTAAAAAAAAAAAAAAAGAGCCAAGAAAGCAAAACTTTGGATTGAGTTTAAATTCCCCCGCCTAAAAGTGTAACTAACAAACATCATTATCTATTCCTTTTTTTTTCTAACAATTCGACCATATGCTTATGCCAATTAACAAGAATATAATAGTTCAAAATAAAATTAAAATTAACATTAACATTATATATCTACCAAGAAAAAATATATTAACAATATTTATTATCCAAAAGTTAAGGTTCTATCTACATCTCCATCATATATATTATCTCCAACAATGAACCTAGCCATTAATAGTCCTTGGTTGCATCCATTTACCATGAATTTCAGTGTATTCAAATATATTTGAACATGAAAATGTCCTTGAGTAATAACTATTACAAACTTATACAAGAACACAACAACATTGTATCATGCAAGAGCAATAAGACGACAAGGAGCATGGATCTCCGACTTTGGATCTGATTGGGTGGTGACTGAAATTGTAAGGTCTCAACCCTAAATAATCTATTTATCGACACTAATTAATTTTATTTATAGTTAACTAAGTGGGACCAGTAGCTAAGCGATTTTGGTTTAGTGTTAGAACAATGTGTGCAAATCTCGGTAGCGTTTTGAGCCTGTTTGGTCCTAGAAGGGGGTAGTTTCCAATTTTGGAAAACTATGAAGGGTTTTTATGTAATTTCAGATTTTTACAATTTTGGGTGCATTAGATAGATTTCCACATTTACCGCATTTTTCCTTGAAGATGCTTTTCTATACATATAGTCGAAGCCCACCAGATCCCAAGCCAAATAGTCCAAAGGACTAAAATTACCATAAACCATCCCACCATCTTAACAAATGAATGACCATTCACTTCACTTCACTTCACTTCACTTCACTTTAGTTTCTAAGAGGGTTTTTCTAGCTAGGGTTTGCTCGACCATGTGTCCCAAAGCCAAGGCAAGTGAATACATGTATGTATATTGAGGAAATGGCATGTTTAATTGGTAATTCATTAATAATACTGAATGTTGGATGGTTGGAGGTGCTTTATGGTTTAAATGGAGAGAGCTAGGCCTTAGTAGATTAATCTTTAGTGGATTTCTGTTAGGGGTTGTGAAAGCCCCAAAAATTGAAACGAGGCTTCGAAAATTTAGTTATGGGAGCTTACAACTAGCCGTAAGGCTCTTACGGCTACCCGTGAACCACAAGACTTCAGTTCTGGAGCAGCACCTTGAAACTACCTTAATTGACCTGATTAACAGGTTAATCTGTGATTAGTTCACAACTAGCCTGGCCAACCGTAGAACAGTTTCATAGATAACCATGACGCTTCAGGCAGCCAACCGTAGATTACTCTATGGTTGCAAAGACAAAATCGATCATGATTTTTAGCCAATTGCACTTCTTCTTCTTTATGTATTTGTTTAGGTCCATGGAATTTTATTTACTTATTTATTTTTATTTTTTTTGAGGTTCAACTTGCACTTTTCTTCCACACCAAAAATCCCTTTTAACGCTTGTTTGTATAATAAGAGGATGTTGATGTTCACCAATGCTTGTTCCATAGGAGAGATATAATCAGTTCTTATTCGACTATTTTTTATTTTCATAGGGGTTCTTCATCGATTTTTCATCAAGTCATGAAAACCCATGTCCC
Source organism: Litsea cubeba (assembly GCA_012931725.1). Classification (NCBI taxonomy): domain Eukaryota; kingdom Viridiplantae; phylum Streptophyta; class Magnoliopsida; order Laurales; family Lauraceae; genus Litsea; species Litsea cubeba. The sequence continues at coordinate 81,092,967 of CM022949.1, read as the reverse complement.
TGAGGATTTCAGCTAATAGAAATCTCTGTCTACAAGAATTTTTTGGTTTAGCCTCTCTGATATGATTTGAAAATTCTTATCTTTGCATATTATACACAAATATGTAACTTATCTAAGGATTTGACTAGAGATTGATCGGAATGGAGTCATGTAGCCGATTTCAACATAATTGGGTCAAGGCTATGATGATTCATCAATATGAATTTTCTATATGCGCCAATATCTTGAGCTAATCTCGATTTAAAATCCTAAGTTATATAAATCATCAGTGAAGAATCCTTGCTCATGGGGTAGTAAAGCATCCTTAAACTCGCTGATACATCACATGTTACCAATGTTATTTATAAGATTGTTGCTAAGGTGGTGGCTAACAAATTGAATAGAGTGCTAGATAAAGTTATCGGCCCTTATCAAATTGCCTTTGTTAAAGGTAGGTCTATTTCAGATAACTACATCGTAGCCCATGAGGTTATTCACGCATTCAAGAAAATAGTTAAAAATAAAGCCATGGGTCTCCAATTAGACATGGCTAAAGCCTATGACTGAATTGAGTGAGATTTCATCATTGCTACTCTTGAGGCTCTTGGTTTTCGTACGGAGTTCATCAAGATTATTTCAGAATGTATTTCTTCTGTTTCATTTTCTATTTTATTCAATGGATCACCATTTTTACAATGTAACCCCTAAGAGAGGATAAAGATAGGGAGACTCATTATCGCCCTATCTTTTATGGTAGGAGTGGGAGTTCTCTCTCGTTTGCTTTTGAGAGCAGAGGGGAAAGGGCTAATTCATGGATTTAAGGTAACTAGGAATGCCCCCAATGTATCCCATTTATTCTTCATCTTCTCTTTTGTAAGGCTAATCTAAATGAAGCCAGGAGATTAGGGATATTCTTGAGAGCGATTGTCAAATGTCAGGGCAACTTGTTAACTATAGGAAATCTGATGCTAACTTCAGTAAGGGCACATCTTGAGTAAGAAGTAGAGAATTGACCAAGATGTTAGGAGTTAGACATTTAAATGAGAGTGATAAGTACTTAGGAAACCCTATTATAATGAGAAGAAACAAAAACTCTAGTTCCTTGGCTCTAATTGATAAGGTTAAATATCGTATATTTTCTTGGCAAACATGTTTCCTCTCCCAAGAAGGAAGAAGCACTTATATTAAGTCTGTCGCGTCGCTACTACCATTCCCATATATAATAAATATATCCGTTCTCCAACTCCCACCCAAAACCACCGACACTATGGATAAAATATTTAGAAATTTTTTCCAGGGTGCTTCCTCCTAACCAAAGAAGATTCGTACAATTAGGTGCAAGAGAATTTCTACATTTCCACCTCTTCCTTAAAATATGCCTTATCGGTAGTGGATAGCTTCAAATGTAATTGCAAGGAGCCTCATTCGAAAGTGGATAATTCATCCCAAGGCCTCATTTTGAGGAACTCACGAGAATATGTTATTATATCTTCTGATGTAGCATTTAGAGCTACTCATGGTAAAGCTGGGTTTGGCTTTGCTATTTGGTTAAATGAATCTTTGGTGGATGCGGGTTTCATTGCATGATGGGCCAAAGCTCTCTTCTTCCAAAGAAGGTGAGACAAGGGCGGTCCTTTCCGCACTAAGTGTAGCTAGAGCTCGTGGCTTTACTAAAGTTCTCCTTTTGGCAGACTCGTTGGCATCCTATTTTGTAAGATATTAAGGTCATGTTTAGTATCTCTAATGTTTTTCTGACAAACCTAGCAAAAGTAGAGCCATAAAAAAGTCGTACAAATAAGAGGCCAAAGCTCTATTTTTCAGCTGCCCACTTTTTGAGTATTTGAATTTTAGAGGATTTGTCTCTAAATGTCTAAAACGGACAGAGGCCAGAATGTTGTGCCAAACGCTCTTATTTTTATAACCTTTTTCCGCTTTAGATATTTAGGCTGGAAATAAAGGTGTCAAACATGGGCTAAGTTCATTACCAAAATTTTTGAAGCTTTTGAAATCTCTTATATCCCTCAGAAGCCAAAATTTGTGGCCCATAATATGGCTAAATGCTCTTACTCTTCATGTTTTGGAGCTAGGGGAGTAGACCCTAGTCATGTTTTGTTTTGACTTGTCTCTTGTTTCAGTTCTTCTTCTTACCTTTGTTAGTCTATTATTAACATGAACCCTAAGATCGAGAACATCATGATTATCACATGTAGGATTTAATCTTAGATGGATTAAAGATTACCTCCAGACATCCGATGCAGAGAGCTTTCCGATCCTGCTGTCTGATTCTGTTGTTGGTTGATGTTGAGATCCGTCCAAGAAGAGATTATGGAATAATTTTGATTTCTCTCTCCTTGCCTATAAACCTTAATGTGTTGAATTTCGTGAGTGAGTCTTTGTGATGGAGGAAAGACTCTATTTTATAGGTGGAGAGAGGACCGAATTTCCAATTAGGATTCTATTAGTTTTAATCTCAACCATCCATCAAGGTAGAGTTTGTTATGGAATATATCTCTTTAGAAAACCTTATATGAGTAAAAGATAGCATGTATCATATGAAAACAGGATTCATATAATGACCACAATTTATGGAAAGGTAATGAGTTGTGGTCTAAGTAAAAGACCTAAAAGTAATTTCCTTACAGTCTCCCACTTGGTCAATAGGAAGATCCATTAATGTTTTCATTTTAGGAATCATAAGGCGCGCATTATATGCTAAACACTTCTTTAGTCGGTTATCATAAGTGTCTTGGCTAATTCGGTTGTGAATGAGAGTCATGGCGTGCACACATTATTTTGCAACATGCTTACTTCCATGTACTACGTCATTTACAACCTGCATAACTAGACCATAATAAGAGATTGACGTAATGGTCTCATAATGTTTTTGTTTAAAGACTGTTTCTGTTTCTTATTCATCCAAACATAAATATGTACACAATGAAAAAAAAAACAGAAATGGCAGATGTAGAGATGCATTAAGAGCTCAATAAATGTCCAATACAAGTAGAGAAATAAAAGGCAGAAAATGATAATTAAGAACTATCTTCAAGACCCATGCTTTCAGTATGACCCTGAAAGGCCTTTAGAGGTAGTCCTTTCGTGAATATGTCTGCAACCATGAAATCTGTACGTATAGACTCAATTACAAATTTCTGTAATCTAACATCTTGCTTCAGTGATAGATATTTAAGGTCCATGTGTTTGGCTCCCTTAGATATCCTGTCATGCTTGGAGAAGAAGGTTGCAGAGTCATTGTCACAGTAAAGAGTTAATGGCTTAGAGATGAAACTTAAAACTCCAAACTGAGAGATAAAATTACGCAACCATGTTCCCTGAATTGCAGCCTCATAACATGCCACATACTCAGCCATCATGGTGGATGTGTAAAGTAACTCGGATTTCTGGCTTTTCCATGATATTGCACCTCCACATAAAAGATACACATAACCAAGAGTGCAAAGTCTGGTGTCAGGACATCCAGCAAAATCTGAATCTAAATAACCAGTCACCTGTAGGTGACTTGATTTTCTGCATGTGAGCATAAAATTCCTTATTCCCTTGAGGTATCTCAGCACTTTATTTGCAGCTTTCCAATGAGCGATTCCTGGATTACTTTGAAATCTACCAAGCATGCCAACAGCATGACTAATGTCAGGTCTTGTACAGACCTGTGCATACATCAGACTCCCTACAGGAGAAGCATAATGATATTTTTCCATTTCTTTACGTTCCAATTCGTTCTGTGGACACTGTGTAAGATCAAGTTTGTCTCCATTATGCAGTGAAATAGAACTAGAGGAACATGTCATCAAGCCAAATCTCTCTAGAACTTTGTCAATATATGCTTTCTGAGACAACCCCAAAATACCAAGTGACCTGTCACGGAATATTTCTATTTCTATCACATAGGAAGCCTCACCCATATCTTTCATTTCAAAATTCTTAAAGAGATAATCCTTTGTAGCATATAATAAACCAAGATCGCTACTAGCCAGTAATATGTCATCAACATACAGAACCAAAAATATGAACTTACTCCCACTGATCTTGAGGTATATGCAAGGGTCAACCATGTTTTCTGTGAAATCGAAGGCAGTAATGATTTCATGAAACTTTAGGTACCATTGCCTCGAAGCTTGTTCAGTCCATATATTGATTTCTTAAGTTTGCAGACCATGTCTTCCCGACCTTCAATGATGAAGCCTTCAGGTTGACGCATGTAGACTTCTTCTTCCAAGTCTCCATTAAGAAAGGCAGTTTTCACATCCATTTGATGTAACTCGAGGTCATAGTGAGCTACTAATGCCATGATAATTCTAAGAGAATCCTTCCTGGACACAGAGGAAAAGGTCTCAGTATAATCAATGCCTTCTTTTTTATTAAAACCTTTGGCAACAAGCCTGGCTTTATGTCGTTCAATATTGCCTTTGCAGTCGCGTTTGGTCTTGAAGACCCATTTACTGCCAACTGGTTTATGTCCTGGAGGCAATTGAACAACTTCCCATACTTGATTTTCATCCATAGATTTCAATTCATCCGTCATGGCATCAATCCATTTACTAGAATTAACATCTTTAATGGCTTGTGAATAAGAAACCGGGTCTTTGATTATCCCTTCTTCAGATTCTACTTGGTAAAGCATGTAATCATCGGAAATAGCTGATCTCCTTTGTCTTTGAGACCTTCTTAATGCTGGTTCCTCTGGTGCTCCATCCATATGTTCATTGGCGACAATCTCATTATGGAGTTGTTGATCATTGATTGGGTTTTCCTCATTGTTAAATGGTTCAACAACGGGAGGATTACCAACATCTTTCGGAATAGAGGGTAAAGGGATAGGTACCCTGATTTCCTGAATGATCACATCTTGAGGTTTATTACTCCCACTGATTTCGCCATTCTCAAAGAATCTAGCATTACCGGTTTCAACAATTCTCGTACTATGGTTAGGGCAGTAAATCCTAGATCCTTTGGACTTTTCTGGGTAACCTATAAAGTAACAACTGATCGTTTTAAGGTCCAATTTCTTTTCATGTGGATTGTAGACTCGAGCCTCAGCTGGACAACCCTAAATTTGGAGATGTCTTAAACTAGGTTTCCATTCTTTCCACAGTTCAAAGGGTGTTTTTGGAACTGCCTTACTGGGAACCTTGTTCAAGATATAAATAGCTGTGCGTAGAGCATCCATCCATAAGGATATAGGTAAGTTAGCATGACTCATCATGGATCTAACCATTTCCGTATATGTACGATTTCGCCTTTCAGCTACACCATTCTGCCATGGAGAACCAGGCGTTGTGTATTGGGCAACAATTCCAAGCTTTTGGAGAAGTTTTACAAAAGGTCCAGGATGTTGTCCTGTTTCGTCATACCTACCATAAAATTCACCACCTCTATCTGACCTTATAATTTTCACCTTTTTATCTAGTTGCTTTTCGACTTCAGTAATGAACACTTGTACAGCATTCACAGACTGAGATTTGTCATGCAATAAGTATAAATAACAGTAACGTGAGTAATCATCAATAAAGGTAATGAAGTACTTTTCTCCCCAAAAGGTTGGAACATCAAAGGGTCCGCAAATGTCTGTATGAATTATTTCAAGAAGCTGAGTACTTCTTGTGGCTCCTTTCTTTGTATGTTTTGTTGATTTGCCTTTAATACAATCCATACATACCTTAATATTAGTAAAATCTAGATCCGGAAGGACACCATCTTTTACTAATCGTTTGATTCTTTCACTGGATATGTGACCCAGTCTTTTATGCCACAAGAAATAAGAGTAATTTTTAGATGACTTTCGTTTGGTTTCCTTAGAATGCAGGGTAAGATGGGTTTCAACAATTTGACTATTAAGATGAAACTTGTATAGTCCATCAAATAAAATTCCAGAACCAATACGACTAGAATTTTTAAGTAAACTGAAATTACCATTTCCTAATTCAAACGAGTAACCATCTTTATTAAGTGCACTTACAGAAACCAAGTTACGGAAAATAGACGGAACATAAAGAGTTTGACATAAGTCTAACTGATAACCGCTATCTAAAACAAGACGAAAAGTGCCAATAGCTTCAACTGGAGCTTTGTCTTTGTTGCCCATAAAAAGGAAGTTCTCACTTGGGTTTATGGTTTGGATCGTAAGGAATCCCTACATTGAATTGAAAACATGAACATTAGCATCAGTGTCAATCCACCAAGTATCAGAAGAAACATAAGTAAGATGTGATTCGAAATAACTTACGAATTAAACCCATAGGGTTACCTTTCTTTTCGAACCATTCTTTATGTTTATTGCAGTCTGCCTGAAAATGTCCAGGTTTCTTGTAAAATTTGCATACGTTTTCCTTCTTTTTCTTCTTGGGGTTTTGGCTAGCCTCATTAGATTTGGGTGGTGCAATTTTCTGCCCTGAATTTTACTTTCTCCCAGCTTTGTTTCCAGGTCCTTGAACGAGATAAGCTACTTTAATACCTTGTTGATTCAGCCTGGCCTCCTCTTGAACCAGTTTGTTAGCCAATTCATTCACTGTCCACTTTTCCGTAATAGTATTGTAGTGAATTTGGAAAGGCCCGTACTGAGGAGGTAAACTGTTTAGGATAAATTGGATGAGAAAAGCCTCATCCACGGATAGTCCCAAATTCTTTAATTTAGCAGCAAGGTTGGTCATCTCAATGACATGCTCATGCATTGAGCGAGTGCCATCAAACTTCATGGTTGTAAGATCTGCCATTAGTTTCCCAGCAAGGGATTTGTCTGCAGTCTTAAACCTATTTTCAATGGCCTTCATATAGTCCTTAGCATTCCTAGGTGTAGGAAGGGATGTTTTGATGTTGGTATCAATAGTCATTCGCAAAAACATAGTGCTTAGTCTGTCAGACCTCTCCCAAGCATTAAAGAGGGTCTTTTCCTCAGCGTTACTTGTTTCAGTGAGTGAAGCTGGCTTATTTTTATGAAGAGCCATATCCAGTTCAAGCACACCCAATGTGAACTCAACTTGCTCTTTCCATTCGGAGAAGTTGGTTCCATTGAGCTTAGTGACAGAGATAGCATGCGAATTCAAATTAATTGGTACAATAACTGCAATAGAGATATAACAATAAGGCTTTAATTAAAAAAAGACAACACATGCATAATATCTGAATATATATGACAAAAAAAAAATTTAGGTGCTCCTGTGGGTAGTCACCATAATTTCTACACATTATACCATCTAAGGTCATCATATTCAAGGTGGTGTAAATGAGTGATGTTACTTTTAATTAGAACAAGTAAGATAACTATAGATATCTTTGGTCCGTGTATGAACAAACACTCCTTAATTATTGTTCAAACGTATGAATATAATCCGCCTGTGGGGCGACTAAATGCTTCATGCGCTTGAACAGTGGGAAAAGTAAACATCATGATGGTACTATTAAGGCCAAATCTCAGTATTTAATTGTTAGGGTCACTGTGGTGAGATCTAACCTTAAGCATACAACTTTGGTGATCAGAAATAGCTTAATATGAATAGATAACATTATATATTCTATGCATACATGAGAGATCATTTGTTATATGAAAAATACTGATAAAGATGGCCGAGCCATGGAGGGCAGTCATCCGGCTCTTTGAGGCATTATATCATTGATTATAAAGAAATATACTAAAGATAATCAGCATAATACGGAATAATTATGAAAATATGATCCAACTATATGGCCTATTTTCTGTCATCATTTTTGATCATCTGTCTTTATCTTCAATTGCTTCAAAAACGCCATCTTCAGTCTCGAAACAGCCTCCACTTCAGTCACGATGTTCCAGTTACAGATCTATTTAACTAGTACATTGAATTTTTTTTTACTCACGCATGATTTTAATACATAACAAAAGAAAAAAAATTCAAAACTTTAAATAAATCACGATCAAACAGTCGTGGTCAAATTAAAATTGTGGAATAACATAAATATAAACCATTCATGCAGGCCATAATAGTTGGATCGATATATTACTGCAAAACAGAGTTAGAAACGAATCTATTTTTTTTGTCGATTATGGCAATGCATAGTTATCCTAATTAATGGACGATCATGTGTTCTCCAATAACCATGCTCTGATACCACATGTTAGTCTATTATTAACATCAACCCTAAGATCGAGAACATCATGATTATCACGTGTAGGATTTAATCTTAGATGGATTAAAGATTACCTCCAGACATCCTAATGCAGAGAGCTTTCCGATCCTGCTGCCTGATGCTGTTGTTGGTTGATGTTGAGATCCGTCCAAGAAGAGATAATTGAATAATTTTGATTTCTCTCTCCTTGCCTATAAACCTTAATATGTTGAATTTCGTAACTGAGTCTTTGTGATGGAGGAAAGACTCTATTTTATAGGTGGAGAGAGGACCGAATTTCCAATTAGGATTCCATTAGTTTTAATCTCAACCATCCATCAAGGTAGAGTTTGTTATGAAATATATCTCTTTAGGAAACCATATTTGAGTAAAAGATAGCATGTATCCTATGAAAATGGGATTCCTATATATAATGACCACAATTTATGGAAAGGTAATGAGTTTTGGTCTAAGTAAAAGACCTAAAAGTAATTTCCTTATAACCTTTGCTTCAATGAATTTCTCTTTCTAAAGAAAGAAAAAGAGCTGGAATGCGTGACACTTCCCTGCGTGACACTTCCCTTTCAACAGCAAATACAGCTCCTATCATCATATTTTATTACGTGGAAGCTTTTCTCCGTCTCCGGTGCACCTTATAACAAACCATCAAATTCAAAGGTTCCTTTTTTTCCTTGTATCAATCAAAATAGTTGTTTTTCCCCCTTAAGCAAATAGGACATCCAAATCTGTTGTTCTGAGGCCACTACTGGCCAATAATATTAATAGTAGAACCAAATTAAAGTATAACTTTATCAATTGGTAGACCATATGAGGTGCTCACTTCAACTTAATAATTAAATGATCATTTAACAGGTGAGATTTCAAATAATGGCATAGAGTTTTCTTCTTTTCTTTTATATCCGAGGGTGTTCCAGCCCTTTGGGCCAAAGTAATCCCTACGGCTTCAGAGAGAGCCGGGTAAATCTCCAGTGGCCCTATTGTGGTGGCGCAGTTCTAGGAGAAACCATGGTCTTAGACCAACTGAGCTACTCCTTAAAATTAATTAATACTTGAATGTGGAGAGAAAAATGCCTAACAAATGAGCTATTACAACATGCGTGAGTATGACATATAAATTTTTGTGGTTGTTTATGATAAAATGAAGGAATTCCCCAATAATTACAAAATACAGAAAGCCACCCTAAAAAAGATGAATGAGTAAATCCTAAAACATGTGCGGTAAAGAAAAGTAAAGGTAGATGTGCATCATGGAAAAGGTGAGATAAAAGTAAGTCATAGTAAACAATTATGTGATGAAACCATTAGAGAAAAAAAGAGTAAGTATTTGCTTTTTGTACTGACTTCATTTTACCATATTTTATTGTGAGCTTGTGGTAAAGTGGGGATAGACCAAACTACTTTTTCATCTGAAAATAAGATATAAGGGGGACGTTTTTTTACTGTGGGACTTACCTTTACTTTACCGGTACTTCACCAGTGGGTAAACAAATTAACAGGCCCGGAGAAAATCCCTCTCAAGTATACATCGTAATACTTCTGTGTCAATACTCAATACACCACGGATTTCTGTCACAGTCTGGCTCTAATAGGGACCCACTATGGACCCAGTGCATTTTCTTTGTTTGTCATCATCACATAATAAAAGGAGTACCAAAACAAGCGGCATCGATTAATATTCCTTCCAACTGCAAGTGTCAAATTAAATGTTTCCAGTGGTTGATGTCCATCTCAGATGGATTAATTATTGTTGGACAATTTAGAAAAGATCCGGCACCCAAGTATGGTTTCTAACTCAATGATAACTCCATAATATCATTGATTAGTGCTGTTCTTAGCTAAACAAACCCAAAAAAAGTCCCAAAAATGAATGCTCTTTTTTTTTTTTCTTAAGTGAATGAAAACATCACTATTGATAGATATCATGTGGGGGTGTACATGGGCGGTTCAAATCGATTTAGAGGAAAAACTATCAACCAAACAGAACCCATCGATTTTCTATTTTTCCAAACCGAAGTGCACCGCCCATGTGCTCAAACCGAACCGAAAGGAACCGGTTTGGTTCGGTTCGGTTGCGGTTTTTTTATTTTTTTTATTTTTTTCCACAAAAAATAGCAGTTCAATTTGTGAGAGAAATCATCAAAATACCTACAAATAGTAGTAGCACAAGTACTCACTAAGTCTTAACCTAACAAAAATATTTAAAGTTATCACATTCCAAAGCAAATCCAACATAAAACATATTAAATATTTAAAGTCATTACATATCCCAAATCAAATTGAAGCGACAACATTACTCCAAACTACCAGCACTCCAGCAGCAACTCCATAAGCCATAACACTTCAAATGGACTTAATGTGAGTTCTGAGAAGGCAAAACCGATAACCCTAAAAGTAAAATCGCAGTATTGAGTTCATGTGAGTTGTTGAATGAATGTATGAAACCATGAAAGTACGAAACCATAAGACTAAAATAGTCAAAACTCAATACTCAAGTTAATACATACGTACGGTGGGTTCGGTTTAGGCGGTTAACTGTGGGTTCAAACTAATAACCGACAGATATAAGGCGGTTTCTATGATTTTCAAACCGTTGGCCGAACCGATCTACATAAAACCGATCCGAACCGCCCGGTTTGGTCTGGTTTTACAGTGATACCGGATTTTTGGTACAGCCCTAATATCATGTCAGCTAGATCTGAACTGACTATTTTCTAATTTGGAAATTATTAAGGATGGCTAAATGGGTTTTTTTTGGGTTAGCCATATAATGATTTACTAGCATTAAAGCCCATACGATGCACCGGTTGATGGAAGTTCATACAAATTAGAAAATGAATTAAAATCTAGCACCCAAAAGCAAGGAGCCAACACAACCAAGCATTAGATGAATGAAGTCTAAGACACCAAGCATGAGCATGGGACAGATTCTTAATAAAGTCCACAATAAAATGAATATTGTTATATCATGAAGGTTAAAATCTATAATAAATTTATGGACAATTGCCTAAGAAAACAAAGGCGTGCATCAATTTCTAGCAAAGGTCTGCATTGATTTGTAGAGTATAAATTCTCTTTAAGTGTCCCACTCAGATTTCTGAGTGAATAGAGTGAAACTCCATAGTGGGGCCCACTTCTTAAAAATTGAGTCAAGAAAAATAAATGCCCCGCTTATTTATACAATGTCCTCAAATTTAAATTCAATCGGAGTCAGTCCCGCTATAAGATTAGAATGTTATTTATATAATCTTATGCATTATTAATTATATTATTAAATATATTCTCAATTTTAAGATAAAATTAACTTTTATTAGAGTAAAATTTAGTAACTCTCGGAGTCCTCTTCCACGCGATCCCGGAATGCCGGAGCCCTATATTTCATGGATCCCACAGTAAGGTCTTCACAGATCAGGATGAAGTGCAAAAAGCAGTAAAAAAATCCTTCCATGATCAGGCAGAGGATCATTCTAGTGAGATATTCAGGGTATCCGGACATACTACCTCCACGTGGCCTCTTTCCCCTCTGGCCATATATCGGCAACTATAAATAAAAGTTAGACCTACCTCGCCTCTCACCACAGTCCATGCTTCTGAATTAATGCTCAACGACCTCTCTCGGATCACTCTCCCTCATTAGAACCAACCAACTTCGTTTCCCCCCTTGTTCTCTTATTTTAAGGACATAAGTTTCCCCCCTTGCTAGTAGGAGTATATCATCGTACCACTGTAACAGTGAGAAGAACATACAAGCATTATAATCTCGGTTGCTGATTGTTGCCCTGCATTTTGAGAAGGTATTTAAATGTGTTCTTACACTTGATCGATGAAGTTGTTTTACATGTTTGGATGGTTTCCACCATCACAGCATGATCTTTTCTGCTTTTCGTTTCTTTTTTATGGGTTGAAATTTATATTGATTGATCTTAAGAAAACAAGGATTATGAGAAGTTACCGCTCAGTTGGTTTTCACCCAGCTTCTCAAGTTCGATCTCTGTCCTTTTCAACTTGCGTGGGCTCCCTCTTTACATGTGCGGGTTCTATTTTTACCTATGTGGGCTTTCTTCCATCGTGTGTCCGCTCTCATCCCATGTGTGGAGACTCTCTTCTTATTTTTACGGGCTATCTATCTTATTGTGTGTGCCGGGCCCTTTCTTTTTCATTGGTCCCAACCCCAGTTGGTAGACCCAAATGACAAAAAAAAGTGAGGGAAGTTATATGTGATTTGGCTGGCCGGCCACTATGAAAGCGGTCGATCAGACAGATTACTACCATAGGGTCGGGGGCGGACTCAAGATTTTATCTTGTTGGGGTGCAAACTTAAATAAATATTTTTTATCAAATCAAGATAGCTAATTTTTTTTTCTGGACATATATCTAACTAAATTTATTTTTGAATTTTTGGTGATGTGTATGAGGTATTTTTTGAAGCTTTTTCTGATACAATTTCTGAAACCTTTTCATTATAAGAGGACAACAACTTTATCATCTCCAAAAAAATTTCGCGGTTGATTGAACTCTAACTTTCATCATATCCCCTAAAAGCACAAGCTTGAAATGCAAGTCATCGTACTGTATCGATCGAGGCCTTAACTCGTAACCGATTGTTTGTAATTTGTTTAGAAGTGAACTTGTCAAGCACTTTTTGTATGTATTGAGGTTGGTTCATCAAGTCCTTGCATGACCTCTCGGCATCTTTATGAAAAGTATTAGGACCTTTTCTCATATGATTTAACAAAGCACAATTTCTTCAATCCTTAACTTTCTTCCAATTCCGAAATCCGTCAATAGTGAATGCAATTTGTCCAGCATCTCCAATTGGCTTTTAAAAGAGATAATATGGAAGACAAAAAACTGCATCTTTCTCTGGAGAATATTCCAACCACGAAGGAAATAAGTTAAACCAAGACTCTTGAAAGCTACGATGATGAGCCATTGATCCAGATTTCGGATACTTTGAGAGCTTCGATTGGTATGAACCAACCTTAATGTATTTTTATCGAATTTCATTGCGTTGACTAACATCATACTCCCATATTTAGCGACGCAATCCTGTATCACGCTCCAAAAAACCAATAGCATCATCATTATTGATTTCAGTTCTTTGAATTTTTGTAAGATGTTTTCAGCAATTGGAGTTTAAAAGTTAGAGGTGGGCGATGGCCCATCAGCATCTAAGTTTGTAGGACTTTTTCTATTGAAAAATCTGTCAATTGTAGATGACTTTCCCATCTACAAATCAAATAAAAATCATATTTATTATAGATTTCATATTCCGATTTGGTCTTTTTTTTTTTTACTTTGTGCAAACAATTAGGGGGGGGGACACTTGTTATAAAATTAATATATAAACTAATTAAAGCATATTATATATAGGGGCTAGTGATTTGAGAGGGGTGGCATGGCCGCCCCGGGCCTACACCTACGTCCGCCCCTGCATAGGGTTGAAGGAGGTTCCACATGTTGAATCCGATGAGATGTTTGGCACCTAACTTTTCGGTGGATTGTGTACTTATCTAGGTTGTATTCTCTTTTCTTGGTAAATACTTGCCTGACTAATCACTCACACCGGTTCCACATGTTGAATCCGATGAGATGTTTGGCACCTAACTTTTCGGTGGATTGTGTACTTATCTAGGTTGTATTCTCTTTTCTTGGTAAATACTTGCCTGACTAATCACTCACACCTATCAAAAGTCCCTCATCATCATCCCAATAGCCCCTTGGTTGATTTTTATTGAAGGGAGGTGCCTCAACAACCGAATCCTATTGTCTGGATTTTCTACATTCATGTGGGCCCCCAATTTAGAACTCTCGTAGAAATGATAAGCCCTAGGGTATGGGGGTTTCATGGATTTTCAGATGCATGTGATCAGAAATACAAAAACTGGTTTATTCCCACTTTTCATTTTTTTACACTCCTATGGGGTCCCCTACATTCATGATCCTAACTCTTCTATGTTCTCATAGAAGTGACAAGACTCCATCCTAAAACATTTAAAAAAAAAAAACAGTTTAAGAAACATAAAACAAAGCCTAATATACTTTTGATTTCTGCACTTGTGTGAGTCCATTTTGCCTATAAAATTAAACTACAAAACTTGTTAACACGGAAGTAAGGATAAGGTTGGATGGGAGAATTTCACCTTAAGAGGTATTCCAATAACAATTCTAGGGACCATCTCATGCATGATCCATTTGTCAACTGTCCACGTATTGAGATTAGTAAGATAGAGAGTGAAAACTTTAATTGAAAGAAAAATGAATGATGATCAGCCACCTCATAGTAATAACAAAGATATTTGTGATTTTTGTAAATTATTAAGTTATTTGTATTTTAATATAAGATTTTGAGAGAGGAATAAACAGTACCGACAAAAATCAAATATTTTAGGTAACCAATTTGGATTTATGTCAAATAAAGATATACGAAAGTCACTAAAAAGGGGTCGAGTCAGTAGGTTTGGTACAGATAATATAATTTTGATTTTAGTGGCACTAACAAAATTAAAGTGAATTTCTAAATTTCATAATATATATTGTTCTCTTTTGGGCCTGTGATTAATATATGTAATTTTGATTTTTTTTTAATTTCATTCTCTTATAATAATTCCGATTCCTTTATTGAACAAATTTATTTTAAAATTCAATTATGATTTATATTTTAGAGGAATTTACTAAAAAAAAAATTTTTAGATGAACAGCAGACCAAAAAGGTCATTTCAGGCGAGCTCACACCAAATCAGCCTTCCTGTCCAAAATAAATTTTTTTTTTACCCATTTTTCCGAGGCTTGACTAGATCTATGTCTGCATTACTTAGTGTCCGGAACCACCTATCGGCCTTATCGATCCCGCTCCAAAAACATAGATGGGCGTTCTCAGAGTGGAACCGTCCTTAGAGCGCGATTTGGCGAAATATAGAGCGAACCATGCATAATCTTTGGTTTTATGTGCTTTTTTTTTTTGTAAGCTTAACATTTATCTTCTGAATGAAGAAATTTATTCTTACTTATTAATCATTGTCTATTTTATGTGATCAAATTGCAAAGTTAAATTTTCTCTCTATTTTTTATATTTGAATATATGGATAAGATATATTTGTGCTCATTATAAATCCACAAGCACTATATTTTATAGGCATTCCGGGCATATAATTATTTAAGATTTAGCACTCCGGTGCTCCCTCCCCCGCTTCGGGCTCTGCGCATTTATGTGCATCAGGATTGTTTATAGATGAAATCCAGCTATGCACAAGAAAGAGGATTTTCTATAACCTAGTTGCCGATCACTTAAAATGCTATAGAGTAATAGATACAATGAAATCCAACTAAGATTTTACGTTCCCCACCAGTTACAGGCATATATAATCAAGATGATCATCAACGTGAAGGAGTCTACTACAGTGCGCCCCGCACAAGATACATACAATGGTAGCCTGTGGCTTTCTAATGTGGACCTTGTGTTGCCCAGATTTCACACCCCTAGCTTGTACTTCTACAGGCCCAATGGCTCTACAAATTTCTTTGAGACACAGTTACTCAAGGAGGCACTGGGAAAGGCCCTGGTGTCCTTCTACCCCATGGCCGGGAGGCTGAAAAAGAATCAGGGTGGCCGGATTGAGATTGATTGCAATGGCAATGGCGTCCTCTTCGTCGAAGCAGAGACCGACGCGGTCCTGGATGATTTGGGGGACTTCGCACCCACTATTCAACAGAGGCAGCTAATCCCAACAGTTGATTACAGCGCGGACATTTCCTCCTACAACTTGTTGATCCTCCAGGTAAAATACCTTCTGATTAATCTACTTAGGTGTTTTAATAAAATAGTTTTAGTAGTCTTCAGCAGTACAAGAATTATGAATTAATGATGTCTACAAGATCTGTAAAAATAGTTAGAAGGTGCTCATTGTCACAATCACAAATTGCTAAGTTAGAATTGTAAAATCCTGTTCTTAGTGGGTCTGGGGTAACCAAAAAAAAAACAAAGAAGTTATTACATGGGTCAGAGGGAAATCTCGAGTGATACTTAAGCAGCTAGGGAGAATCATCTTTGACCCACCTAGTAAACAAACAAATCAAATGCCTGATGGATCTTAACCTCTAGACTCCCATCCAGACCCAACCCATTTGCCACTCAAAGTAATTTAACCTTACTCATTGAATGAAGAAGCCAAACATGGGTTCGTCTAAAGCCATGGCCCATACCGCTTAGCCCGACCCGACCTTTTTCTACCTTCATGTGGTTAACACGGACTGTCTTGTTTTAATGTTTTAGGTGACTCGTTTCAAATGTGGAGGGGTCTCACTAGGCGTTGGACTGCAACATTTTGTGGCTGATGGGGTATCTGGGATCCACTTCATCAACCACTGGTCAGATGTGGCCCGTGGGCTCGATCCCAAGACCCCGCCATTCTTCGACCGGACCCTCCTACAGGCCCGTGACCCACCCACTCCCAAGTTCCCCCATGTCGAGTTCCAGCCCCCTCCACCCATGAAAAACCCGGCCCATACCAGAATACCCGAATCTGCTATATCCATTTCCATCTTTAAAATGACAAGTGATCAGCTCAACACCCTCAAGTCCAAAACAAAGGATGGGCCAGGGCCACTCAAGACTCCAAGTTTCAGCACCTTCGAGCTGTTGGCGGCCCATGTCTGGCGGTGCCTATGCAGGGCCTGTGGCTTTCCTGATGATCAACAGACCAAAATGTACATCCCCACCAACGCTCGGGCCCGCCTCCAACCGGGCCTCCCTCCGGGATACTTCGGCAATGCCTTCATCAATGCGGCCCCAACCGCAGTCACCGGAGATCTCGTGTCGAATCCTCTGATCTACGCTGCCGGTCTGATACATGATGCATTGGCCCGGATGGATGATGAGTATCTACGATCAGCGATCGATTTCCTAGAGTTGCAGACGGATTGGACGGCGATCATGCCTGGGGGATTCCACTTGTATAGAGGCCATGTTATGTGTACCGTCAATAGTTGGTACCGGTTTCCGATATATGATGCAGATTTCGGATGGGGTAGGCCCATATTTATGGGGCCTGGTTGGGTCAGATTCCCGGGTCTATGTATTATGCTTCCATGTTCCACAGATGATGGGAGCTTGTCCTTGATCATTTCATTGGAACCGGACCACATGGTCCTCTTCCAAAAATACTTCTATAACATCTAACAGAAAGAGAAAAGTGTATATATAGGGAAATATTCAAGTGCATTTATCCCTCACCTTAGGAATACTCCCCGTGTACTTGAAACTTTCCAAAACGGGGAGTGTCCCTCACCCTATGAGGGATAGCTGCATAGGAATATTCCCTATATACACTAGTATCCTTACCCACCTAATAGTTGATGGAGTAACATAAGGCGCATGTTTGCTTTCCGTGTCCTTTTATGCTTTAAATTTGTACGGTGTGTGTTCATGTGGATTTAGCGGGTGCCGACGATGGGATCAATCTTATTGGGTCAAAGACCTCAAAGGAAACCAGTGTCATTCAGAATATATATATCTAGTACCATGAGAAAATAAAGATTTACTATATGCTTATGTTTGCTTTAGAAGGATGAATGCAACTCTTGAGACAGTTGAATAAAGACTTCTTAATGTGGATTTAAGTGGGGTGGAGATATGACCTCATCATATGTTGTATTTTCAATGTCGTGAAATGAAATAGAATGATTTGCTTTATAATACTTATTAAACTTTGTAGGCCTATGATTGTGGTGAATGTTGCATCTTTTATAAGATTGGGTAGGCAAAAGTTTCTTTGATCAGGTAGGTAGTGGGATAAATTTATCTTCAATCTTCTTAATGAAATATAGCAAAAAAGAATTTGCTAATATGGAGTAATGGTCATGTAAATAGTACTGAGACACCTCTTTGCCACTTTGTTATGAGGCACTTCTGAAATGAGAAGTATAATAGAATTGAAGTGTGTGAGAGGGTTTGAATGTGAGTTCTTCTGAAATGAAGTAAATCTTGAATAGCTGCATTATATATAGGGCTCATGTAGGAGACTGAAACTCTATTACTGCTCAATAAAATATATAAATCGAGACCTTAACCAATTACAACAATTGGGATTATGTTGATTATGACTATAATCCATATCTAGCTGGTTCTAATACATCGCTTGATTCAATATTGTTGAAAACTTTGAATTACGTCCCTTTAATATTTAAAATTATTTTCAAGAGTCAAGACTTCATTGAATATATGAGTTGATCCTTAGTTATTTGACCCAAACTAACTCAAATGGATATCAAGTTGGGTTGGGAAAGGATCTAGAGGGGATGGGTTATATTGGATGTTTTGAGTTAAATCGCACTAGAAACAATAAAACAGTTTCTTGTGCTGGAGGGGAAGTTCCTCCTAAACATGACCCTGATTTAAATACAAGTTGCATGTAGACATTAATAGTTTGGTGTGTAAATGGTGTTTAGTGTGATGCTCATGAGATGTAGTGATCATGAAGCAACTGAGAATATGGTTTTGGTTGAATGAGGGTTGTCCCTCTTCCATTCTGTTTAGTAAATGGGCTTGAAACATGAACCTGACCCAACTCTAACTTAACCCAAACTTGGGTTACTGTGCCCAAGCCTAACCCAGCTTAAACTGCGAACCACAACACAAATTTACTATGGATCCAAGGTCGGCCTAACCCAACCCAGATTTTACTTCATTCAAAGATGCATAAATTTCTCTTTTATAGTTGATTCAATATCTCAAGAGGATTAGGAAAATATATATTAGAAGTGATGTGGGTGTTTAAATCTTACCTTTAAATTAATGAAAAAAAAATGTTAGAATGCAGCTCTCCGGAAACAGATATGTTAGCAAAACTTGAATATAAAAAACTTAATTAGTAATTTTGCATTACAACAAGTGAGAAAAACAGATTTTAAAAATAAAACGTTTACAATAATATTAAAAAATAAGGAAGGCCTCATTTAGGATCGTCGCTTTAGGCCTCAAATTGTCTCGAGCCGGCCCTGCAAAAAAGAGATTTTTCTGCTCCTTTACCAATTACCAGCCGCAATAGACAATGGCAAGGGCAATCTCAGATATTCCAGCACCTCTTCGGCTCCATTTCTGCTCCTTTGCCAATGAACAGACAACCCATAACACCTGTATAATCTTAATCAACTAAAAGGCATCCCTACACACCTCAAAATATATAGGAGTTTACAACATTCTTCTTCCAAAGCTACTCACTTGGGATTCCTTCTCATGTAAAATGAAAATAAAAGCTCTAACTTTCTCACTCACGAGAAAAGAGAATCTCACTTGCTGATGTCATGGTTCTTCTATAACTACAACTCAAACGTGAGCTTAAAACAAAATCTAACATGCATGGGCCTTCACATGAAAACAAGGTGTTACGCGATTGGCAATCCTGCCTCTCACCCGGATGACCATGGATCGACCTTGGTGTCCCTTCACTTCTCGTATGTGCAGGTTCTTTCCCTCACGTGTATGAGCTTCTCAAGTTAGCTAGGATACCCCCCCCCCCAAAAAAAAAAAAAAAAAAAGGCGCTCGCTGAGTGCATGAGCCTTCACATAAGAATGGCCCCCAAAGACCCAACATATATCAGAGTGCTCATGAATATTATGTAATCTGCTTGTTGGAGAAGATTCCTACAAATTAATGTTAGTAGTTTGAAAATTAATAGAGTGTGTTGCTTAAAATCAAGGAATTTAACAATTGCGTGTGAAGGATGGTTCGACCAATTGTAGCCTAACCAACTCAGAAAAGGTTCCCCCCACCACATGCCCTACCATACACAGTAATATCACCTAAACAGGAGGTGGTTTGTCAATTTTAAGCAAAGGAACTGATAAAAGAGTCCCACCTATTTTAAGGTGGATATTCTTTATCTGACTTGAATATAAGGATGTATATGGGTCCCTGATTCTCTGATTACCTAGAGGTTCCGAACCGTTTAAAATCGGGTCTGAGTCCTTATTTAGACTCCGATAAGTAAATGGGTCCGGGTCCATCTTAGTTCGGACCCATGGACCCGAGACCCGATATATTACCTTATTAACTCAAAAAAATCATATTTTTTAATATCATTCTCTACCTAGACCCGGATCCGGACCCGTCCCATATATGGTTCTGATTTCAGTTCTGGAGCCAAGAAACCGGTTTCGAAACGGTTCCGGGTCAAGATCCGATTCCACCTTTTCCTTAATGGTTACGGTTCCGGGTCCACTATGGACCCGAACCAAAACCAACCCGTTTACAACCCTACTCGAATTCTTTCCCTACTCCAGGTTTCCAGTTTATTTCTCTTTATCAAATTGAGAACTGGGTTAGGTTTAGGTTGAAGTCCAATCTTATTATTCACGCTGCCAATTCAACCTGAGCCTGGCACTAAGCCTAGTGAAGTAAGCAGGTTGGGTTCATTATGGGTGTACTTTGGACCTAGACCTGGACCTTATGACCTGAAATACCTGGACTCAAGTCCAACTCTTACGGACCCGAGTTGACATCGGCCCTACTTCACAGGTGAATCGGATACCACTGTAAGTTAAATATTTCAAATTCATGACCCCCCACAACATAGATAGATACTTCAACCGGTCGTTTATTTGCTCTCATTTATATATATATATATATATAATCTCCATGCGTAATAGGAATGCATCTAATTTACTCATGTTATGTATGATTGAGGTGTGAAAATAAGGTCATTCAAACATCAAAATGTTATGTCTATGTGGGTGTGAATCCCTCAACGGGAAACACTCTAGTAAATGAGCTACTTGGACCTAAGAAATGTAACACTTGCATTGCATGAAATGTTTTCAATAATGAGGTCATGAATCATGATCCGTCAGTCGTCACACATTTATTTGTTTATTCGTTCCAAGCAAGCTTATCTTAACACCTACGTGACCTCTTTATGTGCCACGTCATCTATTGGGATGCCAATATATATATACGAATCCCTCTCTTTGTTTCAAGATATCCGTCGTCTCTCATCGACTACTGCATTATCGTGACGAGCTGACGACTCTTTGGAGTGCACGCTATCCCTGTTGAAGAGAGGTTTGCTAATTAAGTTAGCCATTTGTTGAGAATATAATATATTTGTGGAATTTCTAGGTGTCTATTCGGTTGAGGTAGATCCGAGATTATATATTTATAAACTTAGATCAAATGACTAAAAATTATTAAAAAGTTGATTTATGTAGATTCATCAAACCACGATTATGCTTTGGGTATGTTCGGTTTAGACTCCTAAGCATTATAATGAGTGTATTTAGATCAAAGTGGCTCATAAAGAAACAAAAGTCATGATCTACAAATGTCCATCAGATAATCCACTTTAGTGAAATTGAAGATCAAGCCTTGATCCTAGCAAGTCAAATCCCATGAGAGGCAAGGTCGTGCCCACATCTCCACCTTATATCATTTACCTCATGTCTCTTTGGGATTCCCTTGATAGAAGGTTTTGTATAATGAATTGTAAATATCAAGCCATGACCCTAGTAAATCAAATCCTATGAAGGTGAGGATCCTATCAACATCTCATGAATTCCTTGTCTCGTATTTATTTTTTAAAACTGATCACCTGTAATCATTATTTTTAACCACTATGTATATTCAATTCCTATGTATTCTAATGCAAATAAATAGGCACTAAGTGAGTTTTTTTTTTTTTGGCCATTTTTTTGTCAACAATCTTCATGTTGACATTATTATAAAATGAGTAATTACAGTATTATTGGGGATAAACATGCATGGCATGCATATTAGTCAGCCTAACATTGTCTTGTCGATACCCATCCAAGGTGGCTAGGACCCATGAGTTACCCCATCAAGTGGTCCTCACTTGACTCACAAAATAGAGAGGTTTGAGGATTAAGAATATATCAAGCATCAATGCTTGATAATTTAGAATGACTAAACACTATAATTTTTTAGATGCCTGGTCGATCAACAAATTACCTCCATTCATTTGATGTGGAAATCTGAACTAACGATTTAACACACTTCATTTAAGAAGCATAAGATGCCTTATTGGTAAAGAAGTGTTGCTTCTCACCAAGGTGTCAGGGATCGATCCCCCTACACTGCCACTGGCTTGAGTGTACTTGGGTGGAGAATGTAGGTGTACATGTGCAGCATAGAAGACACTCGAATAAATGTGGCAAAACCGGTCCGACCCACCAACCCAACCCGTATAACCCGACCCACATAAAATACGGGTCGGTCACTTGTTAGGTTTTTCTAACCTGTAGAAAATTAGGTCGGGTTAGGACTGACTCGCCTAACCTGCATGACCCGTTTATAATTTTTTATATTGATCGATATTTATTTTTATAATGAATGATTAAAGATAATATACGATATGATTTATTTTATTTTATTTTTGTGAGAATCCACAGTTTGGATTGTGAAATAAAGCTTAAGATATCATATAAATGTGACTTCTCCCTTCTACACTCCTTCCATTCAAGCTTATGCAAATCCCTTAGATGAAAAAAATTTGAAGGAGGAAAAGAAATTAAGGTGCTGGCCCTTTGATAACCCCGCCAAACTCATTCTCTCAGTTTAAGGCTTTGATTTTGACAAATTCCGAGCTAGAGGGTGGGAACCTCATGGTGGAGACCAAGTATTGAAACCCAATCATTCAAAGTAGACTTTCTTCAGGTACATAAGACAACCCAAAATTTTATCTTCATCAGAGAATGTCCTACAGTTGGATTAATTATTTGATAAAAAACGTGATAATTAATAGGCATATAGGATTTGTTATTTTGTTGTGATGAGAATCAATTTGACAGTGGAAATAATCCGGATTGAGTTGAAACTTAGGAATATCCCATAAATAGCATGGATGTTTGTCCTAATGATTGTGAATTTAATAGATGAGGTCTATCGTGGTATTCTATTCCTTTTACATCACAATTTATAAAAGTCAAAGCCACACACATAAAATGGTCGATTTGGATATGCAATATTCATTACTCCTCAGTTTAGATTACTGAGGTTGCACCGCAAATTTAATTGAATTTGTCTCTATCCAACTAATCCAAGGTTGTAAAACTGTTGGGTGAACTGTCTTGGATTTTGAGTTAATAGGACTCCATTTGTGTTAGCCAAATCTCACTCTAAGGTATTTCCTAATATATGT
Source organism: Litsea cubeba (assembly GCA_012931725.1). Taxonomy (NCBI): domain Eukaryota; kingdom Viridiplantae; phylum Streptophyta; class Magnoliopsida; order Laurales; family Lauraceae; genus Litsea; species Litsea cubeba. Next base: position 81,069,720 of record CM022949.1, on the reverse strand, counting down.
TGACTAGGTATAAGTTATAAAAACCAATGTAACTTGAAACCCTAACTCTAAAAGGAAATGTGAGAAGTAAAATGAGAGGTTTCTATGGTCATAGATGCAGGCATATTGGTCAACCATGTAATTCTTGCTATGTGTACTTTGCCTTATGTTGCTTGATTAATTGTATGTGCATCCTGATTGTGTATCGATTGAAGGTTTCCACTGTGCGCAATAAAAAGGACCTTCAATTGCTGGTCATTGATTACTTAATTTGCCATAGAGAGTAGGCTATTTTTTCTTTAGTACAATGATATCCAACTTACATTAACTTCTCCACCACTTACAGTTACGGACATATTATCAAGATGATCATCAAAGTGAGGGAGTCGACCATGGTGCGCCCAGCGCAAGCTACACACCAAGGTAGTCTGTGGCTCTCAAACGCAGACCTACTGATGCCCAGAATGCACACCCATACTGTCTACTTCTACAGGCCCAATGGCTCTACCAATTTCTTTGAGCCACAGATACTCAAGAAGGCACTGAGCAAGGCCTTGGTGCACTACTATCCGATGGCCGGGAGGCTAAAAATAAATGAGGATGGTCGGATTGAGATCGAGTGTAATGGCAAGGGTGTCCTCTTCATCGAAGCAGAGACCGACGCGGTCCTAGATGACTTGGGGGACTTCGCACCCACCATGCGACTCAAGCCACTCATCCCAGCCGTTGATAACGAAGAGGACTTCTCATCCTATGTACTCTTGGTTCTCCAGGTAAAATACCTACTAGTCTCCTTGATTTTCTAATATAAGATATAGTTTTAATGGTATACAACATTTTGAGGATGATTAATGGCTAAAAGAGCTGGTGAAATAGTTACATTCGACCTGCACATTATATGGGTCAGATGTGGCATAGGAAGCCTTGATCCACACTCAAGCAGCTAGAGTCAATTTTGACCAAAAAAAACAAGCAGTATATGTGATGGGTCGCCAGTGAATTGGTCCTAGTTACTCTTCGGGGCAGAGTGGAAGAAGGGAGGAGATTCTCGAACTAGGAAAAGGTCTCAATTACTTTGAAAAAATTTAAACGAGGAGCTCTATAAGGTGAAAATCTCATATACAGTAATGCAGAGTGACAGTAAGGGTGGACTTTTCGACTATCACCCTTAAAAAACCTAACTCCGTCTTATAAAAAGTTGCCACCTCAAGATCATGACCTGCATCTGACTGACCCACAGCTTACATGGGCAACATTTGGGTGAAGAAATTCTAACCAGCACTCATTGGGGTCCGTTTGGTTTTTTGTTTCATTTTAAAAACCTGGGCCAGTCTAAACCCACAGGCCATTGCCTACAACCCGACCCATTTGCCACCCAAGGAGTAACATGTTGCATTTATTTTTGTATCACAGGTGACTCGATTCAGATGTGGAGGGGTCTCACTAGGCGTTGGAATGCAGCATTATGTGGCTGATGGTGCCTCTGGGCTCCACTTCATCAACCATTGGTCAGACGTGGCCCGTGGGCTCGATCTCCACACCCCTCCATTCCTTGACCGGACCCTCCTACAGGCCCGTGACCCTCCCACTTCGAAGTTCCCCCACGTCGAGTTCCACCCCCCTCCACCCATGAAAAACCCGCCCCATACCCGAATACCCGAAACTGCTCCATCCGTTTCCATCTTCAAAATCACTCGCAATCAGCTCAACACCCTCAAGTCCAAATCGAAGAATGGGCCACACAGCACTACCAGCTACAGCTCCTTTGAGCTGTTGGCGGCCCATGTGTGGCGGTGCATATGCAAGGCGAGTGGCCTTCCTGATGATCAACAGACCAAAATGTACATCCCCGTCGATGCTCGGACCCGATTCGACCCGGCCCTCCCTCCTGGCTACTTCGGCAATGCCATCTTCATGGCTACCCCAACCGCAGTCACCGGAGATCTCGTGTCGAATCCTCTGATCTACGCTGCTGGTCAGATACATGATGCATTGGCCCAGATGGATGATGCGTATTTACGATCAGCGATCGATTTCCTAGAGTTGCAGACGGATTGGACGGCGATCATGCCTGGGGGATTCCACTTGTATAGAGGACATGTTATGTGTACCGTCAATACTTGGTACCGGTTTCCAATATATGATGCAGATTTCGGATGGGGCAGGCCCATATATATGGGGCCTGGTTGGGTCGGATTCTCGGGTCTATGTATTATGCTTCCATGTTCCACAGATGATGGTAGCTTGTCCTTGATCATTTCATTGGAACCGGACCACATGGTCCTCTTCCAAAAATACTTCTATGACATCTAACAGAAAGATAAAAGTATACATATATACTAGTATCCTTACCCACATTAGAGTTGGTAGAGTACGTGACATAAGTTTGCTCCCCATCTCTTCTTATGTTTGAAACAATTTTAAATTTATCCGGTGTGCGTCCGCATAGATTTAGCGGGTGCAGCCGATGGGATCAATCCTATTAGATTAAAGACCTCAAAGAATACTAATGTCATTCAGAATATATATATATATATATATATTTATAGTACCATGAGAAAATAAAGATTTACTATATACTTATGTTTGCTTTAGAAGGATGAATGCAACTATTGAGATACATTTGAATAAAGACTTCTTAATATGGATTTAAGTGGGGTGGAGATTTGACCTCATGATATGTTGTATTTTCGAAGTCGTGAAATGAAATAGAATGATTTGGTTTATAGTACTTATTAAACTTTGTAGAACTATGAATGTTGTGAATGTTGCATCTTTTATAAGATTGGGTAGGGTCAAGTTTCTTTGATTAGGTAGTGGGATAAATTTCTTTTCAATCTTGTTAATGAAATATAGTAAAAAAGAATTTGCTAATATGGAATAATGGTCATGTAAGTACTGAGACACCTCTTTGCCACTTTGTTATGAGGCACTTCTGAGATGAGAAGTATAATAGAATTGAGGTGTGTGAGAGGGTTCGAATGTGAGTTCTTCTGAGATGAAGTAAATATTGCATAGCTGCATTATGGGCTCATGTAGGAGACTGAAACTCCATGACAACTCAATAAAAAAAATATAAATCGAGATCTCACTACAAGAAATGGGGGTATTTTGCAACGATCGATCGAAAACCGTTGCAAAAAATAGTAAAATCGTTGCAAAACCAATTCGCAACGGTTCGGGAAACCGTTGTAATTGCCACCGTTGCAGAATCGTATTTGCAACGATTTTTTTTCTTTTTGCAACGCCTGCTAAAATTGTTGCAAACTAGGAAATTTACAACGGTTATTTTTCCTTTTCACAACAGGTTTATGACCGTTGCAAATAAATATAATTTGCAACGTTTTATCACCGTTGTCTATTGTGACAATTTGCAACGGTTATAAGTATTGCAAAATAGTCCTCCACAATGGTTTTTTAAATCGCTGCGTGCTAAAGATGCAACGGTTGTCTAACTGTTGCTTAACCGTTGCATACAAAAGATGCAACAGTTACAAAACCACTGTGAGTAAAATTTGCAACGGGTATAAAACGTTGCCATGACCGTTGCGAATAGCTTCTGTTGGCAACGGTTGAAAAATGTTGCCCTATATTTATTTTGCAATGGTCATGCAACCGTTGCCCTATATTCATTTTGCAACGGTCATAAACGTTGCCAACAGTGTTGCAATATGAGTATTTCTCAATAGTTCAAACAATTTTCACAACATTTATTTAGATGATTTTGCAATGGTTGCTAACCGCTGCAAAATCATGCAAGATGCAATGGTTGTTAACCGTTGCAAAATCATGCAAGATGCAACGGTTATAACTGTTGCTAATGGTTCCATTTGTAACGGTTGAAGGAACATATGCAACGGTTTACACTATTATGAAAAACATAATATTTTGCAACGGTTACTTGAACCGTTACAATGCTATATTTCAATTTCATATTGCATTTGCAATAATTTCTCTACAATAATGCACAAAATCAATTCATCCAGATATAACATCCACAGAATTAGTTCATTCAATCAAGACATCCACAAATTCAGAGACATCCAAAATAATAAAGTTCTTTAACATTATCTGAAATATTAAAATCATACACAACTTAGGATATATAATATTGTTAAAACATAAATTGAAATGTCAATGTGACTTTAAATACATGTCTTCATTTTTCCGAGAGTGTTGCTGCATCAATCCTGCCCCTTTTAGCGTCATTATTCTCCTCTTGAACATTATTATCCTCTTGATGATTCTCCTCTTGAAGAACCTGAAAAACAATATTAATTAAACAAAAGTATGTACAAAAGCTGGACAAAAGAGGACATTATCCAACAAATAAGAAAAAGGCAGTACAAACAATAGGATATAACAGAGAAACCAAACAGCAGACCAAAAAACACAGAAGCCAAAGAAACAACCAAAAGACAAGAAAAAAAAACCACAGTAACGAGTAACACACCAAGGCAGCAACAACAATAAAAGATCCAACAAATGTACAAGCTAAGAACCACAGAATAACAAAAAGACAACATATCCGTTACAAACAAGTGAGCAACCAAGTCATAGTAGTGGGACCAACAGAGGATGTCATCCTCCTTGCAAGATTTTACATATGTAATTTATTTTTTAGTTTTTTAGATGGAAGAATAAACTATCTTAATCTATCAATCTAGTGGTCATCCCTGAGTCCTCTACCATGAAATCTATTGGGTTCAACTCCCTAGGTTGGAGTTAAAAATAGTAAGAACATGAGTCTAACCCAGCCTAGTGAACTCAGTGGCACAGTGCAAATATGAAATTATGACTCATTCTCAAACAAATTTGGGCCGGGATTTGCCAACACGCATACATATGAGTGGTGTCGGTATGGTAGTTACACACAAATCAGGGAACGAGACCAATAGAAGTGCAGTTTGGTTAGGTGACCGAACCAAGCAGCTGACTAATATTTTGGTCTAGATTTTGGACCTGTTCAGTCTTGTTTGGTCCGGATTCAGCTTGTTTGGCTGAAAAGGCATAAGTGGCCGGATTTTGGCTGAATGGGGAAAATAGTTTAATTTTTTTCCATTTTTCTTTGTACAGAAAAAGCATTTCGTTTTTGGTTTGGATTATAAATATGACCCACTATAATGTAATGATTATGTGAATGTATTCTGTTACCATTAAAAAAAGGCTCATGTGAACATGTTTATTTTATGTTATTTTAGACTATAACATTGATAATTGGAGATGAGGGTTGAGATTTGAGAATGGATGTCACAATTCCTATTTTGAAAAAATACATTAAATGTCATAATTTTAGTCACATAAATGTATATTTGTCCTTGTTAATAAACATTATATATTAAAGGAAATTTGTGTTGGGTTATTTCAGTTCAAATTGGATGTCACAGACTCACAATTCCTATTAAAAAAAAAGACTTTAAATGTCATAATTTTAGTCACATGCAAACATGACTTATGTTATGGCATGTTTGAATGTATATTTGTCTTTGTTAATAAACATTATATATCAAAGGGAATTTGTGTTGGGTTATTTCAGTTCAAATTTGGATTCACCTTAGGTTCTCATTCGCATGAAAAAAATTGCAAATGCTCTCTTGTATTTTTTGAAGGATGGTGCAAAATTATTTGTATGGGTGCGATCTTAGAATGGTTGACATAGGAAACAGGAAAATATTACAATGGTTGACATATTTTTACATTCAGACGTGTAATCAGAATTGTGAAAGGCAACGTAACTTGCATGGAGGACATTCATGAAGTGTCTTAAAGCAAAGTTTCATGTTTCCTATCTTATCATTAGATGCACAGTTTCCTATGGCCTATCTTATTAGATACACAATTGCATGTGATCTATCTTTAATGCAAGGCACATGGCGTCCTATGGCCTGCTTGACATCATCTTAGCTTTCTCAATTATAGACCAACTCATGGCCCACCAATACTTGGGTTTGGACCCAAAGCCCCCTCAAAAATCATAGGTTGGGACCGAAGGTCCCTCATCAAATCTCGAGTATACACCAACTGATGGCCTGCCAATACCTGAGTTTGCCTTCACACAGAACATATAGCATACACATGAGACATGACACATGGATAGCACACAAGTTGAGAGCTCAAGTCATAAGAAAAACCCGCAACACAAGAATCATGTCCCACGGAAACGAGACACTAAAGGCATTCAACAACATAGATCATATCAGGTTCATGGAAACATTCCATTCAGGCAACAAAACATGAATTCTCTTATCATATCAGACCACATTGGTCATGACACTTGGACATCACAAATTGAATCAACTCACTTGTATTCACATGAAGCAAGACACAGGAATCAGGATCACTTAACAATGTATGACATGTCAAGTATGAAAGTGATATTACATGGATGTCATATGATAGATCATAATCACATGGATGTCATGTAACTGATGTGTCAAACACACATAAGCAGACCCACAAGAACATTGATAGACTACATGATCTCATGATGATATGAGTGTCATTGTAACATAGGAACAAAAATTGGAAAACATATAGGCTTGACATAGAAAGTCTCACAATGCATGCAAAGCTCCTAAAACCAATGCAGGGCCCACCAAACCTCTGGACCTAGTAAGTTAATCTGCTATAAATCAGTGGTTAAAGTGTGTTTAATCAAGGAACCATTCGTACACATTGGGGAATCTAAATCACATGCTTTAGACCCCCTTCCATATGTGACTTTTTTCTTAATTAGGACACCCTCAATGGTTTAGACATGTTTAATCAAGGTGCCAATCACACACATTAGGGAATCTTTTTAATCAAGGTGCCAATCACACACATTAGGGAATCAAGGTGTTGATATCACATGTGTCTACCCTAAACACCAAATCCAATGGTGGGTGTTCGGTTTGACCTCTCACAATTTGCTCTGCATACCACGCAGCTAGCTACAAAGCAAGTTCACCTGGTTGTAGCTGATAGCATTCAAAAAGAAAAAAAAAAGAAAAAGATCACATAGTTATAGCCAACATATATGCCTTTTTTATATTGTTTTCCAATATAAATAAGTTAAAATGAAGTGCAAAAATAGTACATGTTATATGAAGATGAATGATGATTGATGAATCTGACAGATCTTCCTCCTCCATGTTATATAGCGGCAAAACCCGTACAGATGAGAATTAATGTAAGGAAAATTTTTGGAAGCAAGGTTACTGTGACTCGTTACAGAACTAAATCAAATGCAGGTACAAACTATTGCCAGGCAACAGATTTTCACAAACATGGCCCACTTGAGATTTAACTAATTATCCTTACTTGTGAGGGTATAGTTTCAATCAGCCCATGCTATCCAAAAGGGTGAAGGGGCTGAAGCATCCTCGTTTTGATTTTTGCATTCTCATGATAGCCCACTGATTCAAAGTCATTTATGAAGGCACTTTAAAAAATGTTGTTGGTCAAGTATGAACAGAAAATTTCAAAATCTGACATTTTCACTAAGTCATTTATTAAGGCATTTTAAACATGTTGTCACTCAAGTATGAAGAGAAAATTTTAAAATTTGACATTTTCCAAAACTGTAGGAACTAGGAAAAAGAAAACTATTAGGAGGGAAAAAAGAATAACCAAAGAAGTCAAGAAGAAAGAACACAAGTAGGAGGGAAAAAGAAGAATCAAACAAGACAAGATGAAATAATACAAGCAGTGACCTCTACCTTTTTCTTTAATATATTCATCTCTTGTTGCTGTGAGTCTGCCTCACCTATTTTCATGTTCTGAACTTTCCTTCTTCTTTTTTACCATAATTTCCATATATTCATTCCTTTTTTTCTTTTTTTTACCATAATTTCCATAGTACATAAATATACTTTCACAGTTTCACTTTCACCCAAAAAAGAAAAAAGAAAAAAAAAAACGCTGAAGAGGCAATCACACTTTAACAATGGAAATATCATTATGAAGTTAACATCCATCACGGCCCAGATCCGTCCAAATAACTTCATGTGTGTAAGAAATTGAAAATTACTCCTATGGGACCGTCACCGTCTGCATAGGTACTACACCAAAAATAGAAAATTGGAACGGATTACCGTTACTAATCCGTGTGTTCCTAATCCGTTCATCCATTCCTAAACCGTTCCTAATCCATTCATCCGTTTCAAAAATAGAAAATTGGAACGGATGAACGGATTAGGAACACACGGATTAGGAATGGTAATCCGTTCCAATTTTTCATTTTTGGTGTAGTGGAGTGGCCTGATCCGTCCAAATGGATAAAATTCCCCATGGAAGAAAGTATTTGTTTCTCTCTATTGACTTGTGTCCATTCATTATAAGCCCAAGACATCCCTGTGGAAAGTTAGTTTGGCACCTATGCGCCATGGCTGCTACTTGACTGGTGACTTGGGATTTTAGATATTAACCCTAACCTCCCAGTGGGCCCCACTGATCTGGAAAAAATGTTTATCCAAAGAAAATCCAGGTATGAAGTTCATGGGCCAAGCTACAAAGGCCTGGCTCGACCCCAACAATGGGTGGATGGTGCTGCAAACAAAACCCAGGTTTGGAAGTTCATAGTGACCGAAATTTGGCACATAGTCGCCCCGTACTTTCAACTAAAGTGTACACTGTATCGATAAATTAGGCGATGTCTAATCTACGGTTGCAATTCAAATTGGGCTCTAATTTGAGAATCTATTGATTGATCCCTGGACATATGTATGAAACTAAGATGCCAACACCAATCAACCATGAGGGTGTTTTGAAATTCAATGTTTTATATGTAGGAATCTAGGAATCTAGGCTATTTATGTGACAGTTTATGGGTCAAAGTATGGAGGCCAAATATAGTAAAAGGAAAGATATTTAACAGTAAATAAGTTAGCTAAAAATCAACAATCAGAAAACTAAAATAGGTAAGCTAATATAGAAAAAGGAGAGTCAGTGGTTCTAGATCTGAGATAGCAAGCACTTCATATGAGCAACAAAAAACAAGAATCCAAAGAGTTTTCTAACAAACTATAATTGCCCAACTAAAATGTGGCAACCAAGGCAATAAATATCAAAACAACCAAGGCAATAATTATCAAAACATATCTAGCATAATCAAACAGAATTGCTTTTCAAGGAAAATAATGCTTTCAAGGAACAATGTTTGGATATTCTCGTCTAATAATTTCCAGCACAGTGTGCAATCCAGAAATCATTCTCTCATACCTTTCTTCTGCCTCAATGGCCCTCCTCTCCCTAACCATTGCACTATCAACCATTCCCTCAGAAACGACATTAATTGAGCGTCTTTTCAAATCGGACGGCACAACACCTTTTCCATATCGAGGTGCACGCCCAGAGTGGTCTTTTAATACTTTCTTCAAAAAAATATCTCTAGCAGTGCTACTCTCGGGTTGTATCAGGAGGTTGAGAAGACAACTGCTCTAGCTCAATCTGAAAAATGAGACCATAGTTACATACAATCTTTATGTGACAATCAACGTAATCAGTGAACTAAAACTGATTGTTAAAAACATAAGCAGAAAAAAAAATCTTACCCTTGTCTCCTCATCAATGTTTAATGACCCATCTTTCCTCTTACGAGTCAACATAAACATGTCCACGTCGGATGGTTCCTCTTCATTTGGCCTTTTTCTTTTTTATTTCAATTCACATATTTGACATTAGCAAATATAGTTGTTATCAATTTATATCAGTACATACAACTTAAAAGTACATACAATAATGTAAGGGCATAAATTCACCTCCTCTTCTCGCACTCTAGCAAAACTTTTCGAACCAATTGTATGAATATATATACTTTGCATTCATCCTATTCTTAACATTGGCCTCACTCAACACCTGCGAGGTTAATTACAAAGCAGTCACAAAATTGTTCATGAAATATATGTAGGAAATCTTCATTCTGAATATATTAGACAATACCTTTGATTCTTCAGAACTCCACTTCTTCATAATCTTTGCCCACTGCTCCATGGGCACTATTTTTGGTCGATCTTTAAGGCATGTTGATGTTCTTGTGTGTTTCTTGAAATGCTTGGCTTTCAAACGACATTGCCACACACGCATAGCGGATGAAATTGTAGAAAATACCCATTTCTTAGCATCTTCATGAATGATATATTTTTTTTGCATCAAATGCATGTTATTATGATGAAAAACGTATCCACGAATTAGAATTGCTAAATAAAATAAGCATCATTAATATACATTACCATGACTTCTTTCCATAGTTCATCTTTCTTTTTCATATCCACTTCATGCCAGCTATCAAGTGTGAGAGGAAGTAAATGAGTATTTCGTGCCATCGTCCCTAGGCCTGTCAATGGGACTGGCCGGGCCTGGGCTTGGGTTGTCCAATCCCGTCCCGAAAATAGGATGGGCCTGCCAGGTGTTGCCCAATCCTGGCCCTAAATTGAACGTGCCTACATCTAATCCCATCCCGTACGGGCCTGGGATGGGATAGGGCCGGGCCTGGGCTTAGCCCGATCCTAGAGTACATAAGGAAAATATTTTCTAATTATTCTTACTGTCTCCAGACACCCGGTGTGAACCGAACTTTAAACCCTCCTCATTTTTTCCGGACTTGGGACTGGCAATGTAATGCAACAAGCAACATGGCGGAGTTAAAAACTTCTTTTTTCCTGTGACAGTAGAAAATCAGAAAATCAATAGAAATGAATAAGTATCCTATGTAGGCTATATGCGTCAAGTAATGTCGGAACAGTTAAAACCTTTTTTTTTCCGGTGAAAGTAGAAAATCAGAAAATCAATAGAAATAAATGAGAATGAGTATCATATATGAGTCAAGTTAAAGTTATGCAAGATCGGTTGAATTTTCTTTTTTTTTTTAACCGATGAAAGTAGAAAATCAGAAAATCAATAAAATGAATGAGAATGATTATCCTATATGAGTCAATTAATGTAAAATAGAAATCAACATAAATTATTTTTCTTTTAATATGTCTAAAATATCAGTTAGTGCATTCCCATCATTGTCTAAATCACCATCACTAGTTGGGTCATAACTAAACCAATCTTGGGCACAAACTAATGCTTCTACCGTATCTGGTTTCAAAGAAGTCCTATGTGGGTCAAGTACCCTCCCTCCTGTACTAAATGACTTTGTAGCGGGCCGGGCCGGGCCTGAACGGGCTGGGTTGTTTCTACCCAGTCACAGTCCCATTTTGGTCGGTCTTTGAAATGTATTGTCCAAGCCCAGCCCACTGGGTTCAAATTTTTTTAAAAGCTAGCCCTGTATTTTCGGGCTTGGGAAGGGCCGGGCCAGGCTTTTTACCCGTTTCAACGCGTCCCATTGACAGGCCTAATCGTCCCCAAGAATGAGCTTAAGGATGCAACATCTTCTTTTGGTCCAATTGGCTGATTCTTATCGTTCAATATAATAGTAGGTCGTTCAATCAAACGTCTACCTACAATATTGAGACACCTTGTCTCTCTTCTGACCTTCCTCTCTTTAGGCACTTTGACATGAAAAAAAAGTATGAATTAGTATTTGAGAATTTGATAATTAAAAAAAATAATTTACATATAAATTAACATAACATATTAAGTTTTTTACCTTCACCAGTCTGTGTATTCGTAGCGCTAGACGGATTTGGATTCTCATCATCTCCCTGTACGTTAGAAACCACCTCATCATTCTCGTGCTCAATCTCTACACCATCAGATATTGGAATATCATGTTCAGATTCTGGAATATCATGTTCAGAGTCATCTCTTTCCATAGCATGATCAGAACTTTGGGACTGATTGCTATGCATAGGATCTAAATCATCCACATGAGTGCCATTGGAATTGGCAGGCTTCCTATGCCATCTTGGAAGCAGTGTTGGCCGCTGTAACACAAGTTTCATAAGAGATTTCTCCATTGGATTCTTGCCTGCACGAATGCTAGCAGTCGAGGCTTTATGTTTGTCCTTTCCCATGGTAAAAATCTGCCATAGGATAATCAATTGATTAGCCATTCTATATGTATTTAAAAAATGAAGAATCAAATTATACTATTATTCACATGCTTGAAGGTTGAAAAGAGTAAAAACAGCAGATATGTTATTCACATCATATATGCTTCCATATAACAAAACATGCAATTCAAATCAGATGAACAAAATCAAACTCATGTGGATTCAGCCAATGTCTCATCAGTAGGCATATCTCAAAAGAAATGGAGATGAAATCACATGCTTACGAATTGATAAGTAGTAATGACTTCTAAGAACTATATTAAAGATGCCTCTATTAAGGTACAAATAGTTATAGACAGAATGATAATTTTATAAACAAAGATGTTATATTACAAAACATAAGATCACTTACATCTTCAAAATAATATGATGGTATATGATCAATCAGTCATTGGTACATTCTGGTCACCCACACAATCTATATTCATATCACTTGTACATGATTGACTATAACTCTCACTGTAGTCTCTTGGTATTGCATTGATGACATTATAAAGATCTTGTTGAGTCGGATCTTGCACATAAAAGACTTGGTGAACTTGGCTTGTTAAGACAAACGGATCATTTCTATAGATCAATTTCATGCAATTGACCATTGGAAGATTGAACTCATCTAGAGTATTTTGAAACCAATCACATTGAAACAACACAAATATTTGAAATCCATAATAATCTAACTCAATTATTTCCTTCACCACTCCATAGTAAGTAACATCACCAATGATTGGATTTTGATCTCTATTACTTGCAAAACTAGAAGTGGATGCAGTCATTGCAACCCCACAGTTTTGTGTCCTCTTTCCCAAGTCACGATCATAAATGCGAAACCTAAAACCATTTATGACATAACCTTTTAATCTCTTGGCAACGTAGTTCGGGCAACGAGATAACCATTTGATATCTTCTGAAACTTGTTGATTTCATACACGAGCTTCAAACCACTCGTAAAATTCTTTGTTATGTCCATGTTCAGTGGCCCACTGCCTTGATCTGCCACGATATCTCTGACTTTCCATAATCTCGAGATGTTCTCTACATTTCAGGCATATAATGTGATAAGTAGAAGTAATAGTTGTATACGTTTGTAAAAAAAAAATAATGACTATCTTACTCTAGGTACGGCTTGATTGCATGGGTGTTAAACAACACATATCGATGTGCCTGGACCCAAGTGGTCTCTTCTAGTGTAAACATTTCACCATTCCATAAAGGACGACCGTGCTTTGTTAGTGTGGAAGAACCTTGCAATTCAGTGCCTACATTGTCAAGATTTCTCTGTAGTCGACTAAATCGTGTGTCAACTCTCTCATGTAAATACCTAGAACAAAAGGTCAAACACTCTTCAGCTATAGAGCCTTCCGGTCGGCTCCTATTACGTACATATGATTTCAGAACACTTAGGTACCTACAAACAAAAAGGATTAACATATAATACTTTTGAAGTTATCACAAGAAGTACCAAATGAAATATTATACACACATTTCAATAGGATACATCCATCTGAAATGAATAGGGCCACCAAGTCTAACTTCATGTGCCAAATGAATAGGCAAATGCATCATAACATCAAAGAATGTTGGAGGGAAAATCATCTCCAATCTACAAAGTGTTTCTGCAATTCTAGCTTCCAAGTTGTCGAGATCTTCCAAATCAATGATTTTTGCACATATTCCTCTAAAAAAATCACCTAGTTCAATCAATGGCTCTGCAACATTGGTAGGCAAAGTTTTCCGAACAGCAAGTTGAACCAAATAATGCATCAAGAAATGACAGTCATGACTCTTTAGTCCAGAGATTTTATGCCCTTTAAGTTGCACACACCTTGAAATGTTTGATGCATATCCATCTGGAACTCTAACACCTTTTAACACTTTACAAAAGTTATCTCTCTCTTTTGACCCCATATAATGGCATGCCTTGGGCAAATATATTCTATCTGATTCATCCCCAAGCTCCCTTGGATGAAGGTCATGCCTAACACCGAGTTCTTCTAAATCACGACGGTCTTTCAAGTGATCTTTTGATTTTCCATGCATATCTAGAAGTGTTCCAAGAACATTGTCACATACATTTTTCTCTATATGCATCACATCAAGATTGTGACGTAGTACGTTGAACTCCTAATATGGTAGCTCGAAGAATATGCTTCTTTTCTTCCATGGATTATTTTTATTGTCTTTTTTCCTTGCTTGTTTCTTTCCAAACCTGTTTTCTATGCCAATAAGTTGTTCCAAGACATCTGATCCAGATAATATAGTTGGTGGATCGCCTATTTCTTTCTTCTCGTAGAATGAATGTGTGTCATGGCGCCATCTGTGATTCTTATCTAAAAATCTCTGATGTCCAGGATAGCAAAATTTCTTACTATTGTGCCGATAAATAGATTCCGTGCCATGACAACAAACAGGGCATGCTAATCGTCCTTTCGTGCTCCATCCTGATAACATGGCATATGCAGGAAAGTCATTGATTGTCCATAACAATGCAGCTCTCATCTGAAAGTATTCTGACCTTGAAGAATCATACGTTTTTATGCCTAATTCCCACAACTCCTTCAACTCATCCATCAATTGCTGCAAATAAACATCAATATTGTTACTTGGAGATTCTTTACTAGGAATTAAAAGGGCCAACATAAAGTTGGGAGGCTTCATACACATCGAAGGGGTTAAATTATATGGCACCACAACAACTGACCATGCGCTATATTGGACACTCATTATCCTGAAAGGGTTAAAGCCATCACTTGCCAGACCAAGCCTTACATTGCGAGAATCGGACGCAAAACAAGGATCAAGAGAATCTAATACTTTCCAAGCTTCTGAGTCTGCTGGATGCCTGATCTTACCATCCTTTGTGCGACGCTCATCATGCCATCTCATATATGCAGCAATTTTTGAGCACATGAACTTACGCTGTAATCTTATTTTCAAAGGAAAATGGCGCAACACCTTTGTGGAAATTCTTCTTCCCATTGGTAATGAGATATGTTCTGATGATGTCGCACGTTGATTTTCATCCTCATTTGTCACCCATCTGCATGCACCACATACATGACAAAAATCTGCATCTGCATGTTCCTTCCAGAATAACATGCAGTCATTTCTACAAGCATCAATTTTTTTATAACCAAGCCCTAACCCTCTCAACATACTACGGGTCTCGCTAAAGCTCTTTGGGATTGTTTTAATTTCTGGCCATGTCACATTCAAAATCTCTAAGAAAGCTGTGAAAGCAGCATTGGTTACCCCGTGAAGGCACTTTGCAAGGAACATCCGGACAATGAAGTTGAGTTTACTTAATGGTGCTCCCGGATATAACTCCTGCTTACAATCAGACATCAATTTATTAAACTTATCTAATTCAGTGTCAATCCCTCCTCCAAGCTCGTCGTTGTTTGCATACTCGTCATCTTCCAGATGTTGGAAAATAGAGGGATGTGCGTCATACAATAGCCCTTCGATGTCATCATCCATATATGGTTCATCTTCCATTTGATCATGAAACTCGACATTAGGAGATGAGACATGCTCCCCATGTAAATTCCACTCAGTATACGATTGGTCAATACCTTTGACGATCAGATGTGTGTACACATCTGATTGATTTTGCCACAAGCAATTGTGACAATTCACGCAAGGGCATGAAATTTGTCCATCTTGTGCTACATTGGCAAAAGTCAAATCAAGGAAATCTTTAACTACATTTATATATATGTTGCTAGTTCTGTCAAAGTGTATCCAACCCTTATCCATAGCATACCCTAAAAGGTTTGAGTTGAGCACAAACAAAAAGAAAAAAGAAAGAAATTAATAACAAGTTACAATCTGTAATTTTATCTTACAAGATTATTTTGGCTATTGTTTTATCATATTGAGCATTGAAACCGAAGCCAAATCTGAAATTACTCCTAAATAACACAGAGGGAAAATCTAATAGACAACCCACAAGGCTTTGATTCTAAATAATCAGTTAATTGAGCATTACTCTCCACATTTCAGCAATCAGTTCACAAGACTCATATGCAAACTTTAATTCAAAAGAAAAAAAAATCGTGGATCTCTTTTTATCTATATGATCATGTGGCATTGATCACAAGACTAGTGGCATTGATCGATTATGCAACTCATATGGAACTCTTCTTTTTGTTTTTTTCATACTTAGCCAATCAGTTCACAAGACTCATATGGAAACTTTAATTTAAAAGAAAAAATCTAGGATCTCTTTTCAACCTATGATCATGTGGCATTGATCGATTATTTTCTTGTGAGAGAGAGAGAGAGAGAGGGAGAGAACGTGCAAAGTCAACACCACAAAGAGCAAGAGACCATGTGGACATGGAGAAAAACGGGGAGGAGAAAGTTTTTCTCTAATCAAAAATACTTTTTCCCCTTGTTTGGATGATATTTTAAGAAATAAAAGTAATATCTTCTCTTCACCAAATTTTACATAAGCTATGTGAGAAAATCTTCTTCCCAAGAGAGTATAGAAAGACCCTTTTCTTTAATAAAACTGATTTCCACAATAATTCATATACCTTTTCAATACTAGTTAAATAGTTTTCTACTACAAATTTTTCTCTATTCAAATCTAGGACAGCAGAGAATCACTGCTAAATGGTTTTATAAAGAGGATCTTCTAACCATAGTTTTCTCATCATCTTGCCACTTATTAGAGATTATCGCCGTTGTCATTTTATCTACATCAAATTGGCCTTGAGTTTTTTTATCAATCACAAAATGAACATGTGAGTTTTACTTCCTCCAGTGGCTTCTACCAAACTGGCATTGTCAAGGCCAATCAAGAATCATTGAAATCAACAAAAATAAGACAATCCCATGGTATGGGTGTCTTATTTCATACAGCCACCAAAGGATCAATTCCTGGGCAGCAGGTAAGTGATCACATGAGCACTATACCACTGACTTAATCTACCAAAAAAAAATAAAAATAAAATTTTTTAAAACATATATTGAATTCATCACATGTAAACCATACGAGTTGAAATCCAATTTGGTTCCACCCAAATTGCACACAAGAACCACAGAAGGGGGATACATTCCCTTTCACAATCAGAAGTCACTGACACTAGTTAAAACTGATTGTGAGATGATCATGTGTGTGTGTGTGTGTGTGTGTGTGTGAGAGAGAGAGAGAGAGAGAGAGAGAGAGAGAGAGAGAAATTGGAGCCAAATACATAGATAATCCCTTTAACCTTATCATTCATCTCCCTGTTCTCCAACCCACATTCCCGAACCCAAGTACCCAACCATCGTTTCCAAGAAGAATAAGAGGATTTTTATTCCAGTAAAACAGATAAACAAACACCATTCCAATAAAAACCTACAAATTTAATTGAGGAAAACCCAACCTATCAACAAACCAATCAGAGATCAAACTCAAAAACACACAAAACATTCATCAAAAGAAAGATGGACAAAAAACCCACCTGGGTTTTGATCAAACGTAACACCACAAGAGTATCAGCAAACAGATGATGAAAAATGGGCATCCAAGAAATGCATGATAAAATGGGTTTTTTTCTGAATTGAATCACTGTGCAGATTACAATATCACGTTAATCTACACCACTCCAAAGCCGAAGCTGCAAATACCCGTATCAGATAGGGACGACTTCAAGAAGGGATGAGAATGAGACATTACCTGCAGAGTGGGGAGAGATGCAGAGGCAGCAACGGCAGATTCTCTAACCGAGTAGGGGTAGTGGCAAGAGAGAGGTAGTTTCCCTTCGAGCGACGGTCGGTTCGGGCAGAGAGAGAGAGAGTGAGTGAGAGAAACAGAGAGAGAAAGCAGATCGAGAGAGCGCTCGAGAGAGAGAACAGAGAGAGAGTGCAGAGAGAAAGAGCGAGATGGAGAGTGGCCCACTAATCTCGACCGATCGAGAGAGAGAGAAATAGCAGAGAGATAGAGCGAGATGGAGATCGCCGCACCGTTTCCCGTTCCGATCGAGAGAGAGAGAGAGAGAGAAATAACAGAGAGCATAGAGACCGAGAGTGACAGCAGAGACCGAGAGCGAGGGCAGAGAGGGCGAGAGTGAGAGCGCAGAGAAAGTGAGAGAAGGGCAAGAGAGAGAGAGATAAAAAGGGGGATCTTGTTTGGCGGGAGAAGAGGGAAAAAGAAGGGGGAAATTTGCAACGTTTTTTTTTCCCATCGCAAAAATATAATTTTCATTGGGAAAAATTATTTTATTTTTATTATTTGAAAATAAGAAAAAAATTCTACCAACCTTTACCGACGTTTTATATTAAACGTCGGTGATAAATTTTCTAACGCTAATTTTCGTTGGTAAATAATTTTTCGTCGGTAAAGGACTCTGATTTTTAATTTTTCTGAAAATAAAATTAAACAATATCGACGTTTTACAAAAAAAAACATCGCTAAGACCACTAACATTTATATCTACCTTTTTTAAAACCATAGGCCCCAAATGCAAGATCCAAACCATTAAGGTTCAGTTTGGCATCTCTTAAATTTACCTCTTATTGTCTTAAAACCGGTTCAAAACAGACATTAGAGCATTTGGAAATGCATTTTACTGTGTCCATTTGAAAATTGGATAAGTAATAAAATGTATTTTCATGTAGTCAAGAAAGTGGGCAGAATTCAAATAGATACATGTGTCTTAAGCGAAAAGACATTCTTAGTGCACATTGAAATGGACGTTACCCATAACAGTCCCATTTTTTTAATTTTTATTACCTTATGGGACCCACAACCAGATCCACACCGTTAGAAATGTGAAGAAGGCCCAACACGGCCACGTGTCCAAATTTCAACCGTTGATCTTTTTTTGAATTTTGAGATATTTGCACAATATCGTGAGTCTTTTGATGAAATATTTCGGACATTGTGGGCCCGATAATCACAATCCAAGCCGTTCATATTGTTTGGAAGACTAAAAAATAGCTATGGGTCCAAAATTTAGCCTCTGATGTGTTCCATAACTTAAGAAAATGTGAAAATTCGGAGAACCGTTGGATTGCACATGTGAAAATAGATTTAGAAGAAACTATAAAATGGGCAGTCTGTGTTTTTTTATTTTTACTTGAATTCTAAACCAAAAAATCACAATCCAAACCAGTTTTACCGACGTTTTATTTCGTAGGTAAAATAAATAAAATAAAAATTAAAAAGGACTTTTACCGAAGTATTCTTTCGTTTGTAAAATAGAAAGAAAAATAAATAAAAATTAAGAACTATTTTACCGACTTTTTAATTTCGTCTATAAAATAAATAAAATTAAAATTAAAAAGAATTTTACCGACGTTTTTTGTTCGTCGGTAAGATACGGTTTTTTTCGTCGGTAAAATATAATACTATTACCGACGTTTTTGTTCGTCGGTAAAAAAAAGAAAATAAATAAAAATTTTAAAAAAAATTTTAACGACGTTTTTTTTTCGTCGGTGAAATATATAAAATGAAACAAAAAAATTCTTTTCCAATGTTTTTTTCGTCGGTAATAACCTCTGATTTTTAAAAATAAAATTAATTTTTTGTATAACATTTACCGACGTTTATAATAAAAAGTCGGTAAAATATAGGCCTTTACCGACGTTTTCTAATAAAACTTCGGTAAAAGTCTTATATTTACCGACGTAATTATTTACGTCGGTAAAGAGTGACTTTTACCGACGAATTTTAAAAACGTCGCTAAAAAACGTTGTTAAAAGTACAACTTCTTGTAGTGACGACACATAAAGCTAAAATACATGTGGAGATCGAGATGTTGGTTGTTGAATTTTTAGAGATACTTGACACGTATTGGTTGACCCACTTGCTCGATAAGTATAGTATTATTCTAAATTTATTGAAATGTAGTATAAAAGTTTTTATGATACAATTAATATAATAGGAGCACTGACTAATTCATCATCGATCGATAAGACACGTGGAGAGATGTTCGTTGTTGAATTTTTAGAGATACTTGACATATATTGGTTAATCCACTTCCTCCATGACTATAGTCTTTTTCTAAAGTTATTCAAATGTAGTGTAAAAGTTTTTATCTTACAATCTAATAGCAACGGTTACTACAAAAACCGTTGCAATAGCATTTTTCAGCAACGGTTTTAAATCATTTAGCAACGGTTTATCAAAACCGTTGCAATATAGTCAAATAATTTGAAACACTGAAACACTAAGTGTTGCAAAAACCCATATTTGCAACGGGTATACTACACATTTAGCAACGGTTTCTGGAACCGTTGCCTTTTAGATGATCATATTTTACAACTTGCAACGGTTATTATCAACATTAAGCAACGGTTGAGAAACCATTGCAAATTATTAAACTTTTCGCAACAAACCGTTGCATAAACGTTGCAAAATATGAAATTATCTGCAACGTTTGACAAAAACCATTGCATAACCGTTGCTAATGATGGAATAATAGGCAACATTTGGACAAAACCGCTGCGTAACCGATGCAAAACGTTAAATGATAGGCAACGGTTATAGTAAACCGTTACATAACCGTTGCGAATAATAAAACAACATGCAACATTTGAACAAAACCGTTGCAAAACCGTTGCCCAATATAATATTATAGGCAATGGTTATAGTAAACTGTTGCAAATTGTGAAATTGAATGCAACTCACTCAAAAAATCATTGTAAAACCGTTGCTAAATGTTAACGCTTACGCAACAGTTACGATAACTGTTGCGAACCGTTGCAAAATATGCATTCTTAGGCAACGGTTAATTTGTTCCGTTGCGCAACCATTGCAAAAGAAGTATTTTGTAACGGTTCGTTGCAAACCATTGTAAAAACTTACGATTGTACAATATTTATATAAACTGTTGCATGACCGTTGCTGAAGGGGTTCTTTAGCAACGGTTAAATAACCGTTACACAACAACAGTTGCGAAAGACCCCCTTTTCTTGTAGTGATTTTAACCAATTCATTTTAATTTCTTTTGGTGAAATTAACCTGTTCATGTAAGAGCATCTTGGGGGTGATCAACCATTTCTAAATATATATAATAAAATAAAATTATAGAATAAGTATATAAGTAAATATTTAGGAATTTGGTTGATAGACTCAAGCATAGGTTTTTAAAGTACAAATGAAGTTAGGTTTGAACTAGCTAGTGACTTCAAAAATTTATATAAAATGGTCCAACAATGATTCTTAATATTGGCACCCGTTCACATCATATTTTGATGGCAATGAATCCAAGGATTAAATACTTTTAAAGGGGCTATACACACTACTCAATCCTCATGAACATATTTTAGCCCACCTTTGATTTGTCTAATCGACAACAAACACGTACCCTCTCGTGAGTTGGAAGTTGTCCAACTTTGTGTGTTTGTGCATCGTCGTAGAAGAGGAAAACACGTGTTTCGTCTTCCACGGAACTCAAATCTCTCTGGAGAGGTGTTAACCTGTAGTCCATGCTTCTAAAGCGAAGTAATACAAAAAGACTGGGCTGGTCTTATCATAAAGCAAGAAAAATGGTTGCTTTAGGCCCAAAAAAATAAGGTTAAAAAAAAGAAGCAACTGACATCTTTATTTCAATAAGAAAAAAAAAGGGCCCCAGTTAAAATAGTTGGCATCTTTTTAAAATTCCAAAAGAAGCAAATGCGGTGATTTAGTTTCTCCCCAAAAAAATAAGGCCCCCTATTTATTAGTGAGCAGCAAGTTTCAAGGAAAAAAAACACTCCCATCAAACATTTCATACGCCTCTTCCTCTTCCCATGAAACGAATTCCTCTTCATCAATACCCACCCTCTCTTATAAAATAAAATAAAAAAAACCTATATCAGTGTGCATGCTATCGTTGCTCCTCTTTATTCCATTGTTTATGGTGCAAGTGTTTCTTGGTTGTTGGTATGTCTCCAAATCTCTCAATCTAATCTGCGGATTTTGCTATTATTATCATGAATTAGCTAGATCGATCTGCATTTCCGCTTCTCTGTCTCTCCAATTTCTTTCTCCATTTTCTCGATTTTGACTTCTCATCTTTGCTTTTGATTGTAGTACTATCTTGTAATTTGATGACGAAGATGGTTGTTGTTGCTTTGTATATGGAGCTTAATGATAATGGGATGGATTGTGATATGTGGTTTCTTGTCTTCTTTCAGTAATTTTATCAGTCACAAATAATGAATACGTCTGAGTGATTGCTTGTCTTTCATGTTATTAGTGAAGCTCATTAAGCTAAAACCCTGGAACGTCTGGATGAGGCTACAATGGGGATGATATTGATTATGACTGCAATCTATATCTAGCTGGTTCTAATACATCACTTGATTCAATATTGTTGAAAACTTTGAATTAGGTCCCTTAAATATCTAAAATTGTTTTCAAGAGTCGAGACTTCATTGAATATATGTGTTGATCCATAGTTATTTGAGTCAAACTAACTCAGTTGGATATCAAGTTGGGTGGGTAAATGGTGTAGAGGGGATGAGTTATCTTGGATGTTTTGAGTCTCTGGATTTCACTAGAAACAATAAAACAGTTTCTTGTGCTGGAGGGGAAGTTCCCGCTGAACATGACCTTGATTTAAAGACAAGTTGTGGACAATAATAGTTGGGTGTGTAAATGGTGTTTAATTAGTGATGAGATGTAGTCATGGAGCAACTGAATATGGTTTTGGTTTGGATGAGGGTTGACCCTCTTCCATTTTGTCTAGTAAATGGGCTTAAAACATGAACCTGACCAAACTCTAACTTAACCCAAAAGGGGTTATTGTGCCCAAGCCTAACCCAGCTTGAACTCCGCAACACAAATTTAAATTTACTATGGGTCGAAGGCCGGCCTAACCCAACCAAGATTTTACTTTGATTCAAAGATGCATAAAATTCTCTTTTATAGTTTGTTCAACATCTCAAGAGGATTAGGAAAATTAATGGAAAAAAATGTTAGAATGCAGCTCCGGAAACAGATATGTTAGCAAAACTTGAATATAAAAAACTTAATTAATAATTTTACATTATAAAAAGTGAGAAAAAAAATTTAAAAATAAAATGCTTACAACGATATTAAAAAATAAAAAAAGTCTCATTTATGATCGTCGCTTTAAGCCTCAAATTGTCTCAAGCCGACCCTGCAAAATGGATATTTTTTTTGCTCCTTTGCCAGCCGCAATAGACAATGACAAGGGCAATTAATCTCAGATATTCCAACGCCTCTTCGGCTCCATTTCTACTCCTTTGCTAATGAACAGACAACCCATAACACCTGTATAATCTTAATCAACTAAAAGGCATCCCTACCCGCCGCAAAATAGGAGTTTACAATATTCTTCCAAAGCTACTCACTTGGGATTCCTTCTCATGTAAAATGAAAATAAAAGCTCTAACTTTCTCACTCACAAGAAAAGAGAATCCCACTTGCTGATTGTCATGATTTTTCTATGGCCACAACTCAAACGCGAGGTTAAATCAAAATCTAACATGGGCCTTCACAAGAGAACAAGATGTTACTCAGTTGGCAACCCTGCCTCTCACGTGGATGACCACGGATCAACTTTGGTGTCCCTTCACTTCTGCCATGTGCGGACTCTTTCCCTCAGTGTGTGAGCTTCTCAAGTTAGCTAAGATATCCAAAAAAAAAAAACCATGCGCGCGTACGTGCTAGGTGCATGAGCCTTCACATAAGAATGGCCCCAAAAGACCCAACATCAAGTGCTCATGAATATTATGTAATCTTCTTGTAGGAGAAGATTCCTACAAATTAATGTTAGTAGTTTGAAAATTAATGGAGTGTGTTGCTTAAAATCAGGGAATTTAACAATTGATTGTGAAGGATGATGGTTCGACCAATTGTAGCCAAACCAACCCAGAAAAGGTTCCCCCTACCACATGCCCTACCATACACAGTAATATCACCTAAAAAGGAGGTGGTTTGTCAATTTTAAGCAAAGGAACTAATAAAAGAGTCCCACCTATTTTATGGTGGATATTCCTTACCTGACTCGAATCCTTTCTTTAATTCCATTACACCAGGTTTCCAGTTTACTTATCTTTATCAAATTGAGAACTGGGTTAGGTTTATGTTAGGTCCAATCTTATTATTCAAGCGGCCAATTCAACCTGAACCCGGCACCGAGCCTAATGATGTAAGCAGGTTGTGTTCATTATGGGTGCACATCGGACCCAAACCTGGACCTCATGACCTAAAACAGTGGTGGACCTAGATGTAAATGACGTGGGGCGGTAGTCGAGCAAGAGTTTATCCCCACCTAAATAAAAATTCTGAGTCCACCACTGACCTGAAACACCTGGACTCGAGTCTAACTCTGACAGACCCTAGTTGACATTGGCCCTACTTCCCACTTTGAATAAAAAATCACTATATGTTAAATATTTCAAACTCATGACCCCACAAAATAGATAGATACTCCAATCTCCATAGATCGTTTATTTGCTCTTATTTATATATGTAAATAATTTTCATGCATAATATCTACGTATCTAATTTAATCATATAATGTTTAATTGAGGTGTGAAAATGTGGTCATTTAAACATCAAAATGTTATTTCTATGTGGGTGTGAATCCCTCAACGAGAAACACTCCAGTAGATGAGCTACTTGGACCTAACAAACGTCACACCTGCATTGCATGAAATGTTTTTCAATAAAGGGATCATGAATCATCATCCACATCAGCTACCCACCAGAGAGTACGGCCCAAAAAGGTCAGTCGTCAGTCGTCAGTCGTCACACATTTATTTGCTTATTCGTTCCAAGCAAGCTTATCTTAACACCTACGTGACCTCTTTATGTGCCACGTCATTTCATTGATGCCAATATATATACCCATCTCTCTCTTTGTTTGCAGATATCAGTCGTCTCTCATCGACTACTGAATTCTCGTGACGAGCGGACGGCTCTTTGGAGTGCACGCTATCCCTGTTGAAGAGAGGTTTGCTAATTAAGTTAGCCATTTGTTGAGAATATAATATATTTGTTGAATTGCTAGGTGTGTATTTGGTTGAGGTAGATTCGAGATTATACATTTAATTATAATTTTTTTATCAACTTAGACCAAACGGCTTAAAATTATTAGAAAGTTGGCCTCTACAGATTCAACAAGCCATGAATATGCTTTGAGGGTGATTGGTTCCATGTAATTTGATTCCTAAGATTTATAGCAAGTGTAGGAATGCTCAGATGCGGATCACACATGGGGCCAGAGTTGTCAGTGCATGAAGACGAGATATCCCCTGGGCTGTTAAATTAGACTAGTCTAGGACTAGGATAGTTTACAATCTAGGCCCACATAAGGAGAAGAAAATACGTCAACCTAAAATAACCCTGCTATCGTAAAAAGAATAAGAAAATAAAGAAAAATTAAAAAAAAAAAGACTACCAAGCTAGTCAAAGAACTCATCATTTCAACTTTTTTATGTAAACTGAAAAGAGTGTTCACATTTTACATGTCAATGCTACTTTGAATTTGATAGCTGCTTTTAGATCCTGACCACGCTTAATAAGCATTTCCTAAGGCTAATGGGCCCTACCAAAATGTTAATCCATTTTTCTCACAAACAGTTTTGTCCATCTGGGTTGCAGAACTATGTGCTAGCTGATCCACACGATTAAGAGGAATTGAGGGTGGGATATTAGTGGGTAATTGTGGGATTTGCAAGGTATTTAATGAGTTCTAATCAATATATGCTCAAAAGGTCAGATGTGCAATCATCACTGCTTAGTTTACATTAACGAGGTTGGACCGCAAATTTGATTGGACCTGTCCATATCCAAGGTTGTAAAACTGTTGGGTGAAATGTCTTGGATTTCGAGTAAATAGGATTCCATTTGGGTAAGGGTGCTCATGGGCCAGACCCGCCCTCTTTTGGCCAGGCTCGGATATGTAATTAGGGCCCAATTTATAATTGGGCTGGGCTTGAATTGAGTGATAGAAAGCCCATGGCCCAGCCCATATAAAAAATGCATGTAATTTAATTAGTGCTCGAATGCCCCGTGATAAAAAGCCTGGTTTGACCAGGCCCGATTGATTAAATGGGCAGGCTCAGGCCTAACTTTTGTGGCCCATGTCAGTCTAGGACCGAGCCGGGCCTAGATATGCCTAAGCCCGGGCCATGAACACCCCTACATTTGGGTCAGCCAAATCTAGCTATAAGGTATTTTCCTAATATATGCTGACTAGGTTTAAGTTGTAAACATTATTGTAACTTGAAACCCTAACTCTCGAAGGGATTAGGAGAAATAAAATGAGAGGTTTCTCTAACTACAGACTTAGGCATATTGGTCAACCATGTAAATCTCGCTATGTGTACTTTGCCTTGTGTTGCTTGATTTGAATTGGGGACACAAGGGATTTACTCGGCGCCCCTTGGGTCTGTAGGGATTATTCTAGCCCAAAGGGCTGGGACATCCTCTGTTATAAACAAAAAAACAAAATGAAAAAAAAAAAATCAATTGAATGTGCATCCTGTTTATTTGTGTATGGATTGAAGGTTTCCACTGTGTGCAATAAAAAGGACCCTCAATTACTGGTCATTTATTACTGAATTTGCCATATAGAGTGTGCTAGTTTTTATTTAGTACGGACAATCATATCCAGCTAACATTAACTTCTCCACCACTTACAGACATATTAACAAGATGATCATCAAAGTGAAGGAGTCGACCATGGTGCGCCCAGCGCAAGATACACACCAAGGTAGTCTGTGGCTCTCAAAAGCAGACCTGCTGATGCCCAGAATGCACACCTATAGCGTCTACTTCTACAGGCCCAATGGCTCTACCAACTTCTTTGAGCCACAGATACTCAAGGAGGCACTGAGCAAGGCCTTGGTGCACTTCTACCCTATGGCCGGGAGGCTAAAAATGAATGAGGATGGTCGGATTGAGATCGAGTGTAATGGAAAGGGTGTCCTCTTCATTGAAGCAGAGACCGACGCGGTCCTAGATGACTTGGGGGACTTCGCACCCACCATGCGACTCAAGCCGCTTGTCCCAACCGTTGACTCCAAAGAGGACTTCTCATCCTATGTACTCTTGGTTCTCCAGGTAAAAAAATACCTACTAGTGTCCTTGATTTTCTAATATAAGATATAGTTTTAATGGTATACAACATTTTGAGGATGATTATAATGGCTAAAAGAGCTTGTGAAATAGTTACATTCGACCTGCACCTTATATGGGTCAGATGTGGCATAGGAAACCTTGATCCACACTTGAGCAGTTGGAGTCAATTTTGAGCCAAATAAAAAAAAGGCAATATACGTGATGGGTCGCGAGTGAATTGGTCATAGTTACTCTTCCGGAGAAAGTGAAAGGAGGGAGGAGATTCTCAAATGAGGAAAAGGGCTCAATTAGTTTGAAAGAATTGAACGAGGAGCCTTATAAGGTGAAAATCTCATATTAGATTCTGCATAGTGAAAGTAAGGGTGAACTTTTCTACTATCACCCTTAAAAAACTTAACTCCGTCTTACATAAAGTTGCCACCTCAAGATGATGACCTGAATCTGACTGACCCACAGCTTACATGGGCAACATTTGGGGTGAAGAAATCCTAACCAGCACTCATGAGGGTCAGTTTGGTTTTTTGATTCATTTTAAAAACAAGTTAGACATGGGTTAGTCTGAACCCACAAGCCATCCCCCACAACCCGACCCGACCCATTTGCCACCCAAGGAGTAACATGTTGTATTTTTTTTTGTATTACAGGTGACTCGATTCAGATGTGGAGGGGTCTCACTAGGCGTTGGAATGCAGCATTATGTGGCTGATGGTGCCTCTGGGCTCCACTTCATCAACCATTGGTCAGACGTGGCCCGTGGGCTCGATCTCCACACCCCTCCATTCCTTGACCGGACCCTCCTCCAGGCCCGTGACCCGCCCACTTCGAAGTTCCCCCACGTCGAGTTCCACCCCCCTCCACCCATGAAAAACCCGCCCCATACCCGAATACCCGAAACTGCTCCAGCCGTTTCCATCTTCAAAATCACTCGCAATCAGCTCAACACCCTCAAGTCCAAATCGAAGAATGGGCCACAGAACACTACCAGCTACAGCTCCTTTGAGCTGTTGGCGGCCCATGTGTGGCGGTGCATATGCAAGGCTCGTGGCCTTCCTAATGATCAACAGACCAAATTGTACATCCCCGTCGATGCTCGGACCCGATTGGACCCGGCCCTCCCTCCTGGCTACTTCGGCAATGCCATCTTCATGGCGACCTCGACCGTAGCCGTGGGCGATCTCACATCGAATCCGTTGATCTACGCCGCCAGTAGAATAGATGATGCATTGGAACGGATGGATGATGAGTATTTGAGATCAGCATTGGATTTCCTAGAGTTGCAATCCGGTCCGACCGCGGCCGCGCCCGCGGCCATTCCTGGGGTTCAAATGTTCAGAAGCCATGCCATGAATACTATCAATAGTTGGTACAGGCTCCCCATATATGATGCAGATTTCGGATGGGGCAGGCCCATATTTCTGGTGCCTGGTCCGATCGGAATCCCGGGTCTAGCTATTTTGATCCCGAATCCAATAGATGATGGGAGCCTGTCCTTGGTCATTTCATTGGAACCGGACCACATGGGCCTCTTCAAAAAGTACCTCTACGACATTTAAAAGAAAAGGATGAATCCAATAAGAGAAACTTCTAGCATCTATGGAAATATGGAATGCTTGATCTTGTGAGGCATTTGAATAAGGACTGTGGTTACTGATAGATTTGAATAAAGATTTAAGTGGGTGGAGATGTGATTTCATTATATGTCGTATTTTCAAATAAATTATTGTAATAGAGTGATTTGGTTTGTAATATTGTTAAACTTCGGCAGCCTATGAATGTTGTGAAAGCTTTGCATCTTGTAAAGATTGGTTTGGTTAGGATTAAATTTCTTTGATTAGGTGGTTGATAAATTTATTTTTCATCTTGTGAATGAAACACATTAGAATTGGGGTTTGTGAGGGTTTGGACACAAGTCCCTCTTGTGAAGTTGTATCATAGATAAAGCCGTATATTTTTCTTCAAGCCTATTGTGCCTAGTCCTTGGTTTTCATTTTTAATCACTTAAATTATTTCCTATGAATTTTAGTATTAAATGCTTTTTTAGAGGTAAAGCAACAAAATGAATGGGGATTTTCATAATTCCATGGAAAGACATTAAGAATCTACAAAAGTTATTAATCACTTTTTTTTGTTCAAACAATTAAGGAAAAGTCAAAAAAGTATTAAACTTTTGGCTCATTCTAAGAAATCTACCTGAATATAAAAAAACATAAAGTTTTCTAAAGCCCTTACAATCAAGTTCTCTCCAGGGAAAAAAAAACTCTAAGAAATAATAAAAATACCCTTATATCATTTTTAAAAATTCTCTTTTAATAAATTATTTAAAAAAATGATCAAATCCAACTTAAATGATCTAGTGTGGCCCCACTTTAACTACTTTTATGCATAGACGGTTAAAAAATCAGATTCCAAATGACTAAAAACCAAGCTTCATTAAATATTTATCGTCATAAAAAATCAAAATGGAAAGTTTTGGAGATGAAAGATCTTAAGAAAAGATAAAAACCCAGTACAAGAGAATAGTATTATTTCTGTCAGTTTTTAAAATATTTTTTATACAGAGGACTTAATCGAAAGAATTGTTAAAAAGCTTTTATACTTTTTTGAATTATTCAAATATTCATCTATACTTCTTTAAAAACGAGCCAAATGTATTATAACTTTTTTGAAAATCTCCCAACAATTACAAATCACTTGGTGCAACCCATTTTCCATGATTTGGTTGGAATTGAGTTCCACCCAAACAAGAGCGGCGCAAAAAGGTTTTCGTCTGCTTCAAATCAAAAATGAGAAGAAAGTTGGCGCGCTCTCTCTCTTCTTATAAAAGAACGGAATTTGGAAAGGAGGCGGCGATGAGAAAATGACGGATTCGACGAATACGAGCTCCAACTCGCAAGAAACAGCTCTAAAACTCGCAACAGCAATCGCTCTCATCAAATCCAAGCTCTCTTCTTCTTCCTCCTCCGAATCCGATCCCCAACGCTGGAAACGAAAGGTATCGTTTCCATTCCATATCTCTCTCTCTCTCTCTCTACGTCTCTTTTACCATTTCCATTGCAAAACCCTAATCTTTTGGGCTTCTTCTCAGGCCAAGGAGAGGAAACGAGAGCTTCTGATCCTCAAACAAGAGCTCAAAGACATCCAAGGTTTTCTTCCCCTTTCTCCCTCCTTTTTCCCTCTCTTTCATGCGCTTTCCACGGGTGATAGCAGAAAACTGTGATTTTTCTTGAATTCGTCGAGGTTTTAGATGGATCGGAGCGAGATCTGGTCCCGGAAATTGCTTCTTGCAAGTGTCATTTCTTCGATAACGGCGGGAAATTGAGCCCTAGAGGAGTGAATTTGGGAGGCGATCATCGTTGGATCAATGAGGTCTTGCATCGTAGATTCCTCAGACAAGGTGGTGATTGTTCGTTTCCTCTTCCAATTTGTGTTTGTTGATTTCAGTTTTGTGATTCTTCAATCTGATTTTGTGAAATCTTTTTCAGTGCGTTGGAGGGAAAGACGAAAGAGAACAGAGGATTCTGTCTCGAGGCGGAGAATTGCGCTAGGTAATTATCATGTTCAATGTTGCTAATTGTTCTTCTTATCTCCTTCTTTGCTCGACGATGATTGTTTAGTATTGAATGTGAATTCTGCTGCGAAAGCTCTTTTGTTAGAGGCTGCAATGTTATTCTGAGTAGACCATGTTTATCCTACTTAATCTTGATTATTTGGCAGGGGATGTATAGGAATGATAATCGATTTGTCATGCTCTAGTTCTCTTAAGGTGCATACTTTCTATTTAAGAATATGCAAGATATCTCTATTTTCTCCACAAATGACCTTTCCTAATCCAGCTCTTGATATGGGTTGAACTTCTTCAGATGGGTCCATCACTTCATTCCTTTGATAGTACATATGGGCCCTCTCACCGTGCATTGTATGGTGGATGTCTGTTTAGTTGCATTTGCATGTAAAATTGGGACATATGAAATTTTTTTAATCTACTTTCAAAGTAATGAAACTACTACTACTGAAAAAGCAATAAAAAGAGCATCAGCAGCCAGCCACTACAAACTTAATACCATCCGATTCAGTGCATGAAT
Organism: Litsea cubeba; assembly: GCA_012931725.1. Taxonomy (NCBI): domain Eukaryota; kingdom Viridiplantae; phylum Streptophyta; class Magnoliopsida; order Laurales; family Lauraceae; genus Litsea; species Litsea cubeba. Next base: position 81,038,647 of record CM022949.1, on the reverse strand, counting down.
TTAGAGCCGTTGGTAGCTTCTTCGAAATATATGATTTCACTACTCATTGGAAATGTTAAAGAGTGCATTACAGTGATATTTAACTTGGAGAGTTTGTAGGCAGGAACTCAAAATTTGTTGCTTCTATGCTCATTCATTTTCCAGTACCTTCACTTCATCTTATACTATTGGTTATAATTTGATATAGAATATATTTGTTGCTGTAGAATTGGTTGGAACAATTTTCATCTGAAAAACTTCTCAGGAATTTGAAAGTTGTGCATTATTTTAGCACTTTTAATGCACTTCAGTGATCTTAATATTATCTGTTGCAGAAGTGAATTGTGATGATGAGATGGAGCGACTTAGTACCTCAGTCGATTTCTTGGTGGAGCTTTGTGATACCGGTTCTCCCATCTGTTTGGATTTTGAACCACTTCTATCCAATATTTTGTCCCTTTTGTCAAACATTTTTCAGAGAAATATCTACCATTTCAATCTTCAACTGTTTCATTTTTTATTTGCATGCAGGAAAGTACCCTTGTTTTAGTGCATTGTCACACCAAGCTGTAGACTTCATTATAGGTATTAGCCGTACTTCTATCTTTATTATTTTTAGATTTCCTAACATATGGGGTTGTATGTGTAATTTCATCTCTTTCTGTTGTTAAAACAAATTTATGTCAGGATGTTGACTTTGTGCTTTTGAAGCTTTCTCTTATTAGCTCTTCGTTTTCTTTTATTTGAATAGTACTTGGTAACTTGAATTAAAAATAAAACATTGAATGGTAACAGGTAACTTTGATTAAAAAAGAAAGCTTACAACCACAAAGGCACAAACCAAAAGAACCAATTAACGTGATTGGAGAAACATGAGAGTACAAGAGCATTATACCAAACTATACAAATGAGAATTACATAATTTGAGCATCCAAAGAGATCCATCATGAATGTGCTACACTGAAAGGCGACTAGAATACACCTACATCAATATTGGACTCTACTTTCTTCAAATACATCTTCTTTGATACTGATTACTGTCATTTGTTTTAAGCTACATTGAAGAATTTGCTATCAAGGAAAAGAGATTGCGAACTCCTCGAAGAGATTGTTAGTAGTTTGATTCTGCGTTTGATTAGAAGAATGTGCACCTCAGTGGAAAGTGATGGTAAGTCCTAATGCACTGTGTTTTGCCATTTTTGTGTGTGTTATGTGTTGCCTTTTGCTTTTTATTATTCTTCCTACTTGGACTCAAGTATGCATGCTGTTTAAGTCCTAATGTTCTGATGGGCTAGCTAGTCAATTTGGCTGCATTATTTTTCAACTGTAGTCTGAAACTCCGAATTGCTATACAACCAAGTTTCATTCCGGTGAAGTGATATTTGCTGTTAGGTTGAATAGCCTGAAGTGAACACTTAAATTTTTTGCACCCTTACATTGATAGCTACCATTGTTTAACTAGATTGATTTTTGGTTATCCTAATCCATGCCGTGAGCCAAATTATTTTACTTGGCATATCTTTTGTTTTTTAATGATAAATTGCATAAAATATTTTAATATTGAATGAATATAAATAGGCTTGGTAAGCCTGGTTTTTCAAATCAGCCTATTTGATTCAAACCATCCTCCCCCTCCCCCCGCCCCAACCACCCCCTGCCTGCCCCCCACCTATTTTATTGTTGTGAGAAGATGCTGGAGGTTTTTGGTCTTTGGGGTCCCTTTTGCACTGAAATTAGAAGATCAAAACTATATTTTGTTGAAAATCTTTGCATTCAGACATTGGAGGTACCTTTCATTGAGTGAAATTCAAACTCGACCACCTACTACTTCATAAAAATTCTTTCAGATTACTTAAACACGAACCTCAGAATTCTAGATTTATAGGACAATTTCTATCTTTTATATGTATAAAAAATAATCTTTACCTCTTTTTTTTGGACAATTTAGGGCTCTAGGTCGGCCGAGTCCCATGTGACTCAGTCTAGCAAACTTGACACGAGGAGTACTTCAAAATCCTGTTTGTAAGAGAACAAAGAACTCTACAGATAAAACATGATCCATCTTGCTTATTTGTCAGACCCAGCTGCATGTTCCAGATTTATCTCATTAGTCCTCATAGCAGTCTGAACCCAGTTAGTTCTTGGGAACTGATTCAGGCTTGTCAACACCCTAGAGATTTAATTCGTTACCTTGTCAAGATGAATATAGGTTTGTGCATTCCACATAGCTTAACATCTGATGATTTTATTAGTATGCTATACCGATTTATTTAAACAAAATAGAACAAAGATCCAGTTAATCATCTGTGCAATGTACTTAATTTGCTACAACAACTAAGATGTCATTGTTGCAAATGAGGCTTCCAATATTGTTCAGGTTTTAATTCCAGCTCTAGAAAAGACTATAGGATTTAATATGCTGCGGCTGCAGTTGTCAGTCTACATCTCCTATTTATTAAGTATATTCTTTTGGAGCTCATCAAGCCAACATTGAATTTCATGCACTTTTCTGAATGATGTGGGAGTTCTTGTTTACTAATTGAGAATCTGTTAAATTTTTCATCAATGCCATTGTTATTTCTTTCACTTTTTTTTTCTTTTTCCACTTCTAACCATCTTACAAGTTTTTTTGTTTTCTCTCTTGAATCTTGATTATAGTTTCACTTTCTATCTTAGGAACAGAAAATTCTGGTTTTGATTCCCAGTCCTGTGTTCAGCACATTATTCGTAAGCTAGGAAGTGAGCCATTTATTGGTCAACGCACCATGCTCTTAGTTTCTCAAAAGCTGTGTATACTTTCAGACTCTTTGCTTTTAATGGATCCCTTTGATGATGCGTTCCCTAATAATCATTGCAGCATGTATATGATGTAAGTTCTTGGCGAACCTACATGTTACTAGACCCATGGATATTTTATTTCAAAGTTAAATGATGGTGTTATGGCCCAGTAGATTTATTTCCTTCTGAATTTGGAACCAATAAAGTTGCACAGAATCTCTTTTACTTTTATGCAATTACTAGCATTTAGTAGAGCAGAAATTTCATATGGTGAATCCTGTGAATCCTTTCTTTTTTCCTGATCAATTAAGTTCATTAACCAAAAGCCACAAAAGATATAAACAAACAATTAAACATCATACAAAATCTCTGTGCTCGAGTCACTCTCTTCTGCCCAAGTATCATCCAGCTAATTCATTTACTTCCATAACAGATGCTTAACAATATATTGATGAGCAGAATAAATAAAACAAATTTTTTTTGTGCAATGCAGAACTATCAGCCTACCCAGCAGTCAAGGGAACAAAAAGGCCGTAGAATCCCACTGAAGAGCAGAACAAGAGTCACCTTCAACTAAAGTGTTCATAGCTTATATCTTTTCTAATTCACAGCAATCCCCTAGCATAGCATACAACTCTGCCCATACTACGGGGTTTTAAAGGGATGCATTCCACCAGCATTGAATCGGAAAATTTACCAGGCCTGCAGAAGCAAGTAAAAAAGTCACACATCATGTTCTTGAATGATTTCCCCAAGTCCTGCCTTTGTATTCCCCTTATTATAACTACATAAAATTCTCAACTGTAAAGTCCCTATCAAAGCAGGACAGAATTCTCAGGTTATGGGAACAACAAAGGTTATTGGCATTCCGTTAATATAATAAAGTGAATCTAAATCTTTACCCAACAATACAATTAAGATGTGCTCATGAATTCTTCTGACAAGGGTTCAAAACTTGCGCATATCTTACTGATTAGAAACAGAAACATGGGTATCAGTTGGCCAATTTCAGCGCAGCAAATCCCGTGAACATCTAGCTATAGGGAGGGAGAACCTTATCACAACTACTATGTAAAGAACTAATTTGATCCAAAATAAGTGAAATGCAAATCAAATGTTTTATAACCAAATAGCCAACCCATCATCACTCTTAAATGATAAAGCCAAATACTATAGATCCAAACTTGTTAAGGGATGAATTGAGTAATGCTTCGATAGTAAACTTTGGAACTTCTATATTAATGGAATGAGACTTGATTACTGATTTTTAGTCTTTCTCATCTTTCATAAAATTGGGTTTTAAATAGGGTTGAATAGAAAAGTTGAAGTCACAAAGCCAATCCTAGATAAATGAGATATGGCTTTGATGATGATGATATTACATGTCCGTGTTAACCATAGGATCATTTTCTCCTCGCTATGCGCTATTTGGTCCATTCAGATCTGTACCATTGACACGGTGTGGCCCAGTGAAATTCAGGGGCGGACGATCTGGATTCTGGATGCACCCTCCTGCAGGAGCGTGGACGCATGAGAAAATATTTTGTTAAACATATTGATAGATCAATAAAAATGCCATTTTGGTACCTATTTTTACCAGTTGTCACTATCTGCAATATCTTGTAGATCCATAGTATCCATGTGAAAATAAAGGAGAATACCTAAAATGATTTTCCAATGTGTTGAGATCTTCCTGCTTGCAGTTAAACATTAAATGCTTATACTTGAAACCGGCTGCCATCATTATGTAGCTATGTCACTTCCAGACTTGTGAAATGATAACTTGGGAACAGCAGAGAGTGAAGGAAGTAATTACTATTACTACCAGTCATTGATTTTCATAGTATATAAAAAAAAAAGATTGGGCCATTGTTTCATGAATCTCTTAAAACTGAATTTTATTGAGTGAAACAGTGCAACACGTTTGTTTTCTAATCTAATATTTTTGCCTATGTTTCCGAATTACAGAACATTACTTTGTGCAAGTATATTTTGAAAATGATGTTTGAAGTTGCAATTTTAATGTTTTTGTGTTTCTTTTACAAATAATATCAAGTACAGGATTCAACTTATCGAGTTTTTGATATCAGATTATGTCCAAACATGGACAAGTGATGAAGATTTTGAGAACAGTATGTTTCTCACTCACAATCTCTGCATAAGAATGAATCAGTTAAACTTATTGCCTTCACTGTCTCTCAATTCAACTGCATTTTCTTCATCAATGGTTTCCATATGATCCATAATGCCACTTTTATCCTCTTCAAACTTCACTTTTATTGTTAATATTTTCCATGATTTCTGTGGAGAAAGTTGTGTAGTAATTGTGTTATTTGTTAAAACAAATGGTTTGATGAATTTTATATATTAATCTTGACTCTTCATGGATTTCAGCCATTCCTATTATGTGATGTATTGATGAATATATGGTTTAGAAAAATCCGTTGTGAACATCTAGACTCATGCTGAGTTGACTTGAACAATCAGGTTTATGAAAGTTATTTGTATATTCTCTTTAATTTATTTACATAATCTTATGATGGTCGAAATTAATATTTCCTCAAGTATGAGAGTGTATCTGAGAGTGCTTCAGTTCAAGACCTCTTTGTAGCCACCCCCACTCCCAAAAATGAAACACACACAAAAGAAAAAGCAGAAGAAAAAAAGAGAGATTTGAACTATTAAAGCTAACCCCAGATTGACAAGTTATGGTTAGTCAATATGATGATTAATGATCAGTGGCATAGCTAGAATTTTCTTTCAGAGGGGGCAAGCGATAGCCGGCTAATAGTGGCAGAACTAGATTTTTTTCTAGAGCGGATCAATGATATTTTATATTTATTAAATTTTCACTTATAATTTTAAAATAAATTTTATTTTTGCAATTTTTTTTACTAATATCTATAGAAAAATCCCTATATTGAAAAATACTTTAATAGTTTTAAAGAAATAATTTCTTGAAACCAATCGAAGTATGGCCTATATCAAATTGATCACATATAAACCGATCCACCCGTAATTATTTAATGAAAATATGTTGATTGGTTACTTGTGACCATTTGATTGGAGACCATGCCTATGATAAACATGGATGGTTAAAATCCATTGAACGGTTACTTGTGATCGTTTGGTGGGCATGCTTGTGGTTGGCATGGATGGTTGAGAGCACACCATTGATAGCTATTAACCAATGCCATAAAAAAATGAAGAGTCAAGGTGTAATATCCATGGTGCTTAGAACAAATAGCTTCTTCTTAAGTGAATTTTCCCCAAATTTTACTTCAATAGGAGCTGGTCCCACCATAAGATTGAGCACATCATTCTATACATATGCTCAAATATGGTAGGACCAACTGCTATTTGAATCCAAAGGAAAGCTAGATTCCCAAATCCAACTAGTTGTAGAGTTCTCAAAAAGCCATGGAGTGGGGCAAAATTGCAAGAAACCAACATGCTTTGAAATCATTCCCACACATTCTAACGATCAAAGATGTTTGTTAGTTTTTGTTTTTGTTTTTTTTTTTTGGAATTTTCAGTGAAACTTCCTTGCTACGTGTAGTAACAAAATATTGCATTGGGATTCCATTTTCTAGAGGAGACAAGATTGCAAAATGTACTTTTTGCTATGGTTTTTGTTGCACTTCTGATTTGATGCTACTGTTCACTATTGATTTGAATATTTTTTTGTAGGATGAATTTTATAGCCTTTTCTACTTTGCTTTTGGAGCAGTATGGAAATGAGAAATCACCTCAGACAGATTTTTCCAACTTAGCTTTAGAGAAAACCATTGGTGATCATCATCATATTATCCTTATTCTGTCAATCTGTGGTGTCAGTCCCATAAAAACGTTGTTGATCTGCTTTTATAATAATTTGTGTCAAAAGAGGCACACAGCATCCCATCTACAGCAGATCTTTTATCCCAATTGCATATTGGAGACAACCATATCCAAACTGCTTCCATTTCTTGGGTATATGCAAGCATCCTTAATATTAGGTCCCAGGAAAACTTAATCCAATGGTAGCTTAGTAAGGTACTTCCCTTCCAAAAAAACAGCCAGGAATCAATCCCTGGATGTAATACTGATGGTGAGGGACTTGGGTGAGTGTGTGTGGGTGGGTGAGTACTAAACTTTCCAAAATCGTAATAATAATTAAAAAAACCTAAATCTATTTTAGTAGGTAACTGTTTTTGTCTGTGCAGGAGTGTTTGAGGAGTGGGTGAGATCAGTTGTACAAGTGAAGAAGGCACTGAACGTCTTTGAGAGCAGGAATGGGCTTTACACGCTATTCATGGATCGAGTAATTGGGGAATTGTTGAAACAGGTGGGGATTATTTCTCACAATGGGGTGCTTGAGATGGATATTCTAGATGATCTGTTCCATTGACTTCTTTGCAAGATTAACTAAGGCCATGATTCAAGCTAGATTCGCCTTTCATTTTTTCATGTAGTTCTTGAAGCTTGAACCTTGTCATTTTGCGTTCTTAATGAATGCCTGCAGCACAATTGTTTGGGCTTTTTAAAGCATTTACCTACTGAGGATATATAATCACCTTTTTAGTTGGTAGATTATAAATATGAGCAGTATCCACTGTTTGTAGACGAAAGAGATAAGTTTTCTTGGTACATGCATGATAAATGTTCTCCTACGATCAACATCAAATGAAGTCAAGCTCTGTGGGGCCTACTTGGGCCCACTCTTGATCAGTATAGGCCCTTTCGCACTCTCATCCCATCATGATTTGGCACTAAGCTAAATTTCACTCTCATCAAATCTTTATCCATTGGAGGATTGAACATCAAAGAAATCTATACTTAAAAAGACCACGAATGTTTTAAGGCTATAAAATTAAGTGCTAGGATGATCTTATGGGGCTGAATTTTTTGATTGACCCTTATTCATAAGGAAATCTTTCCATGTACCCGACCTCGATGTTTAGTAGGCATCTAAGTGGGCCCCACAATGCAGTCCGCTTGTAGTAGAACATTCCCCTGGATGCATATATTTGACAAGTGGCATCTGCCATTGAGGATTTTTGGTACCCGCACCAAAAGAGGAAGCCTTTACTCAGTAGTCAATTGATATGGCTCTTTATTAAAAGTACAGCGAGGGATGTTTTTTTATCTTTATTCTTCATTCGAATCTAATCTCCACAGAATTAATACTAACCCAAACTAAATCAAATCGGATAATTTGAGCTAATTAACTAGAAGTGACAATTCCAACTTTCTTGTCATCCTCCAATAGTTGTCTTCCTTGGTTTTGCTTTGTTTTAGGTCTGAATTCTCATTTTTCTATACTGATGAACACGAGTTCTCCTAAGTTATCGAATGTTAAGTAGTTAGTTGAGCCACCAAGTCTTGGGTTTAAATCCGCACATGGCAAAAAAGGCCTCCTGCAACGTCTTGTGTGTGGGCGCATGTGTATAGGGCAAAACGACCTCATGTCGCGTCTTGTGCGGGTGTGTATTTCGAGTCCGGACGGTGTGTTTTGAGTCTGGGCGCTGTCCCCCCGGAAGGGGGTTGAGTAGATAGTTTGCCACACCTTTTCACGTTTAAGCATTTTGGGTGCGTTGGTTATCTAGTAATCTTCTGATTCGTACAAGATTGCACTATTATGTTGTTTCTTCTTTAGTCCAAACTGTAGACAATTCTTCTCTCCTTTCATCATAATCAGGTTTTTGTTATCATCTTCATCCCTCATCATCATGTTCTGGTAATTGTCTTTGGTCTGAGCAATTCTTCTTCGAAGACTGATGTGGACAATTTGAATTATATGCATAATGTTTGCCATGACGATGCCATCCCCGAACCATTCATTTGTTCATCGATGGATTATCAACTTCACCAACAACATAGCTTTACCCCCATCTATTTAGGGCCATCTTTATGAGTTTTGCTTTTCTATTTTGCTCTTTTGAAAGCCAACCTCTCTGTTAACTTTGTACATCTCTCATCACAGCTTCATTCCAGACTTTGATGGCCTTCCCCTTCTACTTTCTTGAACTTGTATTGACCTTTCACGTCGGCTATTTCTAGCCTTTTATGTATATAATCAGGCCGTTTCAAATGATATTTCTTGATATTTTTTCTTCAATTGAACCTAGCTAAAAGTTTCCTCATTTCATTCTTTACTCACCAAAGGAAATATAAGATGTAAAGGTAACATCGTGATATTGAGCCGCGAAGTGAGGGCATGAAAATCTACATTCTCAAGTTGCATTGTATGCAATAGATGAGTCATAAAAAAAAAAAAAAAAATGGTAAGTACCTTATTTGCTGGATTATGATGTTCGGTCAATTAACATTAACAAGAACCATGGTTGGCAAGTTAATACAATTGATGTTGCGTGATTAGCAATCGAACTCTGCTGGTTCCATGATGGAATTCATGGCTGGGGTGCATCCAATGAACAAAATGTCACAACCCATATAAGCGTATTATTTCTAGACAAGCCATCCCAATAAGCACCATTTGAGATAGTTCTCATTGTACGAAGGTCAAAGAGCTTAGAGCTGCAATCTTTATATCTGAGAAAACCACCTCAGCATAATCAAGTAAGCCAATGAAATAAGGAAGTTTTAATGCGTCATTGAATAATCAGACGGTTTAAGATAATATGGAACACTCATATGGGAACAAATTATAGTGATTACAGGTCAGAAAAGAGCTGCTAATCCTGTGTAGGATCATGAATACAATTGATGAGGCTAATGCAAAATCGCCTTCATCATCAAAATATAATCATAAATGGGGTACAAACAAACACACCCCAGACCTCATTTATACCTAATAAAGTTCAAATCTGAGCAGATCACATGCTAAAACTAAAAAGAATAAACCACACTTCCGTAGTGTGGGTCGCCTCTCAGAATCCTCATGCTTGCCCTCGTAGGTCTGTGATATTATTTAATTTTCATAACCTAGGTCAGAATTTGAGCATGTAGAATTGATGTTGAGGTGCTTATGCAGTAACTAACCATCACGAGTGCTGGCTCCCATCATCACCAATAATCTCCACAAGAACACATCCCATCTTTAAAATGATGGAATCTATTAGCATCCCTCACTACGATCACTCGCTCGGTAATTTTGGATATATATTTAGTTGCGTTATGGCAATCCAAACACACCCTTAGATTCTTGATGATCCTAATCTCAGTCCCTGGTTCAGTGCTAATCAACCCAAAAGCAATGGCCAACTTCTCACTGTGAACCTTCACCATGTTCTCCTTCTCTTCCTCCTCCACATCATATAGTGCTGCATTGATCTCTGGTTGAAATCCAGCTTCAGTCATCTTTACAGTCAACTTTTCCAACATTGCATAGATCTCATCAGACAGTATGTGAGATCTGTCACCAGATGTAAATACATGCAGCGTCTCACCCACCTCTATTAGAGTGCACCCAGGCGTCTTAGCCAACTTTCTCCTCTGAGCCACTTGTCGCACAATGGCTGCCTCTGGATAGTTCCGATCAGCTGAATATATGTTTGAGAGTAGAACATAGTAACCCGTGTTCTCTGGTTCCAGTTCAAACAATTTCTTTGAAGCCAAGCTCGCTAGGTTTGTATCCTTGTGTATCATACATGCGCCAAGCAGTGCACCCCAGACACCAGGACCTGGTTCGACGGGCATTGCCTTTATAAAGTTCAATGCCTCATCAAGTTTCCCAGATCGACCAAGGAGGTCGACCATACATGCATAGTGCTCGGGCCCTGGCTCGACCTTATAATCACGAGTCATTGATTGGTATATTTCACATCCCTCTCTCACCAAACCTGTGTGACTGCAAGCATTTAAGACAGAAAGAAACGTAACTCCTGTTAGTACAATGCCGGAATTCAACATGTCGGCAAATAGCTTGAGAGCTTCTTGCCCCTGCCCGTGGAGGCCATAGCCAGATATCATGGCATTCCAAGAGACATCATTCTTTTCCGACATTGCATCAAATATACCCTTTGCCTCTGTAATGCTACCACATTTTGCATACATGTCAATCAATGCTGTTGAAACATACACGTTAGATTCGATTCTCTCTTGGATTATGAGATCATGGACCCATTTTCCTAAACTGGTAGCCCCAAGTTGAGCACATGCAGAAAGAATGCTTGTAAATGTGACTGGATTTGGTCGAACATCCCACATTTGCATTTGCCTGAAGAGCGAGATGGCCATATCCGTGAACCCATTTTGAGTGTAACCAGATATCATGGCGTTCCAAGATGCCAAAGTTTTCTCTGGCATCTGATCAAATACCTGACGTGCAGATTCCATATCATTTAATCTTGCATAAACAGTGGTAAGTGCCGTCGAAACATTCGAATTGGAGTCAATTCCAGACTTCACGGAGAATCCATGGATCAATTGGCAAAGACCCACATGTCCAAACGGTGAAAACAAAGGGATCAAACCCACAAGAGTGCTTGCATTAACCTTCTCTCCAGAAATCAGCAGCTCTTTAAACAGACTCAGTGCAGCCTCCACATCACCATTGTTTGAATACCCTGAGATCATCGCATTTGAAGCAATCAAATCCACTCCCTCAATCTTTGCAAACAAAATTCTCGCGAACTCAACCTCCCCACATTTTGAGTACATGGAAATCAAACCAGTGACAATAAAAGCCTGAAAGTGAAGGCCCTTCTTCACTGCCAAGCAATGCACACTCATTCCCATTTTCAAATCCTGCAACTCGGCCACCGCCGGGAGAACAGCAGCAAGGGTAGTTGAATCGACCTGCATTCCCCGAAAAACCATTTTCTTAAAAACCAACACTGCCTCCTGAAAACAGCAATTTCCAACCAACCCAGATATCATGGTGTTCCAACAAACGGTATCCGGGTCAGGAATTCTCTCAAACACCTTCTCTGCAAGGTCCACCTGTGAGAATTTGAGATAGAAATCAGCAAGCGCGGACGCGACAAAGCGATCGTGACCGAACCCATCGACGATCGAATGGGCATGAAGCAAGCGGCCGACTTTATCACAATCAAGCGAAGACGATGCGGAGATGGTAAAGGCGAAGGTGAAGGTGTCGGGTCTGAGAGAATTCCTCTGGCGGAGGCGGGAGTAGAGCGAAATGGAAGAGGAAGGGCAATTGTTCTGCGAAAAGGACTGGATGAGGACGTTGAAGAAGAAGAGGTCAGGCTGTGAAATGGAGGAGAAGAGGAGGTGGGTTTCAGAGACCGCACCGAGGGCCGAGAGCTTCTTGGAGAGGTTTGTGGCTGTAATTAGGTGGTTTTCGACGCCGGTGACGACAATGCGGGAGAGAATCTGGTGCAGATGGTGGAGAGTGGTGGATTTGGAGATGAGAGAGGTGAGGTTTGGAGACGGAGAGGGGAAGGAACATGGGAGGTTTCTTAAGACCATGTCATGTGTTTGTGGAAATGCCTGTGAGGTTGTTTTTGGTAAGTGAGAGCTTCTTCAAGTTCAAACTCCTTTTCCCTCTCTTCCTACTCCACTCCTCCTTTTGAACTGGAGCATTTATAAATGGACCCTGATCAATCCAGTAGGTGTGGGTTGGGCCAAATTAGAAGGCAGTAGGCTAACCCAATAAAAGTGAAGGGGCTGGGGGATGGGTCACGTTTGGGTCTGCTTGGACCTAAATTTTGAAACTTGGGCCTGTTTCAAGTTTGGGCTTCTCATTCAAAATCCTATGGATTCCCAATTTACATGAGAACCGTCATGGAAAAATTGTGTGATCTTCACTAGTTTTAAGAGCTACCTGGCCCACCCATGATCAAGTTAGCTCCACACCAACGATCCGCCCTTCCCCTAGAAGCCCAGATTTTGACACTCATGTATCTAAATCACCATTAGATTGAAATCCAAAAAAACCTATTATATTAAGCTAAGAGGTTTTGGCTTCAATTTTGACACACAATTATAATTTTGACCAACGGTTTTGTAATTACTGATGCAACTACCCATTCATTGTTCCATCAAACCAATGTTTCAGTTGTTCTTTATATAACTATATCATTTTTGCTCCAATTTCTTTATTTATATTTTATCCAACTTGTCCTATGGAAAGAGGTAATTTTTTTTAATAAGTGATTATTTATTTTGCAATGCAGGGAGATACCATGCTGAGCACGGGTTATTGGGCTAGTAACTTTTAAAACCATTAATTGTTAGGTCCCATTGAGATTTTTTACATCGGGGAGCTGCAAATGCCACAACCCAAGCTTCTGCAAGCACATTTCATCTTTTATGATGAATATATTCCTGTGTAAAATTACCTAAAATGACATCTATCAAAATTATCTCCCTCCCCAACTTCTTTCGAACGCACCTACCCCCACCCCTACCCCAGCCCCACCCTGCCGGAGGAGGAGAGGGCGGCGAGCAGGGCGAGGAGAGGGAGAGGGGGCAATGGATAGGGCGGCGGCGGCAGGGGGGAGAAGGGGAGTGAAATGAAAAAATGAGAGTAAAAGGAGAGCGGTCTTTTGGGAACGATGGGGGCATGTCAAGAGAAATTTTTACACTTACTTAAAATGTGTAGAGAAAAGGAATGTGCTCGAAGAAGCTTGAGACGTGACATTAGCTGCTTTCTTTTACATCTCTCCCGCTGGTTAGTACTTAGTGGCATGGCTCCTGCTTGGCTCGCACGGGTTAGAATTAGGCACCATCGCTGGCAGTGGCGGACCCAAGATTTTCATTTAGGTGGGGCAGGCAATTTTTCCAACATAGGTTAAAGGACATGATTATCAACATTTTTTTTCTTTTTGTAATGAATCCTACTACTAACACCTAATTCATAAATAAGCTTCTAAACCAAACACCCAAATCCTAACTCCTCAACAAATTAGCACATCAATTAGTAGCCGATCTACAACAATAATAAAGAAACTCTAAAAAAACTCCAAAGGAGTAATAATTATTATCATATGAAAATTAGTACCTGCTTATCTTTTCCTTAAGCTCCTCATGGTTTTTCTATCATATAAATCCAAATGAGAGCACTTTTACTTATAAAAGAATATTGTCACCATAATCATAAACATCATATTATAGTCCAAGAAAAATTTTTCAAAAGAAGAAGAAATAAGTAGTTTAGCTCAATCTTATAATTTTGTCGCTATCTACTTTTGTTTACAACAAGAAAATAAACTCTTGTTTTCTTGGAGTAGGATTACTGATTCCATGGTGGCATTATACGGTCACACGATCAAGAAATGCAAAGGGATGTGGTCAAATGGAAGAAATGCAAAGGGATGTGGTCAAATGGAAACATTACTGTATACATGTGGCCCTTACTTCCAACACCGATGGGCTTGGCTTTTAGGTATGAGGAACAAGGCCCATTTCAGATGAGAATATCCAAAAACATGCACTGATCAATATTTGGCCAACTAATGAATGGTTATAAGAAAATGGTAGCAGTCCAAACACAATGGATGAATTTGGCCAATAAGGATTACTGGCAGAAAGAGTGTTTTTGGGCGTGGGGCGGTACTTTTGAGATTAGTAGGGCCTGGGCCAGGGCTCATTACATGTTTTTAAGAATTTCTAAATTTCACCTGGGGCAACCGCCCATATAGTGACAACGTGGGTCCACCGGTGGGCTAGGGCCCATTTCATATTTTTGAGAAATCCTAAATTTCACCCGGGGCGGCCGCCCCATATGGTGACTACATGGGTCCGCCCCTGATCGCTGGTGCTGGAGGGCCTACCACTGTGCTTTATTTTTCTGGCCAGCTACTAATGATTACTTTTCTTTTTCTACTGTGAAAGCTATCAATGATATCCTCCTCCCATATCCTCATTCTAGTCTTCTCACCAGTAACAGCGCCTGTACTCCTCCTAGCTTATTCAGGCTTTTATTTTATGTTTTCTTTCCAGCAGTTAGAAACGTGACCTCGGAATGGGTGGAGTGGCAATGGCACAAGGCCCGGTTTGTTTTGCTCCTCACCTCTTATGTTCGAAACCGCCCAAATCTACCATGTGTATTTGTGTGAGTTTAGCGGGCGCCATTCTGGAGATTATTCTAGATTGATCAAAGATCTCAGGAAACAACACCACGCTTAGAGAAAAAAAAAAACTGAATAACATCCCACACGCGCTTCCCCCCTGGATTTGGTTTTACCAGAATCTGGTTTAGCTTGAGCCCTTGCTTATGACCAAAGTAACATATAATTATCTGAAAAGCCTGCTATATAACATATTAGCATACATCAGGTCTTAGATCCTAGACATAGGCCTTAATCCATTTGGTCTAATCCAACTCATTTGCAGTCATAGCATCATCAGTGGATCGATCACTCGTTCTCAATTTAATTATTTATACATTTTTATTGTTGTTTTTGTTTACCATCATTTTCATCAGTAACACTGTAACAGTATATTAAATTAATGAGCAGAATGACACAATAAGAAGAAGAAGAAGAAGAAACGACTAAGAGTGGGTATGGTTGGACAAAATCTACAAAGGAGCACATAAAGCTACATCTCTTTTCAACCCCAGCTAGCCATTGGCTGACTAGTGAAACGCAATGAAATGCAACATTCATGGACGAGGACAAAGTCTTGATTAAATATTCTATAAAACAATCATCTCCAAGAAGGAAAACGCCTTATCCCATCGAGCCAAGGTAGGTAATGCAGCCATAGTTTTAAATATTGGCTGATACAGGCCTATGAACCAGGAAATCCAATGAGAACTATGAACCATGAGGTCCAATGTGAACTACTAATTTATTTTTTCAGCTCAAAATAAAATCATACTGTTGCAGCCAAAAAAACCAATATGGCAGATGCATCATAGGAAAACTTTCGCCTGCACTGCACACACGCATGCGCACTGCACATATGGACCGTCACAAAGGAAGGACTAACCTCTGAATTTCACACGCTATGGGTCCAGATGCGCTGTGCACATATGCACCACACGCAGATGAACATTTTCCTACGTCATACAGGTTTCTCTCCCTTGCCTACACTGTTCCAGTGGGGATGGTTACCCCATGGTTGTCACCCCCACACAATCTAACATGTGTTGCTTCTAACAAATTCTAGCATCTCATATACTAAAGGATATTTTAAACAGTCTCTCTCTCTCTCTAGAGAGAGACATTGCTCTTCTGCATCCTTTTTCAATCCTCTGCTTTCTTTTCCATTTCTTTTCATGCAAGTGATACAAAAAAATCACGTGTAACAAAAACAAAAGAAAAAGAAAAAAGAAAAAGCTCAGGCCTCAAAGCCATTGGGGGAAAAATAAAAATGACAGCAACAAATATGCCCAAGAAATATACATTGAGGGAGCAGCACGGGCGAATTGTTATCTGGCAATGATGACCAAAAGCAGTAAAAGTTGTTAGCTGTAAAGAGCCGGTGATGGTTGTCGCATGAGTTTCTGAATTGACAATATTGACTGCTCTCGCTTGTACATAGCTTGTTGCAGTTGCATCAGATGTGTTCTGAGGCTGGACTCCTGTACCTGTTTTTCTTAGCTCAGGTTAGCTTAAGATCCAAGATACATATACATGTGTCCGTTTGTGCTTGCATCTACAATACATGTGCAGATCCGTGCTTGCATCTACATTACATGAGCAGATCCATGTAATGCAGTATGCTTCGCAATTACATCATGACATACATCATTATGAATAATATATATACATATATATTATATATATTATGTGTATGGGTGGGTGGGTGGAGAGATGAATTTACTGAATGAATAAAATATTACAAGATGAAAAAGGAACTGTACTTTCACATTCAATTTCTAACTGACTGTACTTTAGATAAATATGACAAAAATGTACGATGGGCTTTAAAATAAATTATCGTTATACCAAAAATCATTACATTGCCACCATTTCTAGCTGGTACATTTCCAAAATAGTCCTAAATTTTAGGTGGCATTAGGCTTGGAAAGCTACAACAATGTTGAAGAATTGATTCATCCTCAATTTTGGCCAAAAGGGCAAGGCAGGAATATTCTAAAATGTTTCTAAAGTTCTTTGAAAACTATCGAAAGTGTCCATTCCACACCAAATGAAGTCGCAGATTAGTCACACCATGTTGACAGAAGAGGAGAATGGCTTAAATCACTGCTACCCTCCCAATGAATGAATTTACAGTTTCTTGACCTCCTCTGTTCACCAAAATTATAGGCTGAGACCCATCTTCCTCCAACTGGAAATCCACTTCTTAACTATGAACAATGGCCCACATTGTGGCCCTTCACATGAACATATGTGAGAGAGAGAGTACAAGATTGGCCTTGTCGATATTTCTGCACTTCAATCCCTCATAATACCTTATCATCCAGTCATACATCTCAAGATAATAGACCCACAAGTATCACCATAATTTTTTCCACCTAAGCCACAACTCTGACCATCATAATAGGGCGCACACTATTCCCAAAGCTGAAAATCCAACAAATGTGGTTTCCATTTTTCATGAAAACCATCCATGATTCTTTTAAATCCAACGAATCAACCTCACCATAGATGGGCCACTATTGGCACTGCTCAAAGCTTCTATGCTGATTCTTTACTTGTGCTCATACCCCCAAGCCTATGTAATTAAAATCAAAATTGCAAAACTCTTTAGAATTTGTGATTTTTTGGTTTTGGGAAAGGGGAACCCCAAAACTACCCAAACAAACCCTCCAATTCCTATTATCTAATCGGGGAACCCCCAACACTACCCAAACAAACCCTCCAATTCTTATCTATGAATTGGGGCCCACCCATGCCTTTATCAACTATGAGTAAAGTTCGAATTAGTATGGTTCAGTTATCGAGAGAGAGAGAGAGAGAGAGAGAGAGAGAGAGAGAGAGAGAGAGAGAGAGAGAGAGAGAGAGAGAGAGAGAGAGAGAGTACAAGATTGGCCTTATTAAAAATTTTTACTTCAATCCCTTACATTACCCCATCATCCAATTGTACATTCTCAAGATAATGGACCCCACAAGTTCATCATCACTATCATCATCAGAGCCTTGTCCCAACTCCCAACTATGTTGGGTTGAGCACGTGAGTTCCGTTTCACCATTCTAGTCTATCATGAGCCGAATCCTAGGATAGATTTCACTTCTTACTTTTATCCATGTCCTCTTCGGCCTACCATTTTCCCTTGAGAAGCCACCAGCATACATAGAGAAACTAATCCTCACCGGCCATTGTTGGCTTGCATTGGAAATGTCCAAAGTATCTCAAATGAATCTCTTTTAATTTATCGTCTACATATGCTACCCCTAAACACTCCTAAATTCACTCATTTCTGATTCTATCTTGCCCAATTCTCCCACACATCCATCTCAACATTATAATCTCTATGACCCTAATTTTCATATTTATTGTTTCCTGAGTGGCCAACATTTTGCTCCATAGGCCATAATGGACCCCACAATTATCACCATAATTTTTCCCACCTAGGCCATCAATCATAATCATGTGCACACTTTTCTCAAAGTTGAAATCCAATGAATATTGGTTCTTGTTTTCATGAAAACCATCCAACAATTCTTTTACATCCAACCAATCAACCTCACATTAGATGGGCCACTATTAATGCTGCTCAAGCTTCTACACTAATTCTTTAATTTTTTTCTATCATAACCTACACCTATTTAATTAAAAAATTGCAAATCCCTTTATAAATTATGTTTTTTCGGTTTTGAAAAAGAGAAACCGCAAAACCACCGAAGTGAACCCTCCATTTCCCATTAATTGACTTTGAGGGGTGCATACCACCCTTTTCTATCATCTCCAATAAGAATTGGGGTCCACCCATGCCTTTTTCAACTGCCAAGAAAGTCGAATCCATATGGTTCGGTTACCTTACATGAGAGAGAGAGAGAGAGAGAGAGTACAAGATTGTCCTTATGAAAATTTATATACTTCAATCCCTTATTATACCCTATCATCCGGTCATACTTTCTCATGACGATGGAGGACCCTACAAGTTCATTCTCACTATCATCATCAAAGTTTTGTCCCAAACATCCTATGTTGAGCAACATAAATTCTATTTTGACATTCCAGTCTATCCTATCCTCGAACAGATTGCATTTCTTAATGTTGGGTTGCATGATTCAAAATAGCGGCTACTACAAAGCGTAGTGGCCGCATAATCGGCCGTAGCAGTCAATGCCGCTATGCTATTTTGAAAATAGCGGCGCTACGGTTTCAAACCTAGTATAGCCAAGCAGTTTTAGTTTTAAATATGTTTTTCCTATTTCTTTTCCTTAATAGCCTTTCTTAAAGTTGTCTCTACCCTTATATGGTCTCAAATCACTAAAAAAAACACAAGATTGGTTGTCATACCAAATTGAGAATTATTTTACCACTTAAGAAATTCACATCGCTACACCGCTACGTATCGCCCGCTACGTAGCGTTTTGGTGCCTGCTACGCCCGCCGCAACCGCTATTTTGATCCTTGAAGGGTTGAGCTATATGAATTATTGTAGAAGATAATAGGCCCAGCCCATGTACACGCCTGTTATCTTCCACAATTATATTTCGACATTCCAATCTATAAATCATCATATAGACTGCACTTTTTCATATCTATCTTTACTATTTCCATCCATGTCGTCTTCGGCCTACCCCTTCTCCTTGAGGGGCCATAAACATATATAGAGAAACATTTCCACACCACTCTCGTTGTTCGCCAATGATGGACATGTCCAAACTATCTCAAATGAGTCTCTCTCTTAATTTATCATCTATTGAGGCTACCCCTAAATGCTAGAATGTACTCAGTTTTTATCCTATCTTTCCTAATTTTACCATACAAAAATCTCAACATTTTCATCTCCGCCACACACGTGTTGTTTCCTAATTGGCCAACATTTTGCTCCATGGATCATAATAAACCCCACATGTATCAGCATAATTTTTTCCACCTAAGCAAAACCTCTAACCATTATAATCGTGCACCCACTTTTCCCGAAGTTGAAAATCCAATGAATATGAGTTCCTGTTTTCAAAAAAAAAAAAAAAACCTTTAATCATTCTTTTAAATCAAACCAATCAACCTCACCCCAAATGGGCCACTATCGACATTTCTCAAGCTTCTATGCTAATTCTTTACTTTTGATCATATTCCCCAACCTGTTTAATTAAAAAAATATATGAAGCCCTCACTTTTTTTTTTATTATTTTTGGTTTTGGAAAAAGGAAATCACAAAACTACACAAGTGAACCCTCAATTTCCAATTATCTAATTGACCATGAGAGGTGCATACCATCCTTATCTATCATCTTCAATATGAGTTGGGACCCATCTATTCCTTTTTCAACTAACAAGAAAATTTGAGTTCCTATGGTTCAATTACCTCACAAAACCATCCATATTCATATCAAGTCATCGCTAAACCATCAACATTCTACTGAAATCCATTTCCCTCTCGCCATCCATGGAAGAAAATTGGGGGAAAAAAAGGAGGTGTAAAGAAAAGACAATCAGCCAAAACCCTACTTTAGGTGTCGTTTTCACTAGGAAGATGAAGATTAAGGCATAATAATGAGGATGGGTACAAATGCTTGAACATGAGATTAAAAGATGCACAAAAGTGAAACTAAAATTGATATAGAAGCCCAATCACAAAATGGGTGAGTTGGGGAAGATGGGCATAACCGTAGAAGATAGGAACCTATAAACGGTTTTGGAGAAAGTGATGGAGAAAGTTGACGGAATGGACAAATTTGATGGTCATTAAAAAAATATGATATACTTGCAATAAAAAAATGATATAAACTATTTTAATAATTTTCTTCCAAGAAATATGATTTATTTATTTTTTTTGAATAATTATGATTTTTCATCATCATTAAAGCCTTGTCCCGGTTCTACTACATGATTTTTGTTTCTCCATTTCCATCCATCCGACAAATCCTCAGATATGTTGCACTTCTTCACATCTATCCTTACTATCTTCCGCCCATGTCCCGGTTGCACTTATTTATTTATTTTTGAATAATTATGATTTTTCATCATCATTAAAGCCTTGTCCCGGTTCTACTACATGATTTTTGTTTCTCCATTTCCATCCATCCGACAAATCCTCAGATATGTTGCACTTCTTCACATCTATCCTTACTATCTTCCGCCCATGTCCTCTTTAGATCATTCTTCTCCTTACTAGGCCATCAACTTGCATAAGAAAAACTTTTCCTCAATGGCACTATTGCTTGCCTGCATTGGAGATGTCCAAAACCATCTCAAGCAAGTTTCTCTTAGTTTGTCACTTAATGAAGCTACCCATAAATGCTCCCGAAAGCACTCATTTCTAATTTTATCATTCTTATTTTTACCACACATCCATCTCAACATTCTCATCTTTGCTACACTCATTTTGTGTATGTGCTCCTTGTAGGTTGGCCAACATTTTACTTCATAGGTCAGAGCTAGTCTAATTACTATACTATAATAGTTTTCCTTCAATCTTGTTGGTATGCACTGATCACAAAGCACTCCAAAAGTCAGTCTCCATTTCAGCCATCCGCTTTTGTCTTATGTTCAACATCTTCCTCAATCTCTCCATCCATAGTAATCATCAAGCCAATGTATCAAAATGAATCTCTTTGTAGTACATTCTCACAGTAGTTTCAAGGTCAATGCACATTTGGTTTGGATGTCATTGGGTTTTTTCCTCTATCATCTTTCTTCCTTTCAAGGCATGGAAGCTTTCTATGGGTCCAATAAGAGGAAGAATTTTATAAGGATACCCTTCCTTGCCATTCTTTAGGTCTTGTGGAATGCAAAGAACTTGTGGTGTTTTGAGGGCCTTTCTTACTCTATGAAGTCTTGGTTGTTGGCTGAAATTCCTTGTTGGTTGTTTCTTGGTTTCTCCTCAGCTATTCGGCATTTTTTTGTTGAGCTTATCTTGATGAGTTGGAAGGAAGCCTCTTTTCCCTCCTTTCACCAACCAAGAGCAGTGTGTCTTGAAGCCCTCCCCCTCTAGGCCGTATCAAGCTTAACTTTGGCAGAAGTGTCACTGGCAACCCAAGTCCAGTGGGTATCGATGGCATTCTTCCTAATAATAATGCCTTGCACATTATTTTCTTCTTAGGCCGACTGGAGTTTGTTCGATAAACAGGCGGAACTACTTGCTTTGAGGACATGCCTCCACAACGCTGTTTGCCTCAACTTACAAGGTGTGAGGGTGGATGGTGGATCCTTATGTGCTATCGGATGAGTGTCAGGCTGCTCTAAGTCTCCTTGGTGCATGCTTGATGTAGTGGGGGATGTTATTGACCTAGTTGGAAAACTGAATGCTTCCTTCAACCATGTCAAATGAGAGGCAAATGTGGAGGCAGATGGCTTAGCCAAGGAGGAAGTCGCAAGACAGAGTTAAGTGTTGCTTTTTACTTTTCCTAATAATAATGCCTTGCACATTATTTTCTTCTTAGGCCGACTGGAGTTTGTTCGATAAACAGGCGGAACTACTTGCTTTGAGGACATGCCTCCACAACACTGTTTGCCTCAACTTACAAGGTGTGAGGGTGGATGGTGGATCCTTATGTGCTATCGGATGAGTGTCGGGCTGCTCTAAGTCTCCTTGGTGCATGCTTGATGTAGTGGGGGATGTTATTGACCTAGTTGGAAAACTGAATGCTTCCTTCAACCATGTCAAATGAGAGGCAAATGTGGAGGCAGATGGCTTAGCCAAGGAGGAAGTCGCAAGACAGAGTTAAGTGTTGCGTTTTACTTTTCCTAATAATAATGCCTTGCACATTATTTCTTCTTAGGCCGACTGGAGTTTGTTCGATAAACAGGCAGAACTACTTGTTTTGAGGACATGCCTCCACAACGCTGTTTGCCTCAACTTACAAGGTGTGAGGATGGATGGTGGATCCTTATGTGCTATCGGATTGAGTGTCGGGCTGCTCTAAGTCTCCTTGGTGCATGCTTGACGTAGTGGGGGATGTTATTGACCTAGTTGGAAAACTGAATGCTTCCTTCAACCATGAGAGGCAAATGTGGAGGCAGATGGCTTAGCCAAGGAGGAAGTCGCAAGACAGAGTTAAGTGTTGCTTTTTACTTTTCCTACTTAAGTTAGTTGTCTTTGCTTGTATTTGTGGCTAGCCCATGGCTTTCTTTTTGAGTGCTTGCTTACCCATATATCTCTCTTGCACCATTAAGCTTTTTTCTAATGAAAGTTATAATTCAAAAATAAAAAATAAAAAATTCTCATAGTAGTTTCAGCTCTTTGCACACCCCCACTGAAATATGATTCTACCAAATTTTATACATAGTGAAGGATTTGATACTTTTTTAAGAAAATAAAGTTTTTTTTTTCTGTACTGGGGGTCTGGGAGACAAAAGGGAATCAAAATATAATAAGCAAAAGGGCAATGGACAACAAGGTGATCAAACAATCATTGTTTGACCAACATGAAACAGATGTCTAGTAGAGGGATGTTCTTTCTTTTCTTTTTTCCTTTTTGCTGTTGCTGGTAGAAAAACTAGGAACTTTTTTTTTTCTGGAATGATGTTACATGTCTTGAACCTGCAACCTTGTGGTTGCAACAACAGGCAATAAGCACCTTCCGACCTTGAGGCAGAGTGAAGTTCTTGCTTCTGAAGTAGTTTGATACTTCAGATTTTGTTTGCTATAGCCATCCATCTCTGAAACGCTTTCACGGGAAAAGTAGTACTTAATTTACGATTAATTATAAGTAATATGGCCGTGCAAGTAAAGATGCCATGAGATTTCCAAAGCATAAACATGCTTGTCTTGCTTATCAAATGGAGAAATCGGAAACAACCTCATTTGACCAATAAGGAACATGGCTACTTTATTTTACAGTCCCACATCTCCCCAACATATAGTGCTCTGTTTCCAAGCATAAACATGCTTGCCTTGCTTATCAAATGGGGGAACCACCACATTTGACCAATGAGGGACATAACTGTTCTATTTTATAATCCCACATTTCTCCAACATGTAATGCTTTTTTTTCCAAATCAAACATATGCTTGCCTCATCAAATCAGAGAACCACCTCATTTAACCAGCACGGGGCATGGTTCGATTTTATAATCTCAAATCTCTCTGAAAGGTTAACAAATACTTCATTAATTCCACACAATTTCTAATGAATTCTCTTATTTCATTTGAGAGAATTAAATCTTTTGATAAATTGAAGCTCATGAAGACTCTGCAGTCAGCTATCTTCCCGAAGTTGACTTCTCTCCCAATCACGCACTAAAAAAATTTGCCTCACTATTCAGTAATTTCCCCTTTTTGTTCACAGATTATCAAACTTTGAGATATACTTTCAAACTTGTGAACTATAACTTCTACTAACCCCTTTATATCTTCACATAGCAATAATTTCTTTTCTTCAAAAGACTTCTACGTTTCTTTAAATATCTACCACCATTATTCAAGTAGGGCCACTCATTTATTTACTTAACAGTGATAATTCCTAGATCACCACCTGCCGGCAGACATTTCAGCCCTCCCCATTTGATAAAAATATTTACCTTTTGTCTCCTTTGCCATTCTACAATGCATAGTAAGAACTTTACATCCCTCTTGTACATCCAGATTCAGTGCCTTCCCAGAGTAACAAACCAAAGGTCACTGAGGGAATGAAGTGCAAGCCTTGTTAAGGACTTATGAATGATGTCATTGAAAATAGCTGCAGATTGGAATTCACTTAGCAAACCTGAAGCTCTGGGCTTAAAGGGACATTCCCACTTCATCATTCAATACATCAAGTAGTAGGTGCCATTTAGAGAACAGCTGATGATCCTCTAGATGACCGGATTTTCATCTGGTTCAAAGCACCTCTTGCAAAATGATATTTTTAACTTATTTTAGGTTTTCATCAAAAGAGAAATCTAACACTTCATTTGATTGCATATTTGCATTAACCTTCAGCGCCTTTCAAGATCTCGTTAAATGCTTTCTTGCACTTCGTATTTTTTATTTTTTGTCTGGAATTGCATTATTGACACACCACATCCCAAACGCATATTGGAACTTTCAGTAGGAAACACTTGATGGGCCCTTTATTATGTGTATGAATATGTATGCATAAAAGACAGCAATAATAATGGACGACAATAATAGGTAATGGAGCAACTGGAAGGATTCCTAAAACATAGTGACAATAAATTAGTTAGCAAATTAAAGAAATCGATATATGGTTTGAAACAAGCTTCTAGGAAATGGTACCTTAAGTTTAATCATATTATCACATCATGGATTTACTAGTAGACCATTGCATCTTTCTTAAAGTTAGTGGGAGCAATTTCACAATTTTGATTCTTTATGTCAACGACATTTTGCCAGCTAGTAATGACCATGGTATGATCCATGAAACCAAGGAATACCTTAAGAACAATTTTGATATAAATGACATGGGAGAAGCAACCTTCGTAATAGAAATCGAGATATATAGAGATAGATCTCTAAGATTACTTGGGTTATCACAGGAATCCTATATCAAAACTATTCTTAAAAGATTCCATTTGGAAGGATGTAGGCCTGAAGATGCACCCGTAATTAAAGGTGACAAATTTAGTGAAGAGCAAAGTCCAAGAAAAGAAATCAAAAGACTAATGGACAGATGCCCTTATGTTGTTGTAGTAGGGAGTCTGATGTATGGACAAATATGCACTCGACCTAATATCGGTTTTGTAGTTTGCGTGTTTAATAGATTTCAAAGTGACCTTGGAATTGCCCATTGAGTAGGAGTTAAGAAAGTTCTGCAATATTTTAATGGCACTAGGAATTACAGGTTCTCGTACGGAATGTCCAATCTCCAATTAATTAGAAGTTCTCGGTTATTTAAATTTGGAATTCACTGGATATCTCAATACAAGAAAGTCGACTTCAAGATACATTTCCATTCTCCTATTGGCTAGCAGGGAAGCATCATGGAGAAATGTGAAACAAACACTAGTGAGTCCATCCACATTTGATGCTGAATATGCAGCATGTTTTGAAGCCATGGTTCACACTTTAGGGAATGCATGATTTTATCACGGGTTTACGAAATATGGATATGATTTCTGAACCTCTTAAAATCTTTTGTAATAATGACGTGACAAGGAAATTTGCTCAAAAAAACAAGGTTTCTAGTAGATCAAAGTTTATGAGATCAATTGGTGTCTATTGTTGGGCCTCCAACGAGCAAAATGATAGCAAATCCATTAACGAAGGCATTGGCACCAAAGGCTTACAAAGAGCATGTCAGAAATATGGGGCTTATCGATTTCCCTTATCACTGAGGACTTCATTATAGCAATAGTTTCATAATTCTTATTTTTTCAAAGTTTTACACATTAAGGTGGATGGAATAAGAATATTAAAGAGAATTGCATTATTATACCCAATAATTGGACGGCATTGAAAATGTCCTATTTTATACTTATTAAAGACTTGGTTGAGGTGGAATGTTGGTGGATTTATGTAATAATACAATCTTAATTAGCATAATTTTCTTTAAGAGCTTCCTTGCTTTCAGTTTCTAAATTCTTATACCCATGTTCAACAATAACATGACCATGTCCAACTTGCATAAATTTTTCTTGCCTGAATGATATTTCCATCAGAAAGTGATATTCAAGTTTTGAAGGACAAAAGTATCTTATCCAAATTTTGATGTGTTAATGTGACATGTTCAAGCTCATGCACATGTTTTACCTGCATTGCAGCGGTTGAAGCTAACAGGTCTCCACATTTATCAATCATGGCTCTCTCCTGCACTGTCACACTCGCAAGTTGTGACACTAGCCGATTCATCCTCTCTACCTGTGAAACACAGAAGTAGATATTCTTACAAATGAAGATAGCTACAAAAAATACTACAGCTTTCTAGCCATTGATATTCCGAGATATACACAAGGCCAGAGCCCACACCGTTCAAAACTCAAAAGTCAATAAGATGATAAGAAAATAAAAGGAATTGCATCTATTGATGGTTACTACAAAAATATCAGCATATAACACTCACCCGTGAAAGTATCTTACAGATGTATGACCCCATAGCTTGCATGATATCAACTGCCGAACTAACAGCAACCTTCACTGTCTGGATATCAGCCTGCAAAAGTAATGAGAAAACTTATATAAATATTTTTATAATTACAAATTCAAACTGTATTCACAAGAGGCCATTTGTTTACTTTCACAAAATTACTTGCAACCATGGACGATCATAATTAATAAATCTATCACGATCAGGGAATATCTCCTATAATTAGAAATCACATACCCTTGCCCCTCCGGTAACTGGAAGGTGGACAATGCTTGCCTCCAAAGCTTCAATTGCCTCAGATAAGCAACTTGCATGCTCTCTTTCCTCCAGAGACCAATCTTCAAGGAAGTTCATCTAAACCAATAAAAATTTCATTTAAGAATTTAGGATAAGAAGTTCTATAAAACAACTCAAGTATAGAACAAATTCAAAACTAGTGATGACGACCTTGCAAGTTCTAGCAAGTACAAAGGCACACAGACCAATGCAAGGTTCTAAAATCAGCCAAGTCCGAGGTGGGTGCTGATTTGAGTCACCTGCAGAGTTGGCTGTTTCCTATAATTTTTTAGCCCTAAATGCACTTATCTCCTTTTTTTCTATTAGAAAAGGTTGTAGAGGCTCTTATGGACGTTTTACAATGATTCGAGAACTGAGAAGATCAAATGTAAACCACCTTTTTTTATAATTCAAGCATTTGAAGATTGGGGGTACAATTTATCTGACTGAATGAAACAGAAATATAGGTACCCACTAACTACTTGAATTCATAACTAAAAAAATGAAAAACAACAAATCTTAAAAATTTTAATTCAAGAACAATTCATTAAAACGCAACACTGATTCTAGAACATCAAAACCACTCTCATCTCACCATCTTCTCTCTTGATTTATAAAAATGAGCATCATTATTACAGATACAAGAAAGGGATGCTGAAAACTTAAAATACATGTTGAGCACAGAGAATTACTTCTAGTTTAGGGATTCTTCACTGGTAGGTTGCAACAGATGCACATCAGGTCCAGTTTTGGGCCAACCCCAACCTGACCTATTTTCTAAAAGTGCCCACCCAAACCCGACTTAACCTGAATTGACCATGTCACCCTGGCCCTAGGTTATACTACATTTTCAAAATACACCAAACCTAACCTGACTTTAACCCAACATCAACTAAAATCAGATGAAAATCAGGTTCTGATTTCAGTCTCAACCTGACCGAACCCAAAGATTCCCAATCCAAATTTGGGATTTGGTTGTGTCAGGTCAGTGGGGTTCAGTTTGTTCCCAGCCTAAGTTGTTACCCCTAGTTACTGGTCAAATTCCCAAAGTATGGAACCAATATTGTGTGCTCTAGAATGGAAAGCAGGCAAAATGGATGCATTTGCTCAAAAGCTGATCATAGCACAAACTCTTTAAAACTCTTAAAGTCACGAGTACAGTAGAGTATGGATTATTCAGCACCACCCAAGAAAAGGAATATATCCATTGTAAACAAACAGATAAACATGGAAAACAAAACAGTAGAGATTTTACTTGTCCACTTAAAATTGACTTGAGCTTTATCGCTTGGCTCAGTTGCTGAAGATCGATCTTTTTCATTGTTAAAGAATCACGCAGCCCAGAAGTTGTGTGCCACACACTGTAAAGGATGTTCTGCAGAACACAGTCAAGGATTAGAATTTTTTTTTTTTCTTTTCCCCCAATAACGGTAAAATTTATTACTGCACAAGGATTAGATAATATTGTAAATGTATAAAGATTCTATTTCGACCAACACAAGGAATGTATAACTTCTGATGAACACAAATCTAGAACTATGTCCAAAGCATAAAATGAAATTGCTCAGGGCATAAGCCAAAGCAACAAATATTCATACTTGATCTTTAAGAAACATGAAAATAGGAAAAGATCAATTATAATTTATTTCAACAGAAGCGTAAATAATGTTATCTCACTACCCGGATGAAATAGTCTATGGACATCCATTCCTATAGTAATAATATGAAGAAAAAAATTTGCATTAAAATATGGTTGGCAAAGGGAGCCCACCGACAATAGAACCACTCGTGGAGGAATTTTACCTTACCATTGCATTTCCATATGGGTTGGCATTGGTTTCTTTTAATTGAAACTCTTTATTTTTACTTTATTTAGTTCCACTAGAAGTCCTATATTGGTTAATAGTTATTTCCTATTTCGTAATAGGCTGCCAGGATTTAATTTATTGTATTATCAGTGGCTAGGTCAGGTTTTGGAAAATAATGGTCAAGCCTGTAGAAGTCTTAAATATGTTTTTTTTTTTTATAGAAAATATTGGCATAAAGATCCTTCAATACCACAAGGACTAGTCCCTTTGATGTGAGGCCATTTAGAGGTCATGAGAACATTAGCTTGGGTATTAATCACATCAAAGTTCAGAATAAAATGTGAGGAAGGTGGAAAAGGAAAAGAACAGAACAGGGAAGAAGTAAAGAAATTGTGTTACTGTATTTTGGGTCCAATGGCTAATGTTTTAAATAAGTACACAAATTCAAAAATAGCCCCTAACGTCACAGATTAACTATCCTAATATACCATCCTCTAACAACCATTTTAAGACAATATTACCCTCTAACACCATATTAACTATCCTAATATACTATCCTCTAAAAAAACCACCAGTTGGAGAATAGTTGCCAATCAACTTGTGAGTGATCAAGCTCAACCATTCTTCAAAGTAATTTAGTAAAGACATTTGTCAGCTGCTACTTACACTGAACATATGGAGTGCAGATTTAGGTAGAAGCTACCATATCATTAATGAAAAGACAATCAACTTCCATACGATTGGTCCGCTCATGAAAAAATCATGAATAATCGCACTGTAAATTGTCACCTGATTGTCAGAACATCATCAGTGAACAGCAACTCATAGGTAGCAAGAACCATGGCCCTACACTCTTCCTTTACACTAGTTCTCACACAAATCTATTCTTACTTCCAATTCCAAGTAACTAGTCACCACAAACAAATGTGCCATATCTTGAATGAAAGGCCGATCATCAAGAGATTCAGTCCAGCCTGTGCGAGAATAAGCACCGGCTTGTAAATGAACATGTCGAGAAAAATAAGTCTTCAACCAGGAGATTGTATTTGCAGTGAATTGTGGAAATAACTCTTATTATTATATTAAAAAGTGTAACTGTGCGGAGCACCATATATTAGTGAAAAATTTCTCATACATTTAAGAGTGTGTGGCTCGCACTTTCGACATTACAGACATCTCTCTCTCTCTCTCTCTCTCTCTCTCTCTCTCTCTCTCTCTCTCTCTCTCTCTCTCTCTCTCTCTCTACTTTCAACCCATTAAAACCCTAATCACAGTTTTCAACTTGGCATCAGAGCATTAAATTGGAGAGATCCACATCAACACCTAAAGTTGGTAGTCAATATTGCTTAGGAGAATAACTGTAAAACATCCTAAATGGAGTCTAGTCACATATATTGATGCGAAGCGGGGTACCAGATGCGGGTAGAGATGGAGGGACTAGAGATGGAAGGTGGAGATGGTAGGTTCAGGGAAAACCCTGGATATTGACCTCATGCCAAACTCCCCGTCGTGGGCGAGGAAGAAGAGAGAACTTGGAAAACCCCAAAATCACTCGAGAAAAAATTCATTAACCATTCACTATCTACCCAAGGGGGCACTACAATGATTATATAAGAGAAAACATAACCCTAAGCTAATCTGGACCATCCAAGCACATTGATGGTCAGAATTAAAACGTGTGAATTTAAAAGACATAAACCACAAAATAAATTTAAGTAACTCTAAATAACACGAAAATAGCATAAAATGGATAGGCTGAACCCATTCGCAGGTCGACCCATGGGGACCACGGGTCAGTTCCGCATCATATATTGTATTATATGTAAGGATTTATAAATATTTGTGGATATTTTTATGAAATTCTTTAGACTCATTTAAGTTATTTGTAATGGGTCTCAATAGAAAAGGGAACTAATATGGATTTGGGGAATTGTTATCAGAATTCTACAATTCATAGCCCGAATCCTACAGGAAAACAGTTTGCTTTTATGCAACGAATTCCATTTACAGATGAATCTTATGATTCGGGTGTGAATCTTACAATTCGATACTCGTTTCATCGAATCTTACAATTCAAGCAATTCTCGGGAAGGTTTTACATTTTTTATTTCTTTTAGCGTTGTTATATGTAATAAAAGGTTATTTAGTAGTTAACAAAACCTCTTCAGAATTTTTGCAGCTTTGGGGAGGTTTTAGAGATGAATAAAGAAAATGTGTTTGATTAAAGCATTTAACTGTACGTATAAGGCTTGTCTGTATCTTCTTCTTCTTTTTTTAATCTTTTCAAGTTTTTCTCTTCATGAACACTTTTCTAACTTCAAGAGATATCCTACTGCATAAGATTGATGGTTTGGATTTTGTTTTTACTTTTATATTATGATTTAAAGATAAAATATATATATACATTGATACCTTAAACTTATTTAACTATTTACATATATCGTTTATTATATATTAATATATATATCATCATATTCTTGATATGACTGTATGATGGACTTATTTGTCATTGCAGTTATACTACTATGAATGGGGAAATGGAAGGATTATGAATAACTACGTTTTCTTTTTCTTTTTAATATTTAATTATTTTTCATTTTTATTAGAAAAATAAACAAATCCTACAATTCGCAATATGATTCACAATTCGATTTGATTCATGGATATGAACAATTTGCAATATGATTCCAATTTTTAGAACAATGATTTGGGGATCGATTACTGAATTAGAGGAGTTTGTATGAACCTCTCTCCAATTTTATTTTATTTTTCGCTACAGTGGGGACGCGAACTCACGCACCCTTACACACCCATGTCTCTGCTAGCTGAGCTACAGCTTTGCGACTTCTATGAAGCATTTGGTTTTTCTCATTATGTATCTCTAAACTTTACTTGTATCAACTGAAGGATTTGAACAGGTTGTAGCAATACTCCAGATAGCTTACCAGCTACATGGCTGAATTTTGTGACTGTTTCTATGCTACAGCCAGTCGCTGACACTAAATTACAAATCAAACAACTGAATGTGGGGGTTTGTTTTGTGAGTTGCTTACAACAATTTTGAGGTAGCTATAGAAAATCTGAAGGGTGTTCAGTACTGTGTTCTGAGATCTTAAGATATTTATGGCTGATCTTAAATTGATTACAACAGATCTGACATGCCTATGCAATCTAAAGTTGTTTGGGACAGTGCTTTAGTTTTGTGCAGCAGATTTGGTTTGTAAGCTATTTGTGTGTGAATCTCCTTCAGTTGATAATGTGATCATATATTTGTTTCCTTGATTGGTGTGTTTAGGGAAGGGTAATAATTTAAAAAATTATTATTGGCTATTTTCCTGATACAATTAGAGTGCTATGGAGAATGTCCCAACTCCTTTGTCAATCCTTTCATCCAGTACCATCTCAACTGGAGCGGATAAGTACTTGGATTTCCTCAAATATTGTGGAGCTTCTTTTTTTATGAAAAATAAGTATCACGAACATCCTGGTGTTCAAATGATACCATTGAGGTTTGAAGAATATAATTCTCTGGAATGGTTCCAAGTCCACAAGAACAGCCATTGGAGCAAGGAAAACATTTCAGTATTTAAATGGAAAAACCATGGAGCCTGCTGCAGATGATGCATTACATGTTGACTGGAAGGCGAATTTTCTCACTGTTATGTCATGGCTGACATAATGAGATAAGAGATCTGTAAATGTTCTTGTACTGTAGAATAGCCAAAGAGATGGGGGACATTTTTGTTTTTTACTACTCTCAAGAGAAGAATGCTGCACAAACTTATCAGTTTACAAATGGTATGGGAGTTTAGACGAGGTGAGAGTCTTTGGGAGATTGCCATGTTCACATAAGTTGTATGATGCTTGAGTCACTATTGACCTGTACACTTCAAGGAACTTGAGGTAGACGTAGAGGAGCAACAAATATATATTGACTGAATCTATCCACCGAAATAGCAATAGGTCGGGTTGAACAAGTGACCCACCCAAACCTGTGCTTATAGGCAGTTGGTATGGGTTTATAGATGTTCACCCCGAGTCTGGTTTGAAGTAGGATAGGGTTTTAACCGGCCCCAACACATGCCCAATTTATATCTAGTTTATACATTTTTGTTGGAACATAATGCACAAAACCCGCATAGCACAACTAAGAGTGTGACTTGAGGTAGCAGATCTGGTTCTGCCAAATGGGTTGGATCAAATATAATATAATATAATATATATAGGGAAATATTCATGCGCATCTATCCCTCACCATAATATGGTGAGGGACAACATAGTGGGGCCGACTTTATGATCCATCCGAACCATCCACACATATGAAAAACCTTAATTACAATGGATTAATTGAGTTTTCACTAATCCGAATGAATTGGCCCGTTGGATCAAATGTCAAAAAAAAAAAATTTATAAAGTTGTTAAATTTTTCGGCCTCGGATAAAGGGTTAAGAGACTTGGGATTGACCCCGAACTTGATATATGGGCCCATCCAAGATGTTTCTTTTGCATCGCCCCCAAGTCCCAAGATCAATGGGGCCCTAGGTTGGCCCCATTAAGTTTGTCCCTCGGCATATGGTGAGGAATGGATGCACGTTTATATATATATATATGTATATATATATATATATATATATATGGGAAATTCTACAAAACGCCCTTATCATAAAGGGGCGTTCTCATCCCTTTATAACATCAAATAAAAAACAATGTAGTTATTGCTAATCCGTATGGGAATTACACTAGATTGATTGTCCAGCTGTATAAAGAGACAAAAGAAAAAAAAAAAAAGGCATATTGACAGTGAGCTATGTACGTTTATAGGGATTACAAATCATTGTTTCAATTTAAATCTTTTGATTCAAAACCTATAAATCCATCAAGGGCTTTCATTGTTTGTCGCATCTCTTATAAGGGGCCCACTCATTCATGTCACAGAGCAAATTCCACCGAGACAAGTATCACTACTAATCTACTTTTTTTAAAAAGTAGGGCCCAAAATTGAACAAATAGATCATGATTTGTCACATGTCTTATATGTTATGGGGTTAATTTGATAACAATCTAAAAGATACGAGCACCCATTGAGGAGGAGAAAAATTAGGAAAAGGATAACTGTCTAGTCTTAGCGTTTAAGTAATCATTTCAAAGAAGAGAATAAATAGGGAAAAGAAGATTGTATTTTTTTTTTTTTTTTTTTTTTGAGAAAGTACGCCTTTAAATGGTTTGAGTTTTCTTCCTAGAACTTAGCGCGCAAGGAATGCTATATTGGCCAATTAAAAGAGGGTTGTTCCTTTGCAACAAAACACCCAGGGTGTTTTGTGGTGCGGCCCTAATATTATATATATATATATATATATATATAAAGGTTCAGCCTAACTGTTATCAAACCAACCCAACCCAAACACATCATAGGGCGAGTTTGGCATCACATACCATAAACCCATCATGGATTAGGTTGGTAAGGGGCTGGGCAGGTGTAAGTCGAGGTAGGTTCAAGTTTACCCTGCACTATACCAAACTCGACCCTTATACATTAACCTATAAATGCTAAGATACTACACCAGGATCCTCTCCCTTCATTGGAGGTCATGTTCTCTCTACACCAATGGGAAGAGAGTAGTAAAAAGGTTATGCTACATGATGATAATGCAAACCTAAAAAGATTTGCTTCTGTAGGAACTTATCAAGGGGATGGACTGGTGGTCACGATGGTTATGTATCAAAGGTTGTCATCAGGGCCAAAATTAAAGAACTGATGATACAAAGCTTAATGTTGATGACAGAATTATTGCAGTCCCATAATTATAGCCAAAATATGAAAGGTTCAGGGATTCCTATTTTTATTAAATACAAAAAATGCCAAAGTTTGTATCTCATTTATCATGGCTACAAAGAACACACATTTTATATAACTTCCAAATGGTAGGCATCATATTAGCAAAAGAACCAGGAGAAGAAAGGCAACAACACTCAAATGTTCCACAAAACTTACCTCTGCCATTAATTTCTGGATAGACGAGACCGCATCTGCTTGGGCATTGACAAAGCGCCACTGCAAGTACCTATTGTGGAGTAATCTCAGCTGATGAACATCTTCAGCGTGACTCACGCCCTTCTTTCCACTGCGGACATCAACAACAAAACCGAAAACAGAGGATGAGCAGCTGGACCGACTGCTCACTGAGCCTGTTGGAGAGGAAGGGGTCGATGGCCTCGACCTGGCTGGACTCAGTGAGCCCCTAGTTGAAAAGGGCAATGCTGATGTAGCCTTCTGGGGTGATGGTGGATTATGTGATTCCCTAACAGGCGACGATTGAGACCTATTAGGACGTGCCTTCATGGAAATCTTATCTGATGAGTTTGAGGATACACCACCACTTGATGATACAAGCTTGGAAGACCCAGCAGGTCGTGAGGAAGCATCATCAACTGAAGAAATTCTTGAGATTTGTTTTGCCACCTCGCGCACAGAATTTAGTAATCCTCCTCTTCCCATGCCATCAGACACCAGCATTCTCTTACTTGGAGAGACCCTACGTACTGAACTTATCAATGGAGTAGATTTATTATACTTGTCCGTGAGATCAAGGCTTCTGGTAAGGGCCTGGCCAGACAATTTCCCACCCATTCTGCCTGGCCACAGATGCTGATCTGGTACCACCCTAGCATTTGAATTCTCCACAGGCTTTGAATTTTCGGATTGATCCACAACATTCTTCCCCCTAAGAGGAGTCCTCTTTCTCTCTGGGGTCACTTTCCTCGCACTCGCACTCTCAACCACCTTACGCGCCAAATTGGCTGAATTCCTCAATGTATGATCTGCAGAAGCATTTGCAATTGGTTTATCCCTCTTGCTAAAAGGAACTGAGATGGAATCAGCCTGGAAAGAAACAGAGAGACTTCGCATTGATGGCCATAACCCCTCAATCGACCGCCCACCCATCAACCGCCTCGCGGAGATCTGCATTTCCACATCATGGGGCGGCGTGGAAGGCCTTGAGGGGGAAGAAGGCGTGGTGGGGCGTCTCCTCTCGGCCGATTGGGCTCGCTTGTTGGCGGCCGGCGAGGAGGGAGACCTGGGGGAGAGGTTTGGAGACGGGCATCGCTTCGGCGCAGTCACAGGCGTGGAAGCAGCCTTGTATCTGGATGCAATTTCGCGAATTCGGGGCCTTCGGGCCACCCCATTGTTCTTCTCAGATGGCCCCTTCTGTACTTCTATTGCTTCCTCTGCCTCACACACATCCATTCATACCCACAAAACCCAAAACACATTGAAAGCACCCCCACTGATATTCCCACCCAAACAAGAAAAAGAATCAAAATCAATCCCCTTTCTATCTTTCTTTATCCTATAAAAATCTGCCAAACAGACTCACCCAAAATCACATTGACACCTCCCCTCTAATATTACAACCCCAAAGAAGAAGAATCATCCCCACTTCTCTTTTTCCTTCTCTCATAAAAATCTGCCAACAGACAGAGATGATTAAAAACAAAAGGGCATTCACAGATGGCAAAGAAAGGAAAAGAAAAAAGAACCCATTAACAGAAAAAGCAGACAGACCACATTTCTCACACAGAAAAAAAAGATCTGGGTGAGAAGGGAAATCACCAATGCAGTTGTCTAAGGGAAATGGGGTTTGCGTTTGGGTCATGAGAATCTCGAATCTGAACAAGATCACTCCATTGGAACGAGGATTCCTTCTGAAACGGGTATTGGTGGCGTTGGATAAACCAACCAATTGGGAACAACGTGCATTAAACGGTCTTCTTCATCTATAAATAAATAAATAACAAAAGCACGATCTCTGCCGTTGGATTGGACGACGCCTACGATAACGGCTCTCTCTGTGTTATGTCTTTTACTTTCAGTTTTTTCAGTCACACACTCACACGGGAGAGGCATGTTGCGTACCCCACCTGTCAGTTCTGGTTTTGGTTAGAACGTGTTCTAAGGAGGGGAAGCGTTGGTACTCCTGTTGAACACTTGGGGATTGTGCTCCTTAGATTTTGGTCAACAGATGGGTCCTTTTTTGGTCAAGAGATGGGTCCCTTTTTGCACTTTTGATTGGCCTTTTTTTTTTTCATTTGCAAAAGCAATGAAAGTGGAATCCACCGTGACTGTGGAAAACACTATACATATAGGGCATGTTTGTGCATGACACATTTTATTTACTTTTGCAAAAACAGGAGTAAAGACTATATTTTCTGTTGTTCTAGTTTTTTCTTCTTTTTTTTTGTAAGGAAATTACTTTTAGGTCTTTTACTTAGACCACAAGTCCTTACCTTTCCATAAATTGTGGTCATTATAGGAATTCCGTTTTCATAGGATACATGCTATCTCTTAATCATATAAGGTTTCCTAAAGAGATATATTCCATAACAAACTCTACATTGATGGACGGTTGAGATTAAAACTAATGGAATCCTAATTGGAATATAATTGGTCCTCTCTCCACCTATAAAAAAGAGTCATTCCTCCATCATAAAGACTCACTCACAAAATTCAACACATTAAGGCTTATAGACAAGGAGAGACAAACTGAAGTTATTCCCTAAAGTTTCCTTGGGCGGATTTCAACATCAACATCTGACAGCAGGATCGGAAAGCTCTCTGCATCAAGATGTCTGGAGGTAATCTTTAATTAAATCCTACTAGTGATAATCATGTTGTTCTCGATCTTAGGGTTCATGTTAATAATAGACTAACATTTTTTCCTCTCATTTTGTCATGAAATGTGTTTTTAAGAATAGCTCTATGCTAGTTGAATCTAATAAGTTGCTTTTTTCTTAGGAGTTGTTTGTGCGGAGAGCATGAGACAAGGCGTTAGATATTTCGGTGCTTTCCACGATCGTTTGAGCTTAACGTTTTTTTTTTTTTACAGGATTTTAGAAAAATCTACTCAAATGCATTGTTAGAAGGGATTTGAAAATCCCACTTAGTGGTGCTGCGGAAGAGGAAAAGCATTGTTTCCTCTTTCCACCGCAGCAATTACCAAACGTCCCCCAAAATTATA
Organism: Litsea cubeba; assembly: GCA_012931725.1. Lineage (NCBI taxonomy): Eukaryota > Viridiplantae > Streptophyta > Magnoliopsida > Laurales > Lauraceae > Litsea > Litsea cubeba. The sequence continues at coordinate 81,000,827 of CM022949.1, read as the reverse complement.
AAACCTTGATCCAGCTTTGAAAATAAAAACACAAAAGAATAAGAGAATAAAAGAATATAAAATAATAATTCTTCAAAATCAGATTCATTTTTCAAAAGAAAATGGTCCATACAAACATGCCTTATTATTAAGTGTGGATTATTAGTCTTTAATGGAAGAAATGTTGAGCAATTATGATGGAACAACCTAGCTGGTTATGGTGACACGACTATATCAACATTTCTAGTTCTAAGACACGCCTGAAAAGTAATACATGCCAAAAGGTTACATTTAGAATACCCTACTATACATAATTGAGGACTCTTGGGGCTTGTTTTGGCCACTCTTATCTGTATGAAACAGATTTATTTTTCTAATGGCACTGTTTGAGATAGATAGTGTAGAATTAGATTGTTTGGTAACACTTTAAAACTGATTGAAATAAATTCTTTTAAATCAATAGTTGATGTTTTTTTTATAAACTTATCGATATACATAGTGAGTCGGCGGCTAGTACTTGACCACATGGCTATTTGTAGTATTCCTAAGAGGACCAATAGAACTTGATAAAAGGGCCCACAAAGTCCAAAAATTAACTTCAATTGTTTTTCTTTTTTTTGCAAATATTTTCAAGATTGGTTGATAGTTGATGTGGTGGTTGTTCTTAATCATCCTAAGAACTTGTACCGTTCATATTATAGTTGAGGGCCACAAATTGGAAAATTAAAGAGAAAAACGGACTGTGTGAAAAACGTGGATCACCCAGTCAAGTAATGGATGGTGCATCAACAGTCCAGAGTCTTTCTTTGATTTTTGAGATCTACAACGAATCAGGCACAAAAAATTGACCTTGTAGCCATGCTTATCCCTCCAAAAAGGACCAACGGTTCTGATCTTTCGTTTGGGAGCCCGCAAATGTAAAAAATGTGGATCACGGTTGAAATTTGGATGTGTAGCGTTTTTGACCATCTGAATCTATTGAATGGTTTGGACCTTGATTTATGAGCCCAGAAGTTTAAAAAAGAAAAAGGAAAAAAATGTACTACCAAAATTAACGTCAGCAGTTCACTGTTCATCTCAGGGTCTTTCCGCTTCAGACACTTTTGTTGATTCTTCCCCTTTTGTTGACTGCTTGAAAACGACAAGTCATCTCTTAAGTCCCATTTGAAATGGACACAATAGAGTAAAGGCGACTGCCAAACATTCTAAAATCGAATTGAATCAGTTTTAAGACAATAAGAGTGGGAAAGTAGATGTCAAACTGAACCTTGGACTATTAAGTGTGGAGCTTTGCTAAACTTTCAAAGGGAAGATAGGTTGGCCTCACTATGGATATTCGAAAGTTGAATGTATAAAAGATTGAATGCAAGAACCCTAGTAGACGATTCCGTTTTGTTTCGACCAGAATGGTTGGAGTTTTTTGTTCTAGTCCTTCCGTCGAAATAAACCGGTGGTCGAAACATTCCAGTTTGAATTTCAGTCCATTCCAACTCATTTTGTTGTTTATTCTGATCCATTTCGGGTTAGAGCACAATTTTCACTAATTTTTTTTCTCAATATCCATATTAAGAAACATGCATAATTTATTTATTTTTTTGTTTTCCTATTTTATACATATACATATCTATATATTTTATTATTTCGATAAATTACTCCAAAAAAGTTTTGCCAATAAAAAAGGTGGATGAATGAGTGGTATTCCGTCTTTCCGCCTTTCCGCCTAGAACTATTACTTCGACACCAGAAATGGGTATCATGTGGCTAATGATATCAGTAGTCACAAGGATAATTGTGTCAAAAAATTATTTCACCCTAATCTGTCAATTTTATATTTTTCATAATTAATTTATCTAATCAGTGTTTAGTGCTAATTTTTCGTGAAAATCTATTAATTTATGAAAAACCATGTATTGGGCATTTCTAAAAGCAAGTCGGTCTATAGAATTTATTCTTTGTTTGATTAATGGGATTTCAAAAGTTAAGCTTTTAAAATGTCACATTTGACCATATCCCAATTTCAAATTGCCACTCCATGAATGGTGGGGGGTAAAAGTCTAAAAGAGCCTTTGAGAATTTGGAAGGGATGGAATTTGGAGAATCATTGATTCAACCCAACAAAAATTGTTTTGTCCCCTGAGATTCCTCTCTAACCATGTGTAAATTTGGGATACAAGTAGTGGTGGCAATCGGGTCGGGTTGTACGAAACGGGTCCGACCCGTTTATTAAACGAGTTACACAAGTCTAACCCGCATCCGACCCGTTTATTAAACGGGTCAGAAACACCTAACCCGCACCCACAACGGGTCAACCCGACCCGACCCGCTTAACCCCGCATAACCATTGCGGGTTATACGGGTCAAGTCGACCCGCATAACCCACATTCATCTAGTAAATAAATCGAATCAACTATGGTTTCATGCTTGACCAAAATTGACTTTTAAGATCAAATTTGGTCGAATCTCATTTCAACAATCATTTGATGCCCATTACCTTATTTTCCATTAATAAAAAGAGTAGGGTTGAATTGGTTAATGTCCATTTTTTTTTTTTTTAACCTATGCATTAAAATAATCAAATTCAATTTTAGCTTAAATAAGTGGGTTATGCGGGTTAAGCGGGTCAACCCTAACCCGACCCGCTTAATGGCGGGTCATGAATACTTGACCCGTGACCGACCCGCCTATTAAACGGGTCGGGTTAAGCGGGTAATACACGGGTCGGGTCAGGTCGGATTTGCGGGTCGAATCATATTTTGCCACCTCTAGATACAAGTACAAGACTCAAGCCACTAGTAGGTGGGGGCCTCACACCTCCATGATCATGCTCCTCATGGTTTCATTCCTAAAACTTAAGTTCCTCAGTGATGGGATGGGTACGCATTAGTTTAAAGTTTTTTCCAACTGGGGAACCTAAACTTTAAGTTGATGTGGGGCAAGCGATGTATGCACATGTAATTGAATTCATATGAATTTCAATAAATGTATTCTTAAAAGCGGTTAAAAGTTAAAAAACAAAGGTAAAAATTTATAAATGGCTATTAATCTCTCTAACGAATAATGAATTAAGTAACACTACTAAATGAAACCCTAGGAAATTTAATAAGGTCTCATTTACATCTCCACTTCATACCATGAACCCTCCTTTAATAATCTTTGATTGCAACCTATTTTACCATTAGGAATTGATAGGAATTCAATTATATGCAAACACAAACAGATCAAGGTGAATACTGAATACTGCCCATGGAGAAACGAACATATGCAATGCGGCTTCTTTTATTGGTATTGAACTTGAAAGGGCCACTAATTTTCTAAATAGTGCTAGCATTAACGTACGCGCAATGTACAGGGTTAAAGTTTCATGCAAATTAAATCATTTATTAAACTTAAGTATTATTAACAGAAAAAAGATATATGATTTTATTGAATGATAAGCCATTTGGGTAATCATCAAAACATAAATCTATATTATAAAGTAATTAAGTAAAAATAAATTCATATACGACACTTAAATAATAGAGGATTTTACCTAAAAAATGACCTAGTTGGCCATTAACCAGAAGAGGTACCCATAATATATATGCAACTGAACCGGTATTCCCGCCAGAATATTTTTTTTTTTGCTTTTGTTCTACAAGCGACGACATTGTCAATTATAATCGAGAGTTAGTATCAACGTCGTCGCTAATGTTCTATATATATATATATATATATACCCCGTCACAGCTGCCTTTTCTCCTTCCTTTTTCATCTGCGACTGAATATCGAATGAACCAGAGTAGAACTCTCCCCCAACTTGTGGGCTTCCTTGGGGGTAGGCATAGCACAGTTTCGAGGTTCTTTCATGCATCAGCTACTATAGATTCTGAGTTTCATGTTTATATTTTTGAGAAAAGTTTATTAAGACTTTTGATATATAGTTTTTACATAACATTATCTCTTTTTGTTAAGTTATTTTTGGGTCGCTAAATCATCAAGGTAAAAACTTTTACTGTTCTAAGGTTGTTTATTGTCACAACCCCTAGTTGAGAGTATATGAAGATGGTGAATACACGTATTTGCATGTTAGGTTTTGCCCCTTTTAAGTAATATGAAGATGGGTACTTGGATACGTGCAAAAGTCTTGGTAAAATAAGTCGATATATAAAGGTTGGAGCAAACACACATCAAATGATTTCATTTTCACTCCTCCTCTGTCAGTAACCCTAGTGGAAAACAGTGTTAGGGGAGTTAACTTCTCTTGTGATTTTTTTTCCTTTTAAATAGAAATAGAAATGGACAGTAGAACCCATACAATCATCTCTCTATTAGCACTATTCAACATGTGACCCTTGTACTACATTTGCTAATACCACCAAATTGATATATGGTTTATTTGCGTCGGCAGAATGACTGAGTATGGGATCTCCATCATATTTCACTATGATGGAGAGTTTGTCTTTGACATTATACGTCCGGTCTACAATGGTGGAAGACAGAAGATGAGGTCTCTACCTAAAAACTTAACATATGGCGTGTTACTAAATGAAGCCATTGCATTATCTAATTGTGATACAAATATCGAGGATGTAAGCATGAAATACCTTCATGACAATGGACTCATTTTTTCGTTGATTAGTTCGGAAGATGAAAATGATATTGTGGGAATGTTGATGGCGTCTGGAAGTAAGCAAGATGGGCTACATGTGTATGTTAACAGGAAACTTCACGCTGTAAACAAGAAACGTGAAGGCTCTAGGTACGTATCTATGTTCTATTTCTTTAATGTTTATATATTTGCATTTGTCGTGCCTAACTTTAATTCTTGCCAATGTCTTGTAGAGAAAGGGTTAAGGTTGGCGGTTCAAGTGCATAGAAGAAAATGTGCAAAGGGATTTGCGAGATTATAAATCCCATGCCTAGCCTAGTATATCCCACCATGGGTATTCATGAAGACATTGATATGCCTGGCCTTGCCCATGTCTTGTAGAGAAAGGGTTAAGGTTGGTGGTTCAAGTGCCTGGAAGAAAATGTGCAAAGGGATTTGCGAGATTATAAATCCCATGCCTGGCCTAGTATATCCCACCGTGGATATTCGTGAAGACGTTGATATGCATTTATCTTCCGCACTGGATTCTCATACAACAGATCATTCTACAAGAACTGGTTTTTCGTGTAGCTCGGGGATCATATGAAGAATCTTTTAAGATTTTACCTCTTTATTGTAGAGAATTACACATGACCAATTCAGGTATTGTGAATAATATCGACACGACAATTGAAGACAGGTTTAAAAGATTCTTTTGGGCTTGAAATGTCGTAGTTTTCTAGCATACCTTGTATATATCCCTTGATGTGGATTATACTTTTATAATACAACTTTATATATTACAGTTTCAACAAATTTGCCATCAAGTTTCATCCACTTTGCCACCATTTTGGTTCGATGTGTTTTAGTTATGTGTGCAAAGAATCTGTTAAGCGCAAGCGTCGTTGAAATGTTTCTAGCCAGACGCCATGGCTAATGATTTTGTGGTGCAACGACGTCGTCACAGATTAACACAATAATTTTCGCATTAGATTCTATGGTGCGACGACGTCGTTATATATTTACATTACAGTTTTTTTTCATTAGATTCTGTGAAGCAACGATGTTGTCATATATTAAAGAATATTTTTTTGCAATAACTTCTCTGAAGCAACGACGTCGTCAGATATTAAAGCACAGTTTTTTCCACTAGCTTTTGTAATGCAACGACGTCGTCAGATATTAGAACACACTTTCTTCCACTGTCTTCTGTGAGGCAACGACGTCATCACTAACCATTACAGTAAAAAAAAAAAAGATGGTTATAATGGTTTGATGTGCGAGCGCACTACAACACCCATAGGACATACAAGCTTCGTTTCTTGGCAGCATTAAAAAATCCATAACAAGGCAACACCATACAAGCTTCGTTTCTTGGCAGCACCCATAAGAATACCTCCGCCTGATAAAGATGTTGGAAATCTTGATCCTACAATCCAATAGGTTGAAAAATGACCTTTGGGACCACCTGCTCTACCTTTTAAGGAAGGAGGAAAGGAAACCGACGGGGGAAAGGGAGAAAGCGATGAGAGGATGAAGGGGAAAATGGGGAAGTGGGGTTTTGGTGAAGTTTTCTGATAAAGGTGCTGGAAATCTTGATGCTACAATCCAATAGGTTGGAAAACGACCTTTGGGACCACTTGCTCTACCTTTTGAGGAAGGAGGAAATGAAACCACTAGGGGAAAGGGATGAAAGGAAGAAGGGAAAAATGGGAAAGTGGGGATTTGTGTGAGTTTTATGGGGTTGAATGTGGCGGCGACGTCATCACATGTTTTGATCATTAATACAAAAAAAACAGAAGTGCTCCCAGGGGACCACTTCCATGCCATATTTACTTGTGGTCCTAGTGGCCCATTTTATGCTTAGTGGCCATCTAGGGTCCTTTTTTAGGTAAAGTCCTTTATATAATAAGTGAATAAATATCTATAAATTACTCAATGATCCGAACTTAAACCACTCGTGCATTAGGTTAAATTTCCATATAAGTTTGAACTACTTTGAGTATATTTTAATAAAATGTTCAAGAAAATGACTATTCATGAATCACCAATATATCTTTTAACTGAAAATTAAATCAAATCCTCAAGTGGAACTTCCTAAATAACATAATTACGTGGGATCACATAAATAGTGTAATAATAGTAATGGGCTCTCCTAAATGATAGTTAATGTCGACGTGTAACTCACAAGAGATGAGGTTAAATTACTCACCTCAATAAGATGAGTATTAAGTGTGCCTTAATAGTTTGACAGTTGCAAAACATTAAGCCAACTGGGAGTTGTGATTGCTGATGTGGAGTAGATGAGCTGATGTGGCACAAGGAGAGGAAAGATTTAAGGGTTTTTTTTTTCAACTAACATCCAGCTTTAATGTAAAGAATTCATCTATGCGATCGAGTTAAAGAGTTTTAAGTATTAGTTATTACAATTAAAAGTTCTAATCCCATTTAAGAGTTATTGAAGGCATTTGCCTAAATTACTATACTTTTGGATATTTGGATATTAATGGTGATGATGATTGGTCCATTAACCCAGCAGTCTTGGATATTTGGAACATTGTCAATGATTTTAATAAGATCTATTTTTTATAGCTTTATTCATAGGCAGATGAATGTTTTTGCTCACTTTATAGCTGTAAGACCCCGGCCCGAGAGACCTCGTTTAGAGTTGATTAAGTTGTGTTTTAGTTTTGAGTGTGTTTAGTGGTTTTTGGATTAGTTGGGGATTAGAATAGCTTTTATAATAGCTTTGGGGAATTTGGAGAGCCTTTTTACTTGTGGGACCCTTTGGGGGTTCTTGTTACGAATTGTGTGAGATTGGGGGGTTTACCGATGATTTCCAAAAATCGTGTTTTAACCCCATTGGACTTATCTTGTTAATCCCTACGACTTTCATGTTGACATCGTTTCCATTCGAGGAACCTAAACCTGACTTTTCACAGATTGAGGGCAAAATGGTCTTTTTACCCAAAATCTGGACACCGATTTCAATGTCACCAAAATGGGCAAAATATATACTTTTTGGAAACTAGAAATTTTGCCGATCAACTTTGTCTTCTTCGTCGAATTCATTTGAAGCCCCGAAAACCATGTTTTGAGCCCGAGAAGTCTTTTAAGTTGTGGGCCCCATCCTCACTTACTATATATAGAAAGCTTCTTCTTCATTTTTCCCATTTCTGGCAAAAACCCTAGAGGAGAAGAGAAGTCCCAGCCCTAAGGGTTTTCCCTTACCATTTTTCTTGCTTCTTCATCTTCAATCCCCCACTAAGCTAGTGCTAATGGAAAATTAGAGGCTACAATCTTCTTTCTCATCTCAAGGGCTTCATCTTGACACCATTTTTGAAGAAAACCGCCCACTCCAAGACTTCCTTTGGACAACACCTTGCTTTTTGAAGAACTTCCTTGTAAGTAATCTTCCTAAAAGTTTTATAATCCTGTTTGTTTAGCCCTAGGGAAGCTCCATTTCATTTATTAGAAGATTTCGTTTTGTTTTGCTTGGATTTTTGATAACCTAGGGTTTGGATTTGGGGGTTTTGTGTATAGGTGTTTGATTGTGGGCTTAAAAGGTGATTAGAGCTCAATTTGATTTGCATTGGACCCAAGGCAAGTGGATGAAATGATTCTCATGTGTTTTATCATGTTTTATGCAAAATCTTGATTTGTCTTCATTAATAGTTTGAATGGTTTATCATGTTTGATAGTTTAGTATTATTGATTTTGAATGATGATTTGATGAGATAAGGAAGTCAAGGAATAGCCCAAATATTCATGAAGTTATGTTTGGAAGAAGGGGAAAGAAAGGAAATGGATAGGAGTTGGACAAGAGAAGAATTCAACCAAATGGGTTGAGATTCGTTGCAGGACCGATCGATCGCCCATCAGGTCCGATCGATCGGACTGTAAATAACTGAGAGTGTTTTCAGGACCGATCGATCGCCCATCAGGTCCGATCGATCGGACTGTAAATAACTGGGAGTGTTTTCAGGACCGATCGATCGCCCATCAGGACCGATCGATCGGACTGTAAATAACTGTGAACGTTTCAGGACCGATCGATCGGCCAATGAGTCCGATCGATCGGACTGAAATGAGATGAACTATAAGTAAAAGAATCGAGGGACTGTTCTCCAAATTCATTTCAAGTCCATACTCAAGTCCAATTCAACTCTATCCCTTCTCTTCTTATTTGAAGACATTGAACTTGTAATGATGCATTTAAACCCATGAAAGATTTGGGTAAATTGTAATGGGTTGTAGTGGAGAGGTATTGTTTGGAGCCCCATGGTTATTTAAGGACTTGTGAAGTATTGCGTGAAGTCCGAAGGAAAGGGAAACTTATCATGGAGATTCTATGAGATTTTATAGATTGACCAATGTGTATAAAGACCCGGAATGTCCCTAACTCTTAAAGAGTACCAAAAATTTCATCATGATCGACATACGGGACCCTATTCACACTGATTCAATTCTAGAAACCCTATTGTTAGCCTGTAAAGGTATTGGAAACTATTTGTATTTGATTTTCAACCAATCCCCTATTTTGGGATTTCAACCTGTGATTTGTGAGTACTCTTGAACCGAGAACATTGTGTTACCATATTGTTAATTCGTTTAGACCCGTCCCGACTTTTATACGTTTTGTACCTATGGGTTCCCGCCCCGTTATGTGTATTTATTTGCTTTGATTTTCGCATGTTACCTATGAGTCGGCACCACTAAGCTTGGATAACCTTATCGGTTTGATCCACCGGTTTGGATATCCCCCTTCAGTTATACCCGTTGCAGCATGGTTCCTGCCTCGCCCCGATATACCCGGTTCGCTACCGTGGTCCCGCAGAGTATTATATGTATTTATTATATAAAAATCGTTGATTCTCCTCACCTCGTGTGACTGAGGTCAACGTCGTTGATTCTCCTCACCTCGTGTGACTGAGGTCAATGTCCCGATGTGCTCTTACCACTTTTGTGAGAGAGGATTTAACTTTGTGTGGTTGCCACCTTGTTAGTCCCGAATCCTTGTCACCTTACATGTTTTATTTGCATATGTAACTCTTTTAAATGATGCATTCTTCTTTTATGAAAATTCATTATTTATCTAGATTCTACTATGTTTCTAAAGGCATCATTGTTTTGAATTATTGTTATATCTTTTCACCCACCTGCCAGACCGTCGTGTCTGACCCATTTATTTTGGTACTCAGGTCCCGAGCTTATTGCCATTGAGGAAGAGCTGGAGGAGGTGGTCGGTGAACCGCAGCGAGTGATTGAGTGGCAAGCCGATGATGTCATGTAGACATTCGGCCTTGCCTTGAGAACGATACATTTTGGGAACTTATGATATCTTTACTTTGGGTTTCATTTGATTGTACAGTCTTTGTTGACCGTTATTTTGGGGCGTTAATCAACTGATATTTTGTAAATACACTTAAATTTACTTTTGGGGAAATATGCTTATGATCATTGCTCATTCTGATATCTTGTCATGTTAATCATAAATCAGTCTTGTTTATGGAATTGAATGGTATTAGTATGGTTTGCTACACGCTTCCGCAATCTTGAGAATATGTTTGATATGGTTATATGTGAGATGATGTGTACAGATAATCCTCACCGTGGAATCCTGTGGGAAATCACGTACACGGACAAATGTTCTTTTAATTCCGTGTGCTGTTTAGCCAAAGAGATGCACGTGGCGCGGCATCACCCCCGTGTCCCGATCCCGGATTCGGATCCTCCCCTAATCCCGGTCCGGGGTTGCGACAATAGCTAAGCTTGAGATGTCATGTGATGATAATATGCTTTCGGTGTTAAAATAGTTTTTCGAATTGATTGATTGAGATGCCTTTTCCAATGTACCTTTATTTTAATTTATATCCTAGGAGTCGTTTGTCTGTAATCATTTTTATATATAAATGATTCACATGCGTAACTATTGGCAATATGCATATATTACGTCTATTTGCTCGAATTTATGCATGTGGCATGTAAATGAGCTATAGTAAATTAGGCCACTTATACACAATTATTTTCATTCCTATGGAGGTGTGATAAGGATTCACATCCCTCTTGGCAAAATGCACTAGTACAAGTTGTTACACTGTGCTTTTTTTCTTACTTAAGACCCATTTATGACATTTTTTTTCTTATAGAATTGGGCCCCACCTCCAAACCATTCAATTTGGTTATTAAACAATTGACCACAAGATCTTGAAGTTGATTATCTAGAATTTTCATAGATTTTAAGTCCCAACCTATATATATATATATATATATAATTTTTTGGACTTACTTGGGCCCCAAATGCATGTTCCAAACTGTTCATTATTCTTTCATGAATGGTGAATAGATTTTGAGAAATTTTTGAAAATGTTCATAAAATCCAAATAAATCTAAAACCGTCGGATATACTCATTTACTCATGTGAAAATGATAATTTTAACCAAAATAATTATGTGTTTCACATGTATAACAACTGTATATATATGTAACATATGCATATGCGCCGTTTACATTTGTAACATTAGCACATGTAAAAGGCAAATGACCCCTTTATTGAATTCCCTTCTAAAAACATACTATTGTTTGGACCCGAAATCACCATCCTACATCTTGGCATACAAGACTTTCAAATGGCACTAGAGACACGGGTTATTTAAGAAATTCTATCTATTTTCATGGGTTTTCAAAAAATCACGTCATTATCTCTCTCTCTCATCTCTGCTTTTACCTATTTGATTAGCAGAATGTGATGTATTTTTTTTTTTCAATTCATGCTATTTGGATGAAAGGAAGGTTCATTATTTTGGTGCAATGGTAAAAGTCTCGGATGCCATGCATGATAACGTAGGTTTGAGACCTACGGGCAGTTTGTACAAAATTGCCAAAGGTTAGACTTGTCTCCAGTCTTGATCCTCCTAGGACCCTAGTTTGGATGGACCGCCTTGAGTGATAACCTTACTATTTGGATGAAATGAGTAAAGTGATAAGTAAAATGGTAATGTGACTATTTTACTTTATTATTGTTTTGATGGAAAAAGGAGATAGGAGAAGTAAACTTGTGACACATTTTACTCCACTTTGGACTTCTTTTTTTTTTTTTTTCTTTTTTTACTTCACCAAAGTGTAATAAGTTGGGGAAAAGAAAACTTTTGTCTTCTAGTGATTTTTACTTTACTCCCTACTTGTCTTTCACTTTATTCATGATTTGACCTTCGTGTTCTTCTTATTGCAGAGTTTTATGGAGGGATGCAAGGAAGGAGATTAGATCTGTTATTGCACTACTCCCCGAAACTATGGCATCAAATCTAGTACCACTTTTTACGGCAAGCATTAGAGTGCCAACGGGCCTTTTTCATTTTTTTTCTGACCCTAACATGGCAATAGTTGAAGTGCAGACAAATAACTAAAAGAAAGAAAATTTCTACAATTTTTGACTTAGCGTTTGTCTTTTTTTAAAGATTTCTAGTTTCTGATTTATCTTTTGCATTGTTGAGTGGTGTTGGCACGTTAGTATCACCCCACATGCCAAAGATTGGTCCCTGGGTCTTCAAGTTTAAAGTAATCGGCTGTCAAAATTCAAGAGGCATTACCTTCTCATAAAATTCAAGAGGATTTCCTCTGGGCAATAGAGATTATTCAAAATACGTACTTACTTCAAACGCTAACTACTAGCCACTCTAACTTTTATATAAATATTAAAGCAATAGGGAGATAGGCTGCAAGGGTGCCACATCAACACCCATGGAGTTCTCTTTCAAAGAAATACTTAGAAAACATATATACAACCTTGGTTTTGATGTGGGCTACTACACCTCTCAAATCTCCTCCAAAAATCTCTCCACTTAAATTAAGATTATGGTTTACATAAACCTACATTTCTAAAATCCTTCTGACTTCCCCTCAAATCTCTCTTTTCCTAACTTTTCTTTTTATCTTCTTATATTAATCCTCAAATCACCCTTTAATCTTAATCCATCCTAAAATCTGTCTAACCAATCCTCTTATCACTATGATTTTTAGTATTAACTTTGAAGAGATCGGAGGTGATAAGATAAACCCATCAATATATGATTTCCTCAATCCTCTCATGATACCCTTCTCAAAATACTATTACATGGTCCTCTTGCCAATATCAAACAAGCTCTACGATGGATAATCATCTCAAAGCCATCATCAAAATCAAGCAAGCTAGGCAACCTATTTAATCAAACAAATTCCAAATGTCATCGGTAATCATTAATGTTTTTTTTTCTTTTGTTTTCCACGAATAAGAAGATTGAAAGCATTTTTCCTTCTTTGAAAGAATTTTTCATATATAAATAATATATCTAAAACTCAAGATACTGATTTTGCTTGCTGCATTTGCCATTGTGTTTTCTTCATGTACATATTGATTTTTAGTGATTCAACCTCCTTAAATGTGTAGGCCGTGAATGACTAACTGAAGGGCTTGCTTTCTTTAGATGATGAATAATATATGTTATTTATTATTTCTTTTATTTTTTATCGGTTCATGTTACACATTACATTGACTTATTAAGAAAAGATCTTCTCTATTCATCTCTACATTCCTTTTTTTCCTAAATAAGTACTGCTAGGACGACTCAAGCCATTTTTCTAAATAATATATTTATATATTTATTTTATTTATTAATGATATTCGAAAAAAGTTATCAGATTTAAATATGTTTTTATTTGTTTGACCCTTGTTACTAGTATCTCTAACAAACCAAATAGATATAGTTTCTAGCATAAGCTACTTCATGTGCATTATCTTGCAAAGCAGCAGGTGAGAGGCTCGGCTCAGGCATTACAAAGCCCAAGCCCATCGATAAAACCAACTTTTAATACGAGTTTTAGGATGATTTTTTTACAATGCATGCAAACAGCTGCACGGCTCCTTTGAGTACCTTTCAGTGACGATACTAGGCCCAGCCCAGCGCGGCCCTACTACTTTTCTTATTTATATATAGGAAGATGCTCTTATGAGAGATATCTCTCACTTTATATGAGAGATAGGGTAGGGGGCCTCATATCCATATCAAATGCCAAAAACTTAAATGTGAGGGCCCCCACCTCTATCTTTCATATAATGTGAGAGATATCTATCATATGAGCATCTCCCTTATATACGTGGATTTATTTAAGCACATATGTGGGGTTTATTTGAGTATGTTCTTTTGTGATTTTGTATTGACTTTTTATGCCTGTTATGTGATTTTCATATGATTCTTATGCGATTTCTATGTAAATATATAAACCATGCATGATTCTTACTTGGATTCTTATTAGAATGAGATCACTTCTCTTTAGTTATTGGATTGAGTGTTTAACCTTATATTCTGATCAGCTCCAAGTGGCCCACTTCTTAGATGGGCCACAACTTCAAAAACAAGGTGCTACAAAATCCCAGTTACATATTATAGAGGAAGTTATGAAACTATTTTTTTTTCTTTTTTTCTTATGTAGTATCCATTTGATTGTTAGGTATTTAAATGATGGGAATTCAATGCAATACAATTTATCATGGGCCTAAATTAATGAGTTAAAAAATAAAGAAGGACTAACATTAGGTTTACACTTAATGCACAGTTGCAATGTAGAAAAAAAATTTAAATAAAAAAAACTATTTTATACTCTTCAGGCCCTAGGGCCGGCCTTGGACCGCAAGGGCCAAGTAAAGACCTAGGTAATGGAGGCCCTCCAAGGGCTTTGCCCGCATATAATGAGGATAAGGCTTGGAAAATCCCAACCCTGGCCTGGTCCGGCCAATTGACAGCCTTACCACTAATATACTAAATGCAAAAGGGATATTGACCGTACGACTGTTCTTACATCTGACATTTGTCCCACAACAATCGAATCTAATATAATTCCCACAGAACTGTTCATACAATAACGGTGCGGTATCGCACAACCCTAGGATCTCGCATGTATGATGTCGCAATGTCTTAACAATCGAATCTAATATAATTCCCGCAGAACTGTTCGTACAATAACGGTGCGGTATCGCACAACCCTAGGATCTCGCATGTATGATGTCGCAATGTCTTAGCTAGGATATTGCACAGAATGGTGTGTGATATCGCACGGCCCTAGAATATCGCACGAGAGGGAAAAACTTAAACTTTGACCTCTCCAAAAAGGGTCTAAGGTTTAAGTACAGCCATAATTTTGTGTGGTAAAACATACTTTTGCCGTTATTTGTCAACATTTCCGTGATCCGCATAGATTATTGTGCTAGTATTCCTTTATTATCAGTATAATCTCATTTTTCTAAGTTGGACCAAAAGTGTTTATGTGCAGAATATACATCTTCTAACTTTAGTCACACCCGTGAGTTTGATCAAAATATTTCATGCACCACTAATTCAAGTTCAAACATTTTCAATCTCTCTCTTAATGCTCATCCATAATCCATTCGTTTTCTTCTTCTTCTTCGTTTTTAGTGATGTGGATATCCCTAAGGCTTTGAACCAATATAGTTAATCCCCCGATCGAGTGGCTCTTGCTAAACTAGGGGTTGCTCTTGGACCCGTCCAGTCCAGGCCCAGCCCGCCGTGGATCGGGCTTAGACTGTAAATCTGATCCCGATTAATATATGGATTGGGCTTGGACTCAGGGGTAGAAAGCCCAAAACCCGATCCATCCCAAATGAGAAAACCCATTTAAGCCAAAAAGAAAGAAGAAGAAGCACAACTTTATGTTTGAATGAAGAGTCCAAGCCAGACTCATCGACACAGATGATAACCACCTAGACAGGCCGTTATGGCATAATTCAGGCTAGGGTCACACTTGAGCCTATCATTTTTAAATCGGGTCAGGCCCAGCTATTCCTCAGCCCGGCCCATGAGCATCCCTACGCCAAACCACAAATTTCACGCCCAGCAAATTTGGGAGCAACCACAGGCCTTCATCATCAACAAAGATACAAATGATCAATAATTAATCAAACAAAAGAAATCAGAGCAACTTACCTCAAATTCCAGATTTGATTCTTCCAAGTCTCTCAAACCCTGATTTCAGTCCCCATTCCAACAAATTTCGCGATTTCAGAAGAACGCTAAAAACACGCAATTGCCACGAAAATCCAACTTTCCCATGAAGGAGCGTGGAATCGAACGTAGGAATCGGATTCAGATTTCCGGAAATACGAGCATCAATAGCCGAAGGATGATCAGAGCTGTGAAAGTCTCCGAATTGGGAGATTGGAATAAGAAGAAGAAAGAATCTGGAAATGAAAACAGGTTTCGGTTGGGAAAAGGCCATTGATGGATCTCTCTGTGAGTCTTGCACACGGCTAAGACTTTTTCCTCATCACTCATCCAATCGTGCAATCAAGACCGTCCAAATCCTCAGCCTTGTAATAAAAGGCTAGCAAGTAGCAATAGACGACCAAGATGGGAATATGCCACGTGTACGGTGATTAGTCAATAAGAATACCAGTCCGGATCCCCTGAGCTCACCATGGAGCCCACCTACTGATCATCCGAAGCGTTAAAATTGAAGGCCATATCCCTTTCCAGTAGCATATCATCATATGTACGTTGATAGGAATCGATCCTTATATAATATTGAATACGTGATTAGATTAGTACAATATTATGCATCATCAAACCTATGCATTAATTACATTATAGATCACATGTTCAGTCTTACCATGTGACTAAATCTTATTGAATCAGAATTTTAATGGTTTGGATCATCAGTAGGTGAATTCCACTCGAAAAGCATGTAATTAGACTACTCAGGGGTCATACTACCTGAGAATTGAGAAGTTACTTTCAATACCTACTGATAATGGAGTCCTTTTCAGGAAGGGGGTATCTTTACGCTAAAGATGAGAAAATGATGGATTTGATTGGAACACAACTGGATGATCAAATTGAATCGTTGATTTGTGGGCCACACAGCAGATAAACAGAGATATATCGATGTGACAAAAATATTAAACGCACATTGGATTAATATTACAAGGATTGGCAATGGGGGTATTGCTTGTTTTTCTTCCTCCTAATTTGTGTTGGTCCAAGGTGGAATGAAGATTGTGAATGGCTGATTTTCAAACAATGGGATTTGTTTTAATGACAAATTCAAGCTGAAAAGTTGCAAACACTAATGTGTAATTTGTCCCTTTGAAATAATATTTAAATCACTTATTTTCACTATCTTAGGAAGTCTTTCTGCTGGGGGTGTACACGGATCGGATTTGTGCGGATTGGGCCAAATCCGTCACCAATCCGTTACCAACGGACTGACGGATTTGGAATCCGTCACCAATCCGTTGTTGTTAAAATCCGATCCGATCCGATTCGTGGAAGACCGGATTGGATCGGATCGGATCGGATTAATCCGTTCAATCTGATTTTAAAATAAAATATCAAATATATTATAAAAAATCACATTTTGACCCCTTAAATTTTTTTTCTTATTTTAAATTTAGACATCTTAATTTATATTTAGACCCCTTATATTTTTTTTTTATATTTAATGCCAACGGATCGGATCGGATTGAATCCGCGGATTGAGGGTGAAATCCGCCACCGATCCGTTGCTAACGGATTACAAAATTTTCAATCCGTCACCAATCCATTTACCTTCGGATCGGATAAAAATCCGCGGATCGGATCGGATCGGATTTCCGGATCGACGGATTTTTTGTACACCCCTACTTTCTGCAGACTTCTAAAGGATGGCACTTTATATTTTTTATAAAAGAGACGGGGAGTTACGCTCTCGTGGGGACCTCATGTCAAGGTGATCAAGTACTTAGGGCATGTTTGGATGCATAAGAAAACAGAAGAAAGTAATATTTTATAGAACATAATCTTTCATTTTTTAAATAAAAGAATATTGTGCGTTTGGCAACCCAAGAAAAAACTGAAGAAAATACTATTTTCTTTAAAAAAAACTCAATATTTCTTTCTACAGCTACCCCTTGTAGAAAACTTTCTACAATATAAGAATCTTTCAAAATAACGATTATAAAGTGGTAGAGTAAAGTAAATACTTTAGTTCACCAAATCTATCATAATGTATTTGGTTACATATATAATGGTAAAGTAAAGTAATTTTTTTATCACAGCACAGTAAAGGAGGAGTAAAAGTAAATGTGAGATAAAGTATATGGGGAAGTAAAGTGAGAGGGAATGGTAAAGTAGTTTCTGTTTGTGTGACTTTACTTTATGCACATTTTACTGTAGTTTTATATGTTAAATAAAAAAGTGAACACAGCTCACGTGTGTGGTAAGTAAAATAAAGATTGATGTGACATCATGGTAAAATATGAGATAAAGTAAGGTGAGATGAAGTAAGTGGTGAAATAAAGTAGGAGAGAGAGAGAGAGTTGTAAGTAGTTTTTTTATAAGTGACTTTACTTTACTACATTTACGATAGTGTTTATATGATAAAAGAAAAGTAGCTATAAGTAAAAAACATGTGGCATTTGAACTTTACTTTATCACACTAGTTTTTTTATCCAGACGTAGTAAATTATATATAAATTAAAAGTATTTAATTAGAAATTATTCTAGAATAAAATTTACTTTAATCATAGCACCTTCCAAACAACTCAATTGAAAATCTGTATGATATTCTTCAAAAATTGCCAAACAACAAAAATATTATAATATTTTCATATTACATTATTCTATTCTATACTATCTTATTCTTGTAATATTTAAATCTATAAATATTTTATTCTGTAAACATCCAAACTGGCCCTTAGTGTCAAATGCCAGCCTCAAGGAAGTGGGGAAGATGAAGAAAGAGGAGGAAGACTACAATAAAAGATATCGAGAAGAGGAGTGACGTTAGGGTCGTCCTTCAGTAAAAAGACGAAACAAAGCCTAACGGACTCCGTTTCTCTAGAATTGACCAAATACCGAGATTTTTTTCCTGTAAAATGAAAAAAAAAAAAAAAACGCTCCAATTGATATTTTCAATCCAATTAACACGTAGGTTGGGTTCACATATTACCTACAATTCCGAGTCCAACCTGAGCCCAACTACACGGGACCCATTTCCATGAGGTCTACAGTCTTGAATTTGACAATTTATGTTGTACATGACACAACAAATCATGGCTATGATTCAGTTGATTTGCCTTGATTAGTTTTTCTTGTCTTAACAAGATGTTTAAAATGTTATCTCATGGAACATGTTAAGCCATGAATGGCGGAAGGATAACATAGAAACTGGTCAACAGAAACAAGTAGAGCCATGACCAGGGATGACAACGGATCAGGCTAACTGGTGGCCCATCACTACCCCAAACTTGCCTACTAGAGGTATACAAAATTAATCGTGACCCGACCCGACCAGTGGGTCACTCCACCTAGATTTTTAGTGCTCGACCCGACCCGACCCGTGACCGCCGGTACGGGTAATGGGTCTCACGGGTCGGGTTACCGGGTGACCTGTGAACCCCTTTTTTTTTTTTTTTTTTTTTTCATGTAGATCTGCAGGCTTCCCTAATCTGTTTGATCAGTTAGCAAGTATTTCAAGAGCCTATAAAATGTACCTTCTACCATTTTTATTTTCTATTATTGAACACACACACCATGATCTGTAGGCTCCCATTTTTGCTTTCTATTTGAACTACCATTTCTACCTAGCAATTAAAAAAAAAGTACTAGTTATTTTTGTCTTAACCATTGGTGGTCATGGGCCTGATTAAGGGCTGTGTAAGGGCCATAATGGGGCAACCTAATTTTAGTCCATTGGAAAATTGTTCTAGTGGTTTTGTAGGAATTAGAAGGAGCTGAGCATATATGAGCTTAATTCGGAGAGATTTAAAGCTAAAACCTCATTTGAGAAAAGTTATATACAAAGAGCATGTAGGCTTGTTGGGATTCAAGTTAGAAGTCATGAGTTCAAGACTTTGCACAATCAGTTTTTATTTTTATTTTTAAGACCAAATTTGGTGGGAAAGAAGATTTATGTTTTGTGGGTCAAATAGGCTGTCAATTGGAGGGATATGAGGGATGACAAATTTGAGTGATTTCTCTTCTTTTTCTTCTTATATTTTTTTCTTTTAAAGGGGAGGCTCTCTCTTGCTCTCGAAAGATTTTTTTTTTAATCTTGGTTAGAAAGTGAAGGTGGAGATTGAGTAGTGTAATAGACAACTTTGAAGGTTTTCAATAATAGAGATTTTTTCTTCTTTATTCTTGTTTGTTCTATAATGCTTGGCTAATCCGTGGATTAGGGTGGAGGAGGAAACCAAAACCGGTGAAATTGTTCCTTATTATGCTTAGTGATTTAATAGGTTCTCCTTCATGAATGTTTTTAAACTTTTGAATTTATAAAGGCTATTTGGAATCTCTTTTTACTTTTTATGCTTGATCTTGACATATTATGTTGAGGTTAAATTCCTTTAATGGCTTGTGCTTGATCTTGATAAATAGTAATTAGAGTTTCAACATATTGATGTGAAGGGAGTCTTAGGTACTTATTAGAGAATTGAATTTTTAAGAAAAAGGGAATTCAAAGCTAAATCTTCCTATCCAATGCAATTTCTTGCACATTAGGTTGAGTTTTATTAGGATAAGACTATGAAGTAATTTTGGAATGATTAAATCTATTTTGGTGAAACCCGATCGATACCTTGATCTCTCTTTCTCTGATCAGTTTATATTTAGATTTCCTTTGATATCATTTTAGTTATTATTTTCTTGATTAATTGTGTTTTTTAAAATCCCCAGTGTGAAAACTGATTGAGGATTTTTAGATCTTGTTTCTACAAATCTTCGTGGATCGACCAGTATTTGCCATTATCTACTTAATAGAAATTTGTGCGATTGCGGTTAGTTATTTTGAGCACATTAGTCCATGTGTGACCCACTAGATGAACTATTATAATTATCATCATAGATAAGGTTGCAATTTGCAAATGAGTATTTGATTATCCAAAAATCCAAATCTTCCGACTCTGGATGAACAAGGTAAAGAATCTATCTTCTGATCCATTGATCTAGAAGAAATTCGGATCTAGATCTAAATCAATGCATAACGGATTCGAAAGATTTGGATCCAGGTTTGGATCTTTGCGTGAGCAGAACCGAGGATCCGGATCCAAACAATTACATCTGCATATTAAAAAAATATTTAAGTTTTAAAGGGTTTGTATGACTTTAGTGATATTTATATTTGAGGATCGACTTAGTGATAATCGTTTCATCATCATCATCATCAAAGCCTTGTTCCAACTATGTTGGGGTAAGCTACACGAATTATATTTTTCCATTCCGATCTATCTTGAGCCAAATCTTCAGATAAGTTACACTTCTTTATATATATATTTACTACCTTCATCCACGTCCTCTTTGGTCTACCCCTTTCCTTTGGTGGGTCATTAATCTTCATGGCCAAACTTTTCCTTACCGGCGCCATTACCGGCCTGCATTGGACATGCCCAAACAATCTTAAACGAGTTTCTTTAATTTTATCCCCAATTGTTCTTACCCCTAAATGTTCTTGAAAGAACTCATTTGTAGTTCTATCCTTCTTAGTTTTACCACACATCTACCTCAACATTCTCATCTCTGCTACGTTAATTTTGTGCATATGCTACTTCTTGGTTGGCCATATTCTACTCTATAGGTCATAGTTGGTCCAATCCCTGTACTATTAAAATTTTTATCATTTAAAAATGTCACTTGCCTATTATATTAATGCATTCAAGTTTTTATTTTGGATTTGGAACTAGAGCCGCACCCATGGGTGGAACTAGTGGGCTGGCCGGGGCCATGCCCCTCCCCCACCTCCCCCACTAAATTCCAATAAAAAAACCCCTTGATATAAACGATTTCTTTAATCCATTTTTAGCAGTGCCCACCCCACCCCCTAAGGCCTATGGCAGCACCCATTTATTTTCATTGCTGCCATATCTGGTTCAAGTCCGGCTCAGTTTGGATTTGAGACAAAGTTGGAATCTATGAAGATGGATCCAAGTCCGGATCCACCATGATTTCGACACTACACCAAAATTGCAAATCATGGACGTTGAGAAGGAGCGGGTGTTAGCCGTTTCTAGTTTGAAACGGGTTCATTCCATTTCATATAAATAAACCGTTTCTATTATAAAAAAAAAGTAGGCCCCAGTTGCTAAACTTCTTCTCTTGTTCCCTCCACTCTCATCTCCCAAAATCAATAGCTCTCTCCCTTCCTCTAGAGTAGGGGTGAAAAGGCACGGCACGGTACGGCCCACTTAAGACCGGGCCCAGTCGTGCCCGGGCCGGGCAGGCACGGCCCATGATAAATATGCGGGCCGTGCCGTGCTGAGCCCAATCTTTTGGGGTCAACCCAGCACGGTCCAGGGCTCAGTTCCGGTCGTGTTGTGCTGGGCCGGGCCCTAGTCGGGCTTGGGCCGCGCAGCCCGTGGGCGGCCCCCATATCCCCCTCCCCTTTTTTTATTTTTTCCTTAATTTTTTTTAAGTTTTTTAAGTCTTAGAGACTTAGACTCTTCACTCTTGGTCTTGGACCAATTTCATTAAAATAAAGAAATTAAGAGAAATAAACAAGTAGAATAACACTAATGATGTTTTGAGAAAATAAATCAAATAAATTGTATTCACTTGAAATTTAAGTTACAAAAGTTCAAAAAAATACAAGTTTGAACTTGGATCAATATATATAATGAAATTCAAAACTTCTGATAAATGAAAAAAGAATTACAACTTTAAAAACCTATGATACATTCTAAAAAATAAATTACAACTTTAAAAACCTATGATACATTCTAAAAAATAAATTACAAGTTGAAAGCCTATTATACATTCTAAAAAAATTATACTATGATATATGTAACGCCGCTAGCTCGTCTTCTATCTCAATCTCATCATCGAGGTGTTGTTCCCTATCCTCTGCTTGATACCAATCCCGTGAGCACATGCAGGTCTCAACGGTTTCTTCTGTAAGCAAAGTCCTCCTGGGGTCAATAAGGCGCCCACTTGCACTAAATGCCTACTCTGATGCAACTGTAGACGCTGTTATTGTTAGTATATCACGGGCTATGTCAGAAAACACGGGAAACTTAGTTTCGAATTATTTCCACCATGCCAAAGGATCAAAATCATCTTCTTCATCATCCGAAATTGTAACAGGATCGCTCTCATGTACATTGTTAATTCATTAAGGTTTGTAAGAGGATCCTCGGGAAGAAGAGGAGTTACTTCCCTGAGATTTCCTCATAATACTCCAAATGACCTTCTTTTCTCCTTTATGTACTTGGGGAGGGCCTGTTGGGACCGTGGGTGTTATGGATCTACCTAATTTGGTAGCATAATCCAAATAAGAGTTTATAATTGTTTCTTAACTGTAAACATGTCATTTATATTAGTTGTATTCATATTAGAGTTTATTTCATCAAGAAGGGTTTCTACACCTTATAATTTCAATCTAGGGTCTAATGCAGCAGCTATACAAAATGTTAAAGGAGCTATTCTCCAATATGATGAAAACTTTTCCTCCATTTGTACACACATAAGTTGAAAATTTGGAAAATCTCTATACTTTTTGAAAGTAAGACTTATTTCATAAAAATAGGCTGGGATAATATACTCCAGAAAAAAAATAATGTTGCATCATGAAAAACTTCTAAAAAATCTCTTATTATTTCAAGAAGGGTCCATTTATCATTACTTATAAAAATATTTTCATGCTTCAAATAAAGTTGACTATATTGATTTAGAGCCATTTTATAGGCACATGATTCTTTTAACATTTTATAGGTAAAATTCCATCTATGCTTTACATCTTGTGATATTTTCTTTGGTCTTAGACTCAAATTTACACATATGTCCCTCCACCATTGTTTTCGCGAGGGAGAACAAAAAACGTATCCTACAATCCATTTAATAATCTCTAAATCATCTCTAATTAATTTCACCCCTACTTGTACGATAAGATTTATGATGTGGCATGCACATCTATTGTGAAATAGATATCCATTTAAATCAAGTTGAATCGCATGTTTTAGTAAATCTGCCGCGACATTGTTAGTGCTTGCATTATCTAAAGTTATAGAAATTATTTTATTTTTAATCTTATATGCTCTAAGTTTCTCAAGGATGGTGGACCCTAACCTAGCACCAGTTTCTAAGAATTCTAGCATAGAAAATGAAATCATTCTTTTCTGCATCACCCAATCACTATCAATATAATGTGATGTGATTGCAATGTACCACGAATTTTGTTTAGAGGTCCATAAATCTGAAGTTAAAGCCACTTTTACAGGTATATTTTCAAAAAAACTTAAATTTTTTTTTTCTTTCAAAATTTTTTTATTGCATCATTTCTAGCAGTAACTTTAGATATTTTCTGCCATGAAGGAACAAAGGTAGACCTAAAAAAACTTTCAAACGATCGGTCTTCGGAAAGCATAAATGGTAATTGGCGACATATTATAAACTTAATAAGTTTATATTTAACATTAGTAGGGTCATAGTTGAAAACTCCTAAACTACCAGATGAATCTGTTTGAGAAAGTTGTGTTTGAATCATCCCACCTCTTACCCCATGGTCCCCATCGTTAGTGGTATTCGTGTGTTTGCGCACACACGTTTTCATGTGACTATTAAGGTGGCCAGTGCCGCTTGATGATTTGACACTGAGGAGATCTTTGTAATATTTACATTGTGCCTTCTCCTTTGTTTCTCCTTTGGGACAGGAGATAATAACTTTAACAAAATGAGACTATACAGGAGAAGTCAATCTTGTTTTTCTCTTCTTTTTAGTTGTAGAAACCGAACATGCAGGATCTTGGGGATTATTACTATCTACTTCTATGCCCTGACTTTGATCTAAATGAATAAATCCAGGATCTTCCTCATTTAGAGAGAAGTCAAGGCTGAAAGGTTGTGATGGTCCAGCCATTTTTCTAAATAAAAGATTTTAAAAAAAACTTAAATAAATAATTATATATAATGTGTTTTTTGTGATAATTTATATAAGAAAGGGGACAAGATGAGACTTAATATATAATATTACTATGTATATTATTACTAAATAAAACTCAAAATTAAAGATAATAAATACTTTTATGAGAGATGGGAGAGCTAATGGAGAAGTCTTCTTAGTTGAATCCTCCACTTTAGAGAAGTCACCCTCACTCTTCACTTCTTAGAAAACTTTGTAGAGAGAACTTAGACTTTAGAATGAGACTTAAGAGAGCTTAGAGCCTTAGAACTTTAGAGGGAGTGTGAGAAATGAGAGAGTAGATGAGTGTAGAGAAATTAATGAGAGGAATGAGGGCTATTTATAGAATTCTTAAGTGATAAAATGACATAAAATACCCTTCCACATGACCGTTTTATAGCAGTTGGGGGGGGTATAATGGTAAAAAATGATCAAAAGACACTAATACCCCTCCCCCCATTTGACCGTTTATAGCTGTTGCCGGGGGGGGGGGGGGGTTTAAAAATGTAAAAAAACCCCATTTGATAGTTTTTTGAGAGGGAGGGTTTAAAATATTGGCGTTGGGCCCTTCCGTGGGCCGTGCCTCGTGCTGTGCCAGGCCGCTCTCGGGCTTGGGGGCACTGGCCCAACACGGCGCGGATTTTAGCCGTACCTCGGGCTTGGCAGTCCTAGCCTAGCACGGCCCAGTGTGACTGTCGGGTGGTCAACGGGCCCGGGCACGATATTTTCGTGCCGGGCCCATGCTGGGCATGGGTCGCCCACCCAGATTTTCATCCCTACTCTGGAGCATCAGCTCGAAGAGGGGCATGAGAGACTTCCTCCGCCAGTTCGGCAAGATTTACACCGGGCCATAGGAGCATGCCTACAAGCTCTCTGTCTTTAAGGCCAACCTCCAGCGCGCACCATATTCTCTGCTGCGTCACGCGGTTTGCTGATCTAACGGAGGAGTTTGAACGGAGCTACCTCGGCTCTGATCCTTCCAGCGAACGATTAACGGAGGAGGAGTTTATGGTTTGAGGGTTTTTATACATCTCTCTCTTCAAAGGATTATGATTTGAGGGTTTTTCTTTCTCTCTCTCTTTGTGCAACGAATTGAGGGTTTTTCTTCTTTTGTTAGGGTTATGAAGTAGGTTTTTTTTTGTGACTTAAGATTTCGGATTTTTGTGACTTCTGATTTAGGATTTAGGATTTTTAGGGTTTTCTTTGCACTGGCTCATGAAGAAATTCCTAAAAATCCAGTTTTGATTTTTATCTCTATTTCAAAGCCTTATGGCCCTCTTATCTATATGTTTACGGATAGTGTTTAAGGGCTGGGAAGAGTATAACATGATTAGAAAAATCCTGCAAAATTTGACACTCTACAAGAACATAATGAATCATCTATCATGCATTGACAGAAAGGGGTTTTCCAAATCAGAAAAAGGAGATTTTCAGAATATCCTAAGAAAGAAACATCTGGAAAGATTAAGCACACAGAAACTTTATTTCCCAGAGCATAGTTCATTATGTGAAATTTAACACAAATATCTTCCATAGATCTCAGTGGCAACAAGAGTATAGTTTGTGTGACAGAAAGCTAACATCTTTGCTCTTTATATCTCTATTAGGCTAATCCAACTTCAACTTCTAAATCTTACAAATTGCATGGTTGGCTAGGGATGTTTTTACCAATATACATCCAGTCAGACTATTTCTTTGTCCATGACTTCATTCCGTTGTGTGGCCCAACTTGAGCTCCAATATGCCATCCTGTGTGCTTTGAGCATGTTTGCTATTTGCCTTTTGCTTACATTACATGGGAAAATGATTTTGATAAATAGGGTATATGATCAATAACCAAGGTTGAAGGTGGAGATATACAAAAATCATCCTTATTTCCAACTTTTTACAGGAAATGGTACCCCATCCCAACCCTATCAAAATGAATCTTCAGCCTTTTAATAGAAGTTCCTTTCCTGTTGAAGCAGTGTGGAACTGAGAAGTGTGCGCCCTCGAATTTGAACCCCATACTAAAACCTCAAATAACTCATTCATGGAAGAGGGACCATCACAACTCTCCATTAAATCTTTAGCAATCCGCATTTTCTTGAATGTTTTCTTATGGTTAAGTGGGTTCTATTTCGCTACTCATCTTTTTGTGGGTTCTATTTCTCTACTCATCTTTTTTATTAACAACATAATCCAAGGAAGAGGAGAAGAGGGTTGTCTCTCTGTTCTGCATTCCAGGTAGTATCCATTGTTGTTTCCTTATGGTTAAGTGCATGCTTGATTAGGTTTAATACTGGCATGGTTCCAAACATTAATCGCAATTAGGTTTCATCACTAAAAGTTTGCACGAAGTACAACTATTAAACTTTGAATACTTAAATACTCGCTTTCTCTGTGTTCTTGGCCTCAACGTTGAATTCGAGCATGTGGTAGACTATAAAGCCACTCTGTCTTGGTTGAATTGAACATGAATAATTCTCACTTTGGAGCTGACTGATAATCGAGTTGATGTCACACTTACATGGACTATCTTGAAAGGAACCAAGATCCTGATTTGGGAATTTGAAGGTGATAGTTGCTGATGTGAATTTAAATTACAGGTCGATCCCGCAGGGAGAACTACTAAGTTATCTTATTGAAATAGTGGCAATTACAGGTCGATCCCACAGGGAGAACCACTAAGTTAAAATTTAAAATCTGATTTTTTTAAAATCAAAGAATAATGAATAATTGAAATCCAAAACTAATCAAATATATATAAAATAGACCAGAGTATCCAGAATCCAGGGGGGGAACCAGGAATTTTTTTTAGGGGGGGCCAAAGTAAAAAAAATCCATTAAAAAGTTATAAAATTTAATAATTAAATGCATAATAGATAGCACTCAAAAGTGAAATTACATTACTATTATTTAGAAAAATCAGTATCTTAGAAGTTCATGTCATAACCCTTGTCAACTAGCACTCAAAAGTGAAATTATTGACTATTATTTTGGAACAAACAAATATGCCCACTATTATATATTTATGAGCAAGACCCATATTTAAAATCTAGACCAATCAAAAGGGTGGTCCCACGAGTTTTACCTCGTCAAAAGAATTTGCTTCAATTGAATTAATCCTCACATAGATAATCACAATTAAAATATAACTTTTTTAGAATTGTTTTTCCTATTTTCTTTCTTCATTTTCTTTCCTTTTATTTTCTTCCATCATTGTAATCTTTCTCCACCAGAATCTGCTTTGATTTTGTTCCTTTTTTAGAATTGTTTTTTTTTCTTAATTCCTTTCATTTCTTTTCTTCCATCATTCTAATATTTCTTCCCAAAAATCTGCTATCATTTTGTTACTTTTTTTAGAATAAAAAACTATATTGATTAATTAATATTATAAGGAGGGGCCATTCCTCAGAGAAGATCACAGGGCCAGAAGGACCTTAGATAGATTTTCAGAACTGTTGGATAGCATCAAATAGTGGGTTATTGATCCTCACTTGTTATTAATTTGTGTACCTGACCTAAGAGTAATGATGGACTTAACTTGTTATCGGTCTTTTCCTTTTATATCTTCAACAACTTTGCCCTTGGGATTAGGTTCAGGTTGACTAGGGAAGGTTCCCTTGTCTCTAGCACTAATGGAGTTGGTAAGTTGGCCCATTTGGTATTCCAATTTTGCAAGGGTTTGAGTGTGGCCATTCAAAAGTTTAGTAGTGGTCTGCTGGAATTAAGCAGTTTTCTGAGACAATTGGGCCGTGGTTTGAGACATGAGTTTCATGGCCTCTTCTAAAGAATCTACCCTCTGGGTCAATGGACTGGGGTTGAAGTTGGGTTTTTGGAAACCGGGTGGGGCATTGACTTGAGATTGATTGGGCTGAAATTGAGTGGACTGAGATGGGCCACCTTGAGTTAGGCCTTTGGTCCAAGAAAAGTTCGGATTGTCCCTCCAACCTAGATTGTATGTGTTAGAGTATGGGTCATACCTCTGACGATTATCAAAACGAGTGTTTTGATATAGTGTATTAACCTCATCAACAAACTCAGTCTGACCCAAAGTTGTTGGTGAAAGTCCGAGATTTTAACTCGAGGCGGGGGGGGGGGGGGGGGGGGGGGGGGGGGGGGGGGGGGATAGGGTTATCTATTAATTAGTGACCAATTTTAATTTTCTTTAAACTAGTTAGTCACAAGTGATGATTATACAATAAATGCGGAAGATAAACAAATCAATCACCATAAGCCATTCACCATTATACAATGATTTATAGTGGTTCGGCCTCAATGCCTACATCCACTATCGGCTTGTGCTCAATACCCCACCGGATTTTCACTATTTATGCTTTTGCAATAGGTTAAGCAATAACCTTTACAGTGCTGTTTTTCTAGGCTAAACAATAACCTGTCAAAGTGCTTTTCTAAGCTAAGCAATAACCTGTACACTATGGTTTTCATATGCTAAGCAATAACCTTTACAATTAAGGGACTTATCTTTCTCAAAGGAGTGTCTAAACACTAGAAGAGAAACACATTAAGCTCAATAAATTTTGCCTCTAAAATAGGCGGATATGAAAGTGTAAATAAACTCACACAACACTCAATGAGATGCAAAGATGAATGGACATGATGTGTGTGTGTGAAGACTTCAATCAAGGTTGAAAGTGAAGGTTTAAACAATGTATGCTAAAAGCATTTAAAGGTTTAAGGCACACAAGAGTTTGATTGAAGTAAAATGCTAATCACATGTAAAGATGTAAACTTGTTAATGATTTGAAAATCAAAAGCTAACAAGTTGTATATAACTATTTAAATGAAATCATGTGAAGCATGTGTGATGTTGTTTTCAAAAATAACTATTTTAACAACAAAAGTTCTAAATCAATTGAAAACAACATAAAGAGTTTCAACCAAGTCAAGAAAACATGTATCAAGAGTAATCAAAGATTTAGACAATACATGATTAATAAAGTTTTTTTAAAAACAACTTGGGTGGGAAAACAAAATGATGAATCCATTAACTTAAATCAAAGATTAAAAGAGTAGTGGATTCATTACAACATAATTAAGATGCTAGAAATCATTTTCCAAAGATTTAATACAAAGCATATTAACATATGTAGAATGGAAGTAAGCTTACTAGGAAATTTAACTTCTTGTAATCAAGCTTTAGCTTTCCATTTGGACCATATAAGCTCCCTTAATTAATTCCCTTTGCTTGGGCTCTCAAAACACCAAAAATGGCCTCTTCAATCATCAAAAAAATACTTTGGAAAGAACTTGCTTTTTATAGAAAAAGTGGTCCAACGGATACCTGTCGGTCAGCCGACAACAAGGTGTCGGTCGACCGACAGCCCAACGGTCTCTTTGCAACAGTTATGTTTTGAAAATTCTCTGACCATTTACTCTCTGTCGGTTGGCCTCTATTTGTTGGTCGACCGATGGTGAGCCGACAGCATAAAAATGTGAAAAATGATGCTGTCTGGTTTTGGAACCGATAATTTATGCATATTCGGTTGACCGACATGAACCGACGAATGAACCGACAGAGAAAACTTGAAATTTGTAGATCTCTAGAATTCGAACCGACAAAACCATCGGTTGGCCTCGGTTCACTTTGTCGGTTGGCCGACACGGAGCAACAAGCTCTCAGACAGTGTGGTCAGGCTAATTTTTTGAAGATCTGAAGTTTTTAGAAAAGTGTAACTTTGAAACCACTTGAAAACTCAGATTTGTAAGGTGTTTTTATAAATTGTTTCATTAAGAAAACACACTTTAAATTAAGATCTAAATCAACCAAAAGATGTTTTAATAAATCATGACAAGGTTAATTTAAAGGAATGATTTTCAAGATAAAACTTGTGAAATGCATGTGACACCCCGGAGTCCCACATCGACTATAGAGAGAAAAGTGAATGGAATTATATGTAGAGTTTACACCCTTACATTGCATGAGGACTTTTGATGGGTTGAGGCCCATCAGAAATAAAACCGTGAGGCCAGTGGGCCAAAGCGGACAATATCATGCATGGGTATGGGGTGGGGTGTTACAAATGGTATCAGAGCCGACTCTCGACTAGTTCGAGTGTTGGTCCCCTGCCGTGGTCTGGTGCAAGCGGGCGGGTTTCCATGTGGGCAGGCCAAGAGTGCTGGCAGGCTACTGCACTGGGACGTGCAGCCCTAAGGGGGGTGGAATGTGACACCCTGGAGTCCCACATCGACTATAGAGAGAAAGTGAATGGGATTATATGTAGAGTTTACACCCTTACCTTGCATGAGGTCTTTTGATGGGTTGAGGCCCATCAGAAATAAAACCGTGGTTGCAAACAACCTAGGGTCTAACAGTTGGGTCAATACCTTCATTCATGGCTTGATTATATTTCAATGACTCCAAAGTGTTTGGAGTGGGCTTTTGGTTTAGCTCTACCTTTATTCTCCTCACCAGTGTGGCCATTTTAACCTCTGCCTCAATTTTGGGTTCAACCTTGAACATCCCCCTTTTTCAGGAATGGTGGGTTTGGTGGGCTCCCTCTTGACAGGGGCCTATTGTAGTGTGTTTTCAATAGTATCTTCCAAAAATGTCCAACCTTCTTCCGCTATTTTCTGTTTAAATTTTCCACTAAAGAAAGATTCCACCATATGTTTGGTTGGGTAATCCATGCCTTCATACACAATTTGGACTAATTAAATTTTTTCAAATCCATGGTGGGGACATTGGATTAAGAGGTCCTTGAACCGTTCCAAATAACTGTAAAGTGTCTCCCTTTCCATTTGATGGAATCCATTGATGGCCTGCCTAATCAAAGCGGTTTTATGCTTGGAGTAGAATTTTTTGTAAAATTCTTGGACTAGCTTGGCCCATGTAGTAATGGACCTGGCTTGTAAGGCATAAAGCCAAGTTTTAGCGTTTTATTTTAGGCAAAAGGAAATAATCTAAGTTTACGGGCCTCATCACTCATGTGATTGATTCTCATGGTCCCACAAATGTCCTCAAATTCCTTCACATGTTGATATGTGTTTTCCTGGTCTAGCCCATGAAATACTGGGAGCATCTGGATCTTGCCAGATTTCAGCTCAAATGTGGCATTGGTCTGAGGCAGGGTGTTTTTTTCGGACGATTGAGTTGTCCTGGTAGGGTACATGTAGTCCTTCAAAGTCATGGGTGGGTCCTCTTGATCAGTCATCCTAATAATATCTTCAAAGATTGAAGACTTCCCGACAACGGTTAAGGCTAATTTGGGCTCTATCCTGACTAACCTTTTACTCATGCGTACCCACAATTTCTCTCTCTCAGGTCTAGAGCGCATGGATCGGGTTCAACCTTAAAGAAATGCAAGCCTAATCTATAGGTGGGGGGGGCTAATGGTCTTACTAGATGATGTACAAGCAGTCAAGCACAAAGACTAAGCACAAGAAATTATCTTGGGGTTAGCCTAACTCGCTAGACAGCTCCTAACTGGTTTGAAGAGTGCACTAAGGCCTGCAATCCGGTCTTATGAAGCCAAATCGACCAGGTAAGTCCAAAGGATGAGTGGTGGGGTCATAATGCACTTAGCAAGGGTCCCGCTTAAGAACCAAACTCCTAAAACAGAGATTGTCACCTTTTTGGTATGGACAAGACTTACCTAGACATCAACTTGACCAAAGAGCGCAACTGGTGCAACCTTTTGTGGTCTTCGTCTTAATATTCTCGAGTCCTATTGTCTCTTTTCTACTTGATTTTATTAATAGTTAGATTACTATGTGAGAGGTGGTTAAACCTAATTGGGCAAGGATCAGGTGATGAAATCCAGTCCTTATCTTATTGGGGTCAACTGCCCTTAACTAAGTGTGTGGGTCCAGTTTACTTGGTGTGTTAATCACACAATAAAACTTGCTGAAATTAAAATCAGCCAAGCCCCACTTGCAAGTAAAAGATTCGAGGGGCAAAGTTTAAAAACTCTTATAGCGGGCCCACGCTAATCCTTAACTGTGTAAGCTTAACCTTTTTTTGGAAAATTTTACAATTCTAAAAGCAATTTGTTTTTAGCAATTCTGAGAGCAAATCCACACAATTTTCTATTTTTGTGCAACTCTCCTCTTAGCAAGGTAAACTATCCACAAGGAACTCTTGTATGTAAATCTTAAGTAAACAAACCAACTCAAAATTCTATCTTATCCTAATTAAAAAAAAATAAGAAAATTCAAAAGACACCAAGTTAATCAAAACTCTATCCAAAGTGGATTCTAAGTTATTGAAACAAATCAAAAATCAAAACAAATCAGAAATTCTAAATTATCCAAACAAGTGTCCAGATATGGTCAGAGTTTTCAAAAGTTTTCAATTATAAGAAAGTTTTCAATTCAAATTTCAGATTTTAAAACTCTAACTAATCTAAACAAATTAAGAGATATAATTTTAAAATTTCTAACTACCTAATTTAAGAATTCAAAGGTTAGCATATTAATCAAAACAACCTAGTCCTAAAAATTTTAAACTCTACCTTACCAATCCTAATCTAATCAAAACATTAGTAAAACCAATCTAAAATATATATTTTTGTTTTTATTTACTAAAATTCGGAATTAAAGGAACTAATTCAAAACAATTTTTTTAAATTATTTATTCCGAAAATTCAATTATTTATAAAAAGAAATATCAAAAAAATCAGAAAAGTCCAAAAAATTAGCAAAGTGAAATACTAACTAATACCAATTGCAAAGAACACTATTGATGCAAATTAGATGACTAAACAACTAATGCAACCTAAATATGAGCATGCATATGAATCTAATAAAAAAATTCAGATTTTTAACAAAACTCATATTTGGCTCCCCGACAGCAGCACCAAAAACTTAATGTAAATCTAAATTCAATCTTTTAATATTACTGCAAGTGCACAGTTATCTTGTTGAGACAAACACAATTACAAGTCGATCCCACAGGGAGCACTACTAAGTTAAAATTTAAAATCTGGTTTTTTTAAATCAAAGATTATTGAATAATTGAAATCCAAGAAAAACTAGAAGAATTCAGAAACACAAACTAATAAAATATATATAATAGATCAGAGCATCCAGAATCCACTAAGCAAGATAATTAATCCATCCATGCAATTATTCTACTATCTTTTTCAAAAATAACTCAGATCAGAAACAAATCAATGTTTCGGATCCGGATGATTTGTCTTTCGCAAAAAAATCAATTTTTACTAAGAGTAAGGTCACAACCCAAGACTTCATTCCCCTCATAAAAGAATGAAAAATCATAAACATGACTCATCAAATTAAGCAAAACTATCAAAGGATCTACCCCTAAGCATAATCTATCAAAATAAGTATAAATCATCAAACTATTTTCATTAGAAATCAAAATAGAGGCTGCCTAAGGCATGAAGACGGATCTATTATTCTAATAGATCAGCATACATTTAAAAGAGACAAGAAAGTAATAGAAAAATAACATAAATTAAATCAAAGATCTGCTTAACTTCATCTGTGTGACCCAATCTAGAAATGTAGCCAGCCATTGAAAAGAAATCCATAAGTAATTTCATTAATAGCATCTCCTTGTACAATGGTCTCTCATAAATCCCTCTTCTAAAAATCCTAATTTCTGGAATAGGGCTCCAGAATACCTAAAAATAATTCTTAAATTCTATTAATTAGGAAAAGAAGAGAAAAAGGAGAGAGAAAAATGGTGGACGTCTAAGGGAGGGAGTGTCTCCCGTATGCTTCCTTTTGGTTCCTATTATAACTCCAGTTATCTTACAAATACATTGAATCTGGACAGCTTCTCTACAGATTTGATTTATTTTCATTGATAAGGTATAACTCTTATTCTTTTTGAGTTTGAATGAGGTGGAAGCTTCTGGAAATACCTAGATGGCTTGGCTTATCTTCAGATGGGGTCCCACAAGGGATGTACAACAATTGATTATCAACGGTGTGGAATTAATTATAATCTCATCTAAGAATGAATATGAAAATCTCCGGGCCCATAACTTTGTTAATTTAGCTCTGATTTGCACATTCTTGAGCTCCACGAATATCTAGTATGAATAAGCTTTCCAACGGTAGGTAAATTTCATCGATCCGACGGTCAGATTGAAAGTTATGGCCATTTGAAGATAAATTATCCTGAGAAAAATGAGATTAACTTTTGAATTTTATTTGCAATGGATTCTATCTCTGCACAACTTTCATTTTCGAATGGAGATCAGATGTGGATGATTCAAACTCATCTTCTTTTATTCCAATCAGAATAATTTCAAATCTGCAACTACTGTGGACCCCGCCATGTGGGACATTTCTTCTGCTTAACAGTAGGCCCTATGAGAAGTCTTCTGCTGTAGTTAGGACTCTTCAACTGATGTGATGAGCGGACCCCTCCTTTGATTGATTTGCACATGGCTTGTGTGTGGGGTCCACGAGGTGAGTTCTTCAATTTACTTATTTTCAA
The DNA here is from genome assembly GCA_012931725.1 of Litsea cubeba. Taxonomy (NCBI): domain Eukaryota; kingdom Viridiplantae; phylum Streptophyta; class Magnoliopsida; order Laurales; family Lauraceae; genus Litsea; species Litsea cubeba. Next base: position 80,965,953 of record CM022949.1, on the reverse strand, counting down.
GCTTCAATTCAGCAATGCAGGGCCCAGGATGACAATGTGTGATTGAAAGTGGGTTCCGTGACAGAGCCCTGCAATTCTCATTTTCTACACATTCTAATTCAACACATCAAACACTGAAGAGACCATATTGAAGTGGGACCCATCCGGACAGAGTCTTACTCCAACTAGGACTCGTCGGAGGAAATTTGCAAAACATTCCAAGTTAATGCAGAAAATGTATGAAAAGTATGAAAATTCAAGTTCCTAGGTGAAAATGCATTGGATTAAATGAAGAATGATGTAATTCACCTAATTAAACCCCTAATTCAATATAAAATGATGCGTAACTGTATAAATTCATGAACTCAACACACCCCCCAACCAGCATTTTGCTAGTCCCTTAGCAAAAGTTGCGAGCTAAAGTTTTGAAGTTCTTTGACCTAATTTAAGAAAAAAAGTAAATATGAAAACAAAACCACTTTCGCAATAAGCCCTTAAACCCATAAGTTCCCCCTAGTGGACGAGTTGTGCCTTGTGAGGGCTTGCAGTGAATCTACCCACATAATTCTTCTTTTTTATTTTTTTTCTTTCTTTTTTCTTTCTTCTTTTTTTTCTTTTTTTTTTATCTTTTTTTGAACTGCAGAGAATGACTAAAACCTAACAAAATCCAGGGAAACTTCTTCCAAGAGAAAATTTATAGATACCGACTATTCTCTGTTCTCGAAATTTTTAAAGATAAATCTTAAATTCGGTTCACCAATCCCATCTTTTGGTCGGTAATTCTCGAAATCATGCTAATTGATTGTGACGGTGAAAAGTAAGTATACGTAATAAGCATCAAATGATCCACTAAGAATTTTCGTGAAAATAATAAATTTTTTTTCTGGGCCGCCTAAACTTAGCAAGGAGAAACAGTCTTCCTCTCAAGGTGATAATGACGGCTTTCACACTACTGTCTGTTCAAAGGGCGCAGATTTTTTTCTTTTTTTTTTAAGAATAAATTTGTGACTGGGCAATGCCTAGGTCCCGTAAGCTTTCTAATTAACTCATGTAAAGAGCATTAGGCCACTGACTATCAAACCAGATGACTTTAGAGCACTAGGTATGTAAATACCCCTAAGGGCTTACCGACTTGGGTTAAAAAGTCTACGAACCCAAACTAGTCACAATTTTTTTATACTTTTATATATATATTTTTGCGATCCCCAACAATAGGCAGCCCTTTCCATGTATCCACCTGTCGAACCAAGGAGCTCTGTAACACTAAGGGTTGATTTTCTTTTCTTTTTTTGAAAAAAAATGAAAATCAAAGCTTCACATTCAACCTTGGAAACGCATACAGCCTGTGTAAGAGTGAGGGATCAACAATCAACACTTTTCCAAAAATCTTTTCCATAAATAAAATAGTGAACCATTGTTTTCTTTTGCCCAAAATAAATATCTTCAGCCAATAAAAATTCTCTCGAAGTTTCCCTCTAACATAAAAATAGCAAAAAAAATTATTATTTTTAAATCTCCTAAAAACCAAAGCAAAGCGAAGAAGAAAATGTATAATGAAAATTGATCAAATGATCACACGTGAAGTTCTATCTCACATTCCAAAACCTAAATTCAACATTGTCATCAATGTTATGAATGCATATGTAATGTGAAAATGAACAATAAGGAAAATTGGAACATCTTACCATGTGGGGTGATTGCAAAAGAATGTGATCAACTAGCTCAATTGCCTTTCAAAATTGGGTTGCCTCCCAAGCAACGCTAAGTTTAATGTCGTCAGCCCGACGTGACAAAAAATGATTATTCCCGTTAAATTGATCCTTTAGATCCCGGAAAGGATTCAACCTTTGACCATTAACCTTGAAAATTTCTCCGTTCTTGGGATTTTCAATTTCCACAGCACCATTAAAGTAAACATTACGCACAATGAATGGGCCAGACCATCGAGATCTCAATTTCCCTGGAAACAGGTTTAACCAGGAATTGTAGAGGAGATCTTTCATGCCAGGTTCGAATGACTTCCAAAGGATTGATTTGTCATGGTTCAACTTCATCTGTTCCTTGTAAATTTTGGCATTTTCATAAGCATCATTTCTCAATTCATCAAGCTCGTTGAGTTGCGACTTACGATGGTTACCTGCCAAGGGCAAATTAAAATTGAAAGTTTGAATGGTCCAGTAAGCTCTATGTTCCAACTCAACAGGCAAATGCAAGCCTTACCAGTCTTGTAAGTGGTTCGATAGGCCCATAATGCATCAAATAGCCGCAAAGACAGTCTTTCCGATTTGGATTGACCGTCTTCTCTAAAATTTGTTTAATCTGCCTATTCGATACTTCTACTTGGCCACTCGTCTGTGGGTGGTAGGGCGTAGCAACCTTATGAGTAATAGAGTACTTTTTCATCAGATGGTCAAAGGTGCTATTGCAGAAACGGGTTCCACCATCACTGATAATTGCCCTGAGTGTACCAAACCTAGAAAATATGTATTCCTTCACAAATTTGATCACCACATGGCGATCATTCTTTCTGGTAGGTATTGCTTCAACCCATTTTGAAACATAGTCCACTGCAAGTAAAATATACAAATTCCCAAAATAACATAAAAATTATCTCATAAAATCGATCCCTCAAACATCAAAGATTTACACTATCAAGATTGGATTCAAGGGCATCATATTCCTACGAGTAATGGTCATGATCAGGAATGCATCTTCTAATGATCTGGTCTGAGCAGTACTTAAAAAGATACGGGTCATCCCAGAAAAAGTACTTGACTTCAATTAGAAATTTTGATCGATCCTGTTTTGACCAATGGGTGGGCATCTCCCTGTAACAAGGTAATTGATTATATCTGCAAACTAGGGGATTTGGAAAATACTAAGCAATTGTTCATCAGGAAAATTCTCATTCAGTGGGACCTCATCTGACGGCACTATGGGTAACCTTGAAAGATGGTCTGCTACAACATTCTCACATCCTTTTTTATCTTTTATTTCCAAATCAAACTCTTGTAGCAGAAGGATCCACAGGATCAATCAGGCTTTTGCATCCTTTTTTGACGGAAGGTATCTCAGAGGTGCATGGTCCATGTAGATGATGACTTTGGACCCTATCAAGTAGGATCAAAATTTCTCTAAGGCAAAAATCATAGCTAGCAGTTCTATTTCAGTGGTCGTGTAATTTAGTTGTGCATCATTGAGGGTCCTACTTGCATAGTAAATCACATGAGGTAACTTCCCAACCCTTTGACCCAAAAATATTTGAATTTTGTGTATTGCAATTTGATAGATGCATCATTCATTTTATTCATCATTTGAATGTTCACACATGCATTGATTTTGAAATTCTTGAAATATTGATTTATACATGCATGGTTTTAAATATTGTAAATCATATGTTTCATGCATGTTTTGGATTTAAATCTTGGATGCATTTAGTTTTGAAAAAGAATTCTCATAAATCAAGAAAGCCATTTGTTTTAAAGTCTCGAATCTTATTTGGCTTTTTATGTTTCATGATTTTGAAAAGCACTTGAATGATTTAAAATCATGTTTCCAAGCTTGGTTTGATGGCCCAAAAATCCCCACAAAAAATACTTTGAAATATGCAAAAATTGGGATTTTTGTAAGGCTATCGGTCAGCCTGTCTGTCCATGTCGGCTGACCGACAAGTGGACCGAGGTCAAAAGACTTGTGTTCTTGGTTCAAATTCTAGAGAGCCCAAAATTACAGATTTTAATACTGTCGGTTCGGTTGTCGGTTCGTGTCGGTTAACCGACAGATGTACAACGGTAAATTGTTTTACCGTTGGGACTTGATCGTTGAGGTGTCGGTCGGTCGACCGACAGGAAGCCGTTTGACCACTTTTTCTTTTAAAGTGAGTTCATTCCTTAGCCCATGTTGATGATCTTTGGAGCCCTTCTTGAGGCAAAAGAAAGGGGATCAAACTAAGGAAGGCTAATGGTCATTAGAAAAAGTTAAAGCTTGGATTAATAAAGTTAAACCACCAAGTAAGCTTTGCCTTTATTAATCATGTGTTTTTATGCTTTGTCTAAATTATTAGTAAATGATTTTAAGCATATTAACTATGATATATTGAATCCTATACTTCCTTTAATCTTTGATTTTAAGTCATAGGATTCTTCACCTTTGATTCAAACCAAGTTTTGTTTTAAAACTTTATAAAACGTGTTTCATTAAAACCTTTGATTTGTTTGATAACATGTTTCTTTAACTTGTTTGAATCATCATTGTTGTTTTCATTCATTTGAACTTTAGTTAAACAGATTTGTTTTTTAAAACAACATTGCACATGCATCACATGTTTAAGATGAAATTAATTTCATATAACTTGTGAATCTTTGATTTTCATATCATCAACAAGTTAATATTTATGCATGTGATTTGCATAACACTTCAATCAAATCTTTTATGTGCTTTAAACTTTGAATTACTTTAAGCATAAAATTGATTGAGCTTTAATTTTAAACTTGATTGAAGTTTTTCACACACATACACTTCATAAGCATTCATCTTTGTAATTCTTATTAGTGTGTTTGTGTGAGTTAATTTACACTTTCATATTCGCCTATTTAAGAGGCAATTTTATTGAGCTTAAATTGTATCTCTTAGAGTGTTTTTGTGTAGACACTACATTAAGAGAAATTCTTTGTTCGTAAGGTTATTGCTTAGCCTAAGAAAAGCATAGTGTAAAGGTTATTAATTGCTTAGCCTAGAAAAACACATTGATAGGTTGTTGTTTAGCCTAGAAAAACATCTTTGTAAAGGTTATTGCTTAGCCTATTGTAAAAGCATAAATAGTGGAAATCCGGTGGGGTGTTGGATCACAATCCGGTAGTGGATGTAGGCACTGAGGCCGAACCACTATAAATCATTGTGTGATGGTGATTGCTTTGTGGTGATTGTTTTATTTAGCTTCCGTTGTTTTATTTAGCTTCCGCATTTTGTATGTTAATCATCACAAGTGAGTAGTTGTTTTAAAGAAAATTAAAATTGGTCATAATTGGTCAATAAAGTGTAGTTCACACTATCCCCCCCCCCCCTCTAGGGTAAGGATCCCTTGGACTTTCAAAAACTGCTCCAATAGCAGTATCGGATGCATCACACATTAGGTGGCTGAATTATAGGAGCAGAACTTAGTTCCTTTTTCAGTCTCTCAAAAGTCTTTAGACACTTCTCATCAAATTCAAATAGGGCATCTTTTGTCAACAATTGGCACAAAGGTTTAGCAATTTTACTAAAATCCTTGATGAATCTACGATAAAAACCAGCATGGCCCAGGAATATTCGAATCTGCTTAACTGATTTTGGTGGCGGCAATTTGGAGATCAAATCAATTTTTTCTTTGTCCACCTCAATTCCATTATCAGAAATAACGTATTCCAGAACTATACCCCTTTTTACCATAAAATGACATTTCTCCCAATTTAAGACTAGATTCTTTTCTTTGCATCTTTCAAGTACCAGGGACAAATGATGTAAGAACTCCTCAAAAGAATTGCCAAAGACTGAGAAATCATCTGTGAAAACCTGAATAAATCTTTTTACCATGTCAGAAAAAAATGCTCAACACGATCCATTGAAAGGCGGTCGGTGCATGCATACCCTAGAGGGCATGCGTCTGTAAGCAGAAGTACCAAACGGACTGGTGAAGGTGGTCTTTTCCTGGTCCTCGGGTGCGATTGGAATTTGATTGTAAATGGAATAACCATCAAGAAAATAATAATATGCATGACCGGCTAGCCTTTCGAGCATCTGATCAATGAATGGGAGGGGAAAATAATCCTTCCGAGTGACTGAGTTTGTTGATACCAAAAAAATGTGTCACTTTGCTTCTTCAAAATCCAGAAAGCTACATGAAGTCGCAGCCTACCATAAATAGGCAATGTTACTTCCAAAAAAAATCAAATCTTGTCAGAATCAAAGAAAAACTGCAAGATCCTTTAAGACAGCCAAAAGAGGAGTACACAAGAAGTTTCGGGCCATTTCAAAATCATTTGGCCTAATTTCGCTTCTCCGGCAGCTGAAAAGGAGCTCCCGGCGGCGAAAGCATCGGAGACACCAAATCTTCGATCAAAACCGATGGATGGTCTCAAAATACATCCAAAAGGCTCCACGTCAATTTCCGAGTCAAACTGACAACGTTTGACCCTACATTAACCCTCGAACAACTAAATCAATCCTCTCGGCGGCAAGAATCACTGAGGCCATCACTCATCAGATAGAGCATATGGACGGCTTCAAAATGCTTACAAAGGGCTACACATCAAATTTCAGGTCATTTCGACAACATTTGACCAAACTTTGACACTCGGAAGCCAAATGAGGCCTCTCGGCGGTGAAGCTCCCTGGGACCATGGTTTCTAAGACAGAGCCTATGGATCATCTTTAAATGACTCCAATAGGTTCCCTGTCAAATTTCAAGTCAATCGGACATCGGTTGACCGTATGTCAAGCCGCGACATCTTCATCGCGACAAAAGCAAATCTACTGGTGATAAGACCCCAAACGGCTTCAAAACTCAAACAAAAGCCTATGGTTGGTCTTATTTATTGCTCAGGAGGCTTCATCTCAAATTTCAGGTCATTCCGACATTGTTTAGCATAGTTTCAGCTTCTGAGGGAAAATCGGCAGCTCTGCGCGACAAAGTCTTCGGCTTTCTCAGAAAATTAGAAACTTTGCAAAATAAAATGCAAGGATTCTCATCAGGTTTTCTACACGGAAATTAGGCCAATAAATGATAAAAAATTTTAAGGAAAAATACAGAAGAAAAAGAATCGAAAAACAGCAAAAACGGACACAAAACGGGACAAAAAGGGGGGAAAATCCCTCCAGGGTCGCAGACCCCTGCGACTCTGGAACCCAGGATCGCCGGGTGGCCCCGGAAATCCCGTTTTTCGCCGTTTCTTCGCGATTTGAAGCGTCCGACTCCTCTGATTTTCCAAAATTCATACTTTTGAGATACCAAATCCTTTGACATCGTCAAAATCACGGGTCAATCATGAAGAGTATTGAAATCAACATTGATCGCCAACCGGTCAGCAAAAAAGTGTGCTTTCTACCCGACCGATCGAGAAATCGACAGGACAGATGGCACTGACCCGCTATTAGCAACCAATACCTGAAGTTACGTGGTCATCTGATGTCGATCTACATGAAGATCCATCGTTGATCATCACCAGAAGAATCCCAAAGGACGCGGCATGGCCCGCGACTCTTCAACTGCTCGGCGACCACTTAATGCGATTAATTGACTAGCTTTATTACAGTCATTAATCCATTTCTTTGGACGGCCTAATTAGAAGCAAGCATTCGGGGGTTACAAGTCAAGAGATTCATGGCATTTAACCCATGAAACTCCTCCCATCATGGCGATTGAAGGTGACTAAATGCCCTTAATCTCCTCCGGCCAATCAGAAGCCAAGAAAAAGGAGTTACAAAATAAAAGAATTAAATCCTGTAACTCCTCCCATCATGCGGCTTAATGACAATAAAAGCCCATAAACCCTCCTAAATGGCTACCAAAAAGCCTATAAATAGGAGAGCACTCCAAGAAGAAAAAGACAGAGAACACACAACAGACTGCAGAAAATCCAGAAATTCAGACAGAAAAGGCACAGAAATCTAGAGAAAGAAAGAGAGAAAACCCTGCGGAAGTTCTACACCGACCACCGCTACAAGGTGACAAAAGTCCTTTGGGGGGTACCCCCCAAAGTCCTTGCCTTCTCCTTCTGCCTCCAATGGCTTAGACGTGGCTTTTCAGGCCGTCTACTTGGCTTTTTATTGGACATAGGACCTCCTCTTGGTCTTTGTCCTCTAAAAACCTAAGGTTATAGCCAAGGCAAGCGAATCAATAGCATCCTCTGTTCTCATCTGCATGGATGATGGCGAACTCCACATATGGCTTACGACCGTCAATCTGAACGGGTCCCCCACAATCTCCTGAGAAGTTAGATCCTCCTTTTCTTGCTTTTCATTGTAGTTTATATTTTGTTGAAAGAGGCAAAAATCACAACTCTTGTCTTTCATTATTGATAAGTATTGTAAATCGGCTATAAACGCCAAAAATCGGCTATAAATGCCAAAATCGGCTATAAATGCAAAAAAATCGCCTTTCACGGCAAATAAAGAAAATTTCTTTTTTCTTAAATATATGTGCAATGGAAAACTTGAAAGAAGTTGATTTCCTTTTTACTTGCGAAGGTTGATCTCCGGATCACCACTTGCAATTCCAAGTAAAATAGAAAATCTGGCACACCCACACAAAAGAAATGTTGATGCACGCCTCTGCCCCCCGGTTACGAAAGGGTCGAACCCAAACGGACTCCCACGTCCGCCGACCTCGGTAGAACCGAGCAGAATGCGCCGGTCCATCAAGCTGGCACACCCGGTGGGACCCGTTCATTTGAGAACACGATGCTAGAAATGAAATATTTGCATATCATATCTATTGCTCTATGCTTATACTTCTTTTCTTGATTCCTTGGCTACTTTCTAATTGGTGGCCTATGTTAAATTCCGCATCTAAAAAAATGAGATGAGATTTTTTTTGAAAATTTCTAATTCTTTGAATTTATTTCCACTCTTTCTCTTTTAAAAAATAAAAAAAAAAAAAAATTAGATTTTTCATTTTGGATTCAAAATTGAGAAACCTTGATCCTTTCCTATCATTCATCGTGCTTGCAGAAATGTTGAGCCTGTTCGACTAAGGTTTTGGGCCATCGTTTCTCTTCGATGAGTTCATTGAAGATATAAAAAAAAAACAAAAATCAGATTTTTCATTTTGGATTCAAAATTGAGAAACCTTGATCCTTTCCTATCGTTCATCGTGCTTGCAGAAATGTTGAGCCTGTTCGACTAAGGTTTTGGGCCATCGTTTTTCTTCGATGAATTCATTAAAGACCTAAAAAAAAATTTAGATTTCTCAGTTTGAATTCAAAATTGAGAAACCTTGATCCTTTCCTATCATTCATCGTGCTTGTAGAAATGTTGAGCCTGTTCGACTAAGGTTCTGGGCCATCGTTTCTCTTCGATGAGTTCATTAAAGATCTAGAAAAAAAAACAAAAAATTAGATTTTTCAGTTTGAATTCAAAATTGAGAAACCTTGATCCTTTCCTATCATTCATCGTGCTTGCAGAAATGTTGAGCCTGTTCGACTAAGGTTTTGGGCCATCGTTTCTCTTCGATGAGTTCATTAAAGATCTAGAAAAAAAATCAGATTTTTCATTTTGGATTCAAAATTGAGAAACCTTGATCCTTTCCTATCGTTCATCGTGTTTGCAGAAATGTTGAGCCTGTTCGACTAAGGTTTTGGGCCATCGTTTCTCTTCGATGAGTTCATTAAAGATCTAGAAAAAAAAAAAACAAAAAATCAGATTTTTCAGTTTGAATTCAAAATTGAGAAACCTTGATCCTTTCCTATCGTTCATCGTGCTTGCAGAAATGTTGAGCCTGTTCGACTAAGGTTTTGGGCCATCGTTTCTCTTCGATGAGTTCATTAAAGACCTAAAAAAAATTTTTAGATTTCTCAGTTTGAATTCAAAATTGAGAAACCTTGATCCTTTCCTATCTTTCATCGTGCTTGCAGAAATGTTGAGCCTGTTCGACTAAGGTTTTGGGCCATCGTTTCTCTTCGATGAGTTTATTAAAGATCTAGAAAAAAAAATCAGATTTTTCATTTTGGATTCAAAATTTAAAAACCTTGATCCTTTCCTATCATTCATCGTGCTTGCAGAAATGTTGAGCCTGTTCGACTAAGGTTTTGGGCCATCGTTTCTCTTCGATGAGTTCATTAAAGATCTAGAAAAAAAAATCAGATTTTTCATTTTGGATTCAAAATTCAGAAACCTTGATCCTTTCCTATCGTTCATTGTGCTTTGCAGAAATGTTGAGCCTGTTCGACTAAGGTTTTGGGCCATCGTTTCTCTTCGATGAGTTCATTAAAGATCTAGAAAAAAAAACAAAAATCAGATTTTTCAGTTTGAATTCAAAATTGAGAAACCTTGATCCTTTCCTATCGTTCATCGTGCTTGCAGAAATGTTGAGCCTGTTCGACTAAGGTTTTGGGCCATCGTTTCTCTTCGATGAGTTCATTAAAGATCTAGAAAAAAAAAACAAAAATCAGATTTTTCAGTTTGAATTCAAAATTGAGAAACCTTGATCCTTTCCTATCGTTCATCGTGCTTGCAGAAATGTTGAGCCTGTTCGACTAAGGTTTTGGGCCATCATTTCTCTTCGATGACTTCATTAAAAATCTAAAAGTAAAAAAAAAATAATAATAAAAAAAACAAAAAAGACATAGACGACTAAGGTTAAACCAACTGCGTTCTTTGATCATGGTTGATTCAAGAAAAGCCTTGTCCAGAGTGTGGAGACAGCTTGACTGTTCTAGGCAAGGGTCCTCCAAACGGGTTCATTAAGTAATCCTACCCTTACCTGGGGGCAATTCTATCAATCGAGATTTCGTAAGACCGGGTTAGGAGGCCTATGTGTACTATCGCGTCTTTTAAATAAAACTTTTTCAAAATAAAATTTTTAAAAATAAAAATTTTAAAATAAAAAATAAGAAATTTTCAAAAAAAAATCTTAAAAAATTAAAAAAAATAAAAAAATGAAAAGATTTTTTTTAAAAAAATCTTGGAAAAAAAATCTTCAAAAAAAAACTTTCGTCATTTTGGGCTTAGATTGGAGAAATCTTAGCTTTCTCTTTTCTGAGCACTGGCGCTCACGGAAATCGTTGAGCCCTTGTTCAGTTTGGAATGCCTTTTGCTCTCTTTGATGAACCCGATATTGGCCTTTCAAAAAAAAAAAAAAACTCGTCATTTTTGGATTCAGATCCGAGAAATTATGGTTAATTTCCTTCTGAATACTAGCGCTTGTGGAAATCGCTAAGACAATTTTTGGATCGGAATATCATCTGCTCTCTTTGATGAATCCAATCTTGACCTTTCAAAATAGGGAATCTCATCTCATGGATGCGGTCTCTAAACATTTGTGTATAGCGGTACTAGTATGCCCTTTCAGGGTCTACTGTATTCGCGACCGGCACATTTGTAACTCCAACTTTATACTCTTCTTACCTCGAGCAAGCTCTGCTTCTCGATAAGTCGAATTTAAGTTCACAATTGTAACTAGCAGTTAATGGGACGCTCATTCTGGGCTTCCATACCTGCGATCAGAACAATTGTACCCTCTATGGCTTTCTGCCTTCTTCATATTGCTTGGGTCATCTCCCTCGAGCAATTTGAAAAGACAAAACCATAGAACTTCCCATTTATGATCATTATATTCTTGTGATTACTAATGGATGTGGTCTTGTTTCAGAAATTTTTCGAAAAAACTAACAATGGCAGCATCGCTTACCATTACTTTCGATGAGAGCAAGCACCAACTCATGCTTCAACAGAAGCAAATCACGCGCAGCAACAAGCGCCCCATCAGCTGCTGAAGCGTTAACTCCCTCGGCAACTCTCTGAGCTCCGGGTCGACCTCGACTCCCTGGACTATTGTCTTGGGGACGCTGGGACCAATCCCACTTCCCGAAGAACAAACTGCTCCTTCCAAGAAGCAGAAACTCGCCTCTCAACGTGTCACTACCGTGACACCAAAGGCGAGCACCAGAAGGCCCGAAACCCTTGGCAGCCCCACGAAGCCTCAACCCTCAAACGACCAGGTCTATCCCAAGACTTAGTCCCCAAGACCTTCACCAAAACAAAGAAGGTCCCAAACATCCACCAAGCCAGCATTCCTGGCCCCACTTAAGGAGAACCAGTTCTACCCTCTTGCCTGCATGAAAGAGGAGAGACCCATCTCCAATCTGACTCTCAAGTCAACCCAGCATGAGCCGGCTTGTTCCTACAAGCCCAAAATCAAGTCATGCATCACAAGGCCTCTGCAAGCACCTGCTAAGGCCTACAAACCTGCAGTTCGACCCTTCATCTCTACAGGGGCCGAACTCCAAAATTCAAAGCTTCCCTGCAACAGGTGAAAAACAGGGTTCACATCCTGTCCTTGCCCAGCTACAAAGAAGACAAGCTCGGCTGTTGCGCTCGAGGGAGCACATCCTTCATCGTCAAAGCCCAGCCAGAGCTGACTGAAGCTCAAGTTACTCGTCGTATACGCCGCCGCTCGTCGTATCGATAAAAGAGACTAGAGAGGCAAAGGACCCAGCCTCCTACACTTCAAGTCTCTTCCAAATGGGTCGAAAAAGAAAGACCCAACCAAGTTGCTGCTGTCCATATGGTTGGATAAACCAGAAGACGCTAAAAGTCCGCAACAAAAATCCATGTCCGACGTCCGAAGACCCGCAGCATCTCCAGGACAAGAAGACACTCAGAAGAATCCCCTGCTCCTTCAAGTAAAGGACGGCAGATTGATCCTTCCTCAAGCTCTTCTTCAAAAAGAATGAGCCCCGGCTCAGTCACCAGGACAGTTTCTTCGTTCGAATCACGAAGGATGAACGTCTTGGCTACAAATTCTGAGCCACCACCCCGTAATCCACCTCAAGATGATGTGATCACCCACATCCAGCAGTTGGAACAAGGCCAACAGAGGATTGAAACTCTGATGGAAAACCTTCTCCTCGCCTTCCAAAATCCGGCGAACAATGAACCTCCTCCGAATCATCAAGACGATGAGGTAAATAGAGAACAAAATGAGTCATGCGCCATCACCAAAAAGGACGTAGACAGTATCCTCGCCAAAGCAAAAGAAGAGGATATACTCAAGGAGCATGGGATCAAGCCACCATATCCCTTATGGATGGACTCGGTCCTGTTCCCCACAAAATTCAAGCATCCTACTCTCCAAACATATACGGGGAAAGGATCAGCCAGACAGCACGTCATCCACTTCAAGATCCTGACGGGAAACTATCGTGAATCAAGATGCACTCAAGATCCGCCTCTTTGCAAGTTCCCTAAAAGGTACAGCCTTCGATTGGTACTCCACTCTGCCGGAGGACTGCATCCAAAACTGGGCCATGCTAGAAACACGCTTCTTGACTCACTTCAAAGGTGAGGATCATCCTGCTACTATGGCTCAGCTGTGCAGCCTAAAACAGGGGGAAAATGAGTCAACATATGACTTCATTCATAAGTGGAAAGCAATGGCATACAAATGCTCTGATGTATTGCCACAAGCGTCGCTAGTCGACATCTGCCGAAATAACATGAGAGCCAGAATCCGCTCCATGATCATCGGCAACAAATCAAAAAACCTGGGAGAACTCCTAAAAGCTTCCATGGAAGCTGAAATGGTGATTAAAGACCTCAACAGTCAGAAATCATCAAGAAAAGAGCTAACCGCCATTGCAACCTCTAAACCAAAGAAGAAAGAGGTCCTCAATGTGCAGACCACGTCAGCTCCTCAGCCACCAAAGAAAGCTGAAAACAAAGCTGCTAGTAAGAGACCTGAATTCTCAGATGCCTTCAAAGAACGAGTAGAGAAGAAATACCCGTTTGATGAAGATGTTGATGAAATCTTCGGGGCTCTTATAGCAAACGACAAGCTCACCTTGCCTGAACCAAAAAGATCGGGTGATGTTGGCAAAACCAATGATCCTCGGTATTGTCCATACCATCAAATGATCTCGCATCCTCTCAATCAATGTTTCGTTGTGAGGGAGAAAATAAATGAGATGTGGAAAAAACGGAGTCATCACCTTTGACAAAAACTATGGGTCTGCCTCCGTCAACATGGTGACATGTGGACAAACATCAAAATCACCAAAGAAGAAGATCACTACTTCCTTCAAGGTGATAAACTCAATCCAAGCGTCCGAGGAACTGGTTCCTTACCCACACCAGACGGACAACCTATATGGGTACATCCCGATCTCCTGGAAGATGAAAATTGGGAGGTCGTGAAAACAAAGCCTACAGCTGAACAACGAAGGCAGGCTAGGAAACACCTCCTCAAGCTCAAAAGGCAAGAAAAGACCCGGCCAAAACAAGAAGTCAAAGAAAAAGGCAGAGGCTTCTTCTACTACTTCACTGGAGGCAACAAAACATCCCTTCCAGAGACTTCAAAGGGGTAAGAAAATTCACTCACAGTGATTTCATGCCACCTCAATTCAAAGAAGCCACGCAGGAGGTATCATACTCTTGTAATTCAGTAATTGGGTTCTCCATTGATGGATACGAGTCCAGCGACACCGATGATGGATTCGATCCAACTACATAGATGAGTGGGAGGAGTCCCTTGAAAAAAGAGAATATCTCTCCGATGAAGAATGGGTTCCTGAGAATCATCTTATGCCAGTAATCTGGTATAACCCCCTACGGCCACAAGGATCCTAGTCTGATGATGAAGAAGACCAAGAGGCTATATAAGAAAATCCTGTTGAACCAGCATCCCTCATTGCTCCAGTGGAAATCAACAATGTTGAGCCACAAAGAGTTGATGAAGAAGAAGATTTGGCTCCCATGCCTGATCTTGAAGAATATGTAAGGATCTTGCAGCGTCTTGCTCTAGAATAAGAGTAATACCGCGTCAACGAGCCTCCTCGCAATCCAGAGCCTGAAGTCCCTGAAGACCATCAAGTACATCCTCCATTAACTCCTGAAAATGGAGAAAATTGCTGGATAGACGATCCTCTTACATCCGAGGATGAGTCTGACTCCGATCAGGCAACGTCTCTTGTCAGAGCTTCCTGTAATGTGATAAATCGGGATTATAGCTCTTCTGAAGCATCGTCTAATGAGAGCACTTACACTCCGACGACGCCTAGCAATGTATCTTCTGGAGCCACCTCATCTCACGTGACTTTCATTGAGATGACACCCTCTCAGGTTTCTTCTCTTGAGACCGTGTCTTCAAAGTTCATACCCTTCCTGACTAAAGAATTCCCAGTTATTGATGCTTGGGATGATGAATTGGTCAACGAAGAAGAAAGGTTGCTGGATGCTGTTCAGGACTTGTTCCCAGAAAATGCTTCGTGCAACACAATCACTGAGGATGGCAACTCTGCTGCAGATACATCCTCAGCAAATGAAAAACGACAGCCTCATGATCCTGAAGACAATCTTCCAAATGAAGACCCTTCTCAAGAAGCTCTCGAAGTTGGTAGAGGCACCCGCTCTGGCCGGGACTACCACAAAAATTACAACCAATCTTCCTTTACATATGTAAATCCTTCGGGAAAAGATGTTGTAAGCGCCCCTAGTGGCAACAATGATGAACATGCAGGCCCTAAGGAGGCTTTCAAGTATGACTTGATTGAACACTTCAAGCACATACCTGCACGTCTACACATCCTAGATTTGTTGCGAATGTCTCCGCACACTCGTGATAATCTTATTTCAGAACTACAAAAGCTGAAAGAGGATGTCGACAAACATGCCCCACAAGTCCTCCAAATTGAAATGGATTACCGGGTCAAAAACTCAGAAGCTTCCTCAAAGGGAGAAAAGAAGAAAACTGAGGGATCATGCATTGAATGCCTCTCAGTTAAAAAAGCAGCCAGTGCAACCATCGCTTTCAGAAAGGACGACCTCCTACTTGGCGAAACAAGGCATAACCGACCCCAGTACTTCACAGGGTACATTAAGGAAATGCCTATGCATAGAGTTCAGGTCGACCCAGGTTCTGCACTCAACCTCATCTCCACATCGGCTCTCGAAGAGTTGGGCATCCCACCCAGTAAGCTGAGCCACACATCTGTATCTATCTTTGGATACGATGGGAGTACTTAAAGGCCTATCGGCAAAATCAGGTTCAAGTTGCAGATCGGTGATCTTATCTCTGAGGTCACAGTGTATGCAATAAAAACCCCTTCATGCTACAACATCCTTCTCGGACACCTTTGGATCCACGAGAATGGTGTTGTCCCTTCAACTTTTCATCAATGCATCAAGTTTGTTGGCGACGACGGCATGATACATCGAGTCTTTGCGGACAGAAAACCCTTCAAAGGCAAAGAAGTCCACTTGCAGACTCACAAATGTATGAAGGTGAAAAAAAAAAGAAGAGGAGAAGCACACAGAACCCTTTGCCGAAAATCTACAGAAAGATAAAGGCAAGGCTCCTCAACAATCACCGGAAGAAAATAAACCATCCAGTAAATCTGAAGAGAGCATTCAAACTCCCTTCATCATCTCCCTCAAAGCTTCAAAGCCTTTGGTCATAACAACTAAAGTGAAGAAGGCAAAGCAAAAGCCTGGGGGCAAATTTGTTGTCTCTTTCTTGTCTATCATGCAAGACACGGATTCGGATTCAGAGCCAGAAGACGACACATCGTCAAGCCAAGCTGACACTCAGCAGGTTCAGCCTGCTCTTACTCCAATGGAGACAACTTCTGACATAGAAGATCCTATGTCAGCTTCCTTCGTTTTTCCAGCAACTTCAGTAAAGGAAAAGCCGATCTTCTTCCATAGATCGGATGCTTCTTCATCAAACTCCGTGCTTAAACCTTTCCAAAATGAAGGTTTGCCTCAACTATCCTTATATAGTTCTGTGGCACAAGCTATTATGAAGAAAATGGGCTATGACGCTCAAAACCCAGTCGGTTTGGGAGAAGGACGCGGTATTCTCACGCCATTGGGGCCCGTCTTGACCAAAAGCCAGCTGGAAGATTGGAGACTCTATTGCTATGTAGAAAAGTCTTCACACGGGTTAGGGTATGATCCCGACACTCCCCTGAGATAGTTGACACAAAGGCTTAAAAGTCAATATACTGACCAAGCCTCAACATCTCAAGTCCATGACGACATCAATCTCCCTGGATATCTCTTTGATGAGTCACCTGACAAAGATACAGGAAGCTCATCCAATTGGCACGATTTCTCTGAAAATGAAGAGGAGTTGTCTGATGGCACAGACATGTGATCTTCTGACCCAGAAGAACCCTCATCTCCAAAAGAAGTAGCCTACTTCGATCCGGTTTCAACAGGCGATTGGGATCATTTCATAGAAAGCCTTGGGAAAATTACCGATCAAGAAGACACGTGGAAAGGAACAAAACCTTGGTCTGGAAATGCCCTTGAAACCCCAGAAGGTTTCATTGAGCTGGAAGCCTCTGAAAATATTGTGGAGGAACCACCTTCGAACCTTCCAACAGAAGATCATGTTTAAAAGATAGACTTGGGAACACCAGATAACCCACGTCCTGTATTCATAAGCAAGAATATAAAGGATGATGAGTTACCCGAGTATATCGCCTTTCTTTGTGAGTTCGTTGATTGCTTTGCATGGTCTTACGCTGAAATGCCTGGCTTAGACCCCAAAATAGCGGTCCACAAACTCAATCTTCAAAAAGACATCAAGCCTGTCAAGCAAGGCCAAAGAAGATTCCGTCCAGATGTGATGGATAAAATTGAACAAGAAGTTCAAAAACTCAAAAGCGTCGGCTATTCGTGAGGAACAACATCCTGAATGGTTGGCCAACATTGTCCCCGTGACAAAGAAAAATGGGCAGATCAGGGTCTGTATTGACTATAGAGACCTGAATGGCGCATGCCCTAAAGATGAATTTCTGCTCCCCATACCAGAGGCAATGATTGATAATGCCTGTGGATTCGAGCGAATGACATTCATGGATGGTTTTTTTGGCTACAATCAGATAAAGATGCATCCCGAGGATGAAAAACATACATCCTTTCGGACCCCATTTGGCGTGTATTGCTACACTGTCATGCCATTTGGTCTAAAAAATGCTGGTGCCACATATCAGAGGGCTATGATGAAGATATTCCAAGATATGCAGCACAAGACGGTTGAATGTTACGTTGATGACCTCGCCATCAAAAGCAAAAGAAAAGAAGATCATTTCGAAAACCTTCGAGAAGTCTTCCTCCGACTTCGCGAACACAAACTGTTAATGAATCCTTTGAAATGCTTCTTCGGCGTCTCGTCGGGTAAGTTCCTCGGATTCTTAGTTCGGAAAGCTGGAATAGAGCTTGATCCCATAAAAGTCAAAGCCATTCTAGAAATGCCCTCTCCAAGAACCTTGAGAGAACTCAAAGGGCTTCAAGGGAGATTAGCCTACATCAGACGGTTCATCTCCAATCTTTCAGGGAAATGTCGTCCATTCTCCCGGTTGATGCAAAAATGTGTAAACTTTGTCTGGGATGCTGACTGTGAAGCTGTTTTCCAAGATATCAAGTCATACCTGACCAAACCTCCAATGTTAGCTGCTCCTACCATTGAAAAACCATTCATCTTGTACACAAGAGCCCTTGATCACTCTTTGGGAGCTCCGCTTGCACAAGAAAATGATCAAAGAAAAGAAGCTGCTCTATATTACCTCAGCCGCATGCTAGTAGGTGCAGAGCATCACTACTCTCCAGTCGAAAAAGAATGTCTTGCACTGATGTTCGCCGTACAAAAGCTGCGTCACTACTTGCTTTCCAACACAGTCTACCTGGTCTCGAGGGTCAACCTCTTGAAGGTCCTTGTCACAAAGGCAGGTTCTCTCAATGCTCGACTGGCAAAATGGTCCATGCTTCTGTCACAATTTGATGTTAGGTATGTACCACAAAAGGCAATCAAAGGGCAAGCTCTAGCGGTCTTCCTCACAGAGCATCCATTGCCTAAAGATTCTCCACTCAGAGATGATCTCCCAGACGAACCAGTCTACAATGTGGAGACTTTCTCACAGAGTGTCTCCTGGGACATGTACTTTGACGGTGCAACCAGGACAAATGAAAAAAGACAGCTGATCTCGGGAGTTGGCATCCTCTTTGTTAGCCCTGACAAATACCTGATTCCACACGCTTTCTCGCTACTGGAACCATGCACAAACAATGCAGCTAAATATCAAGCTCTGATCCTAGGATTGGAACTCGCCATCGAATCCGGTATCACCATGTTGGAAGTCTTTGGAGACTCTCAACTGATTGTCAATCAGATGAATCAGAAATTTGAAGTCAGGAAGCCAGATCTACTGCCTTACTACAACAAAGCACAATCGCTTCTGCAGAAGTTTGACATCTGTTACATCACCCACATTCGTAGAGGTGAAAACATACGTGCAGATGCCCTAGCTGGACTTGCCGCATTGATGGCAATCCAGGAAGGGGAAAACATGCAAATCACAGTGTGCGAAAGAAGAATCCTTCCTCCTCTTAACACACACCAAGCAGTTGCTGAATGCCACCAAGTGGTTGGAAGTCGGATTTCAACCTTTCAAACTTCAATCGGCGACTGGAGGGATCCGTTCATTGATTACATTATGTTCGGAATCCTACCTAAAGATCCAAAAGAACGAGTAAGCATCCAAAGGTAAACCCCAAGCTTTCATTTGGATATTCCTTCAAAATTCCTTTACAGGAGGAAATCCTTCAACGGAGTACTTCTACGCTGCTTGTCACAACAAGAGGCTGAAGAAACACTCAAAGAAGTTCATGCTGGTTTTTACAGAGCTCATCAGGCTGGCCCCAAGCTCTATGATCAGATAAAAAGGTTAGGTTATTACCGGCCTACCATGGTAGCTGACGCAATGCAATTTGCTAAGCACTGCCGACAATGCCAAGTTCATGGAGATTACATTCACATGCCTCCAGAATGGCTGCATCCTATAGTGATTTCATGGCCTTTCGAAGCCTGGGGTATGGACATCATAGGTCCTATTTCTCCCCCTTCGAGCAAAGGTCATCGCTACATCTTCGCCGCTACGGATTATTTCTCCAAGTGGTCAAAAGTATTTGCGTTCAACGAAATGAAGACATCATCAGTCCTTCAGTTCCTGCCCACCAACATCATTTGTCGTTTCGACATACCCAAAAGATTTGTCCATGATAACGGACCACAATTCCGGGATCATTGATTCTACAGGTTCTGCGACCAATACAAAATCCAAAGCTGTCCTTCGACTCCATACAATCCGGCAGCAAACGGGTTAGCAGAAGCTTTCAACAAGACACTCCGCATAATCCTCAAAAAAATAGTCTCTAGTCACAAAAGAGACTGGAGCGACAAAATGTCTGAAGCTTTGTGGGCCTATTGAACCACCATTCGAGGACCAACCCATAGCACACCGTTCTCCTTGGTCTATGGATGCAAAGCTATCATGCCCTTGGAAGTACAAATTCCTTCCTTGAGGGTATCCTTGCAAAATGACATGACTCAAGAAAGCAATGTCAAATTGCGACTCCATGAGCTGGGCAATCTCGATGAGAGATGGCTCGAAGCTCAACAAAGCATTGAACTTTACCAAGCACGCATGGCAGGATCTTTCGACAAAAAGGTCAGGCAACATGCCTACAAAAAGGTGACTTGGTTCTTGCGGTAAAAAGACCAATGGTCTTCGCTCACAAGTCCAAAGGCGAATTTGAGCCAAAATGGGAGGGACCCTACGTCATCGACAAGGTTTTCTCCAACGGCGCATACGCACTCCTAAACAAGGAAGGTGACAGATGTATGCTGCCCATCAAGGGCAAGTTCTTAAAGCGGTACTACCCTTGAAGACTTACCCAACTGGGTAAGAGCAATGCCTGTACGGCCAAAACCGGTTTCCAGGTACACGCTCGCTAAACCCACCTTTTTTAGAATCTTCATGTTGAAATTTCTAGAAATTTAAACAATGTTTACTTTCATCGTTTCATTGTTCAAAAATCCAAGTTTAGGAACCTTTCCCTAATTTGACCAAAATTTTCAACCCTTGAATCCAAAATTCATGGTTTGAAACAAAATCTGGATCAGGGATTTCCACCCTAGTCCACCCTACCTTTTACCGCCTAAATGGTTTTAGGCCAAAACTTATGACCCTCATGTCTTTAAAAAAATAAAGGTTTTTCAAAAAGCCGCGGGGAAGCGACGCTTAGTCGATACTCGCACAAATCGGAAGCTTGCAAACCACGTTCAACACTTCCAAAATAGCAGGGAATCGACATTTTGTCGATACTTGCAAAATCCAAAACCGCGGAGATGCAAATTTCAGTTGATATCCACAACCCAAATTTCAAAGGTTCGAAAAAACCTAAAAAACCATGGAGACGCAACATTATCCACAACCCAAATTTCAAAGGTTCGAAAAAACCTAAAATACCATGGAGACGCAACATTTCAGTTGATATCCATAACCCAAAGGTTCGAGAAAACCACAAATTTCAAAAATCATGGGGAAACGACATCAAGTCAGTACCCGCAAAACCAAAATTCTTGAAAAGCAAGGATGTGACATTCCATCGATACTTGCACCCAAATCCGCGAGGATGCGACATTCCATCGATACTCGCAATCGAATGAGCAAGGATGCGATATTCCATCAATACTTGCAAAAACATTCAGCAGGGAGGCGACTTTTAGTCGATACTTGCATTTTTGAAAACCAAACCGGCTCTAAATGCCACAAAACGGCTATAGACGCCACCAAAACAAAACCGGCTATCAACGCCACAAAACAAAAAATTGGCTTTCAAAAGACCCGACTATCAATGCCACAAATCGGCTATCAATGCCAAAATCGGCTTCCATGCCACAAACAAAATCTGGCTTCCATGCCAAAACAATCATTTGACAAAAGATTTTCACAAAATGACAAGCTTTTGATCAAATCTCATTTAGCAATTACTTTCATCACAAAAAGATTTAAGTAAGCGTTGGGAAAACAAAAAAAAAAGTACCAAAAAATGCATGTGGTACCAAAAAAAAGAAAGTGTTCGCAAGCACTACAAAAAATAGAGTACCAAAAAAAAAATACATGTGGTACCAAAAAAAAAAACGGAAGAAGGATAGTTTCTACTACAAAAATCAGGAGCTCTGCCAAAAATGGTCTCCAGCCAGGAGTTCAGCTCCTCAAGCAAACTTTTGGCCTCAGCCGTCAGGATTCCAGGACACGCTTCTTCAGGAACTTGCCATGAGATGCTGGGGTGGGCTATAACCCTTCTTTCACACCGCGAGTTCTTTCACACCGGGAAGCTTATCTAGAGCAGTTTGCCATTGTTTGTCCTCTTAAAATTTCCTTTCAAGGACTCGGTCAGCATCTGCAACCCGGCGAATCAGAGCACTCTCCCTATCGCGAGCCTCTGTTATAGCAGCCCACTTGGCAGCAACTTATGCCTTTAAATGCTCAAGACGTTTCCTGGCGTCATTGACCTCCCTATCAAGGATGTTAAAGTCATGTGTCAGCCCAATGATGGCTAGCTCTTCTAAGTTCTTCTCTCGGACTATCTGCTTCCTGCTTTGTATAGCCTCATTCAGGTCAGACTTAGCCTTATCAGCAAGGTCCAGGAACATCTCCTTGAAAAACTGGTCGTCAGCAAAACCCATGGTCTCAAACCATTTGTCACCTAGCTCAATGATCCTATCAACGATTGCCCTGGCATCTGTGACATCCAGACCAGCCTCTTCGGCATCACTGAGAATCTCCTGCACATGCTGGATCATGCCAAATCCGGCATCCAAGTGCTTAGAAAGGAGAGTCTCAATCCAAGAGCTCAGAACCCGCACCACCACCTTCTTCGCAAAAAGAAAAGATAGCCCAACTGAAGATTCGCCCAACTCCGTTGGTCAGCTGCTCATGTCATCACCTGTTGGAAGAGTAACAAAAGAACTCTTTCCAGTTGGAGCTGCTCGGGGAGGAATCTCAGCACGAGGTATCTCCTCAACAGTGTCAGAACTGGTCCCAGGAGTCCCTACCTTTGGATCGACCTCTGGCATCTTTTGCTCTGGTTCTGAAGGAAGCGACGGACTCTCCGCTGTCACCTCAAAACCTGCCAAAGAAACACAAAAAGGTATGAATATGATCCTGTTTGAAAATCATTATTAGGGTTATTACTACAAAATACCTTCTTCGACAACTGGCGGAACACTCTCTTCCTCCATGAACTCATCGGAAGCATCATCAACATTTGCGTCCATCGATGGTTCAAAGTCATCGGAATCCTGTGGCAAGTCAGCTGAGAAAAAAAAATGTTAGCAAACCAAGTCACAAACAAAAAAAAAGAAGAAGAAGCAAAAGAAGTTATACCAATTGGAGATTCTGGATCACTCCAGAGTCCCTCGGTTCTTCTTCAGGTGCCCCGACAGGATCCGCCACCACCTCATCGGTTGGAACCTCAGGCATCGCCAAGTCTTCATCTGCTAAAAAAAAAAAAGAGCAGCAGTAGGGAGAGAAAACAAATCAAGACATGGAAAGATCCCATGAAAAGAAATGGAAAGAGAAAAAGGAAGAATCATACCTTCACCGACGGTCTCTTCTTCTCAGCTTCTCTTCTCTGGAGGCTCGTCAGCATTCCCTGGCGCCTCCTCATTGATAGTAAGAGGTACTTCCAAGTTAGGAGAGTCCTCATGCTGCCCCTTGCTGTGATGATGACTCCTCTTCCTCTTGCTCCTGCGGGCTCGCTTCTTAGAGGAACCTGCCCCGCTGTCAGAGTCAGGTTTCCCACTTGACTCCTCACTGGATGGTCTACCCTTATCAGTAGACTCCACGGAAGCTTGCTTCTTAGAGGAACCTGCCCCGCCGTGTGCCGCTTGCATCCAAGCATCAAGTTCGGCTTCCTCCTGTTCTAGCTGCTCTAAAGCCTCATCAGGTATTTCTCGAACAGTTTTAGAACCAATGACGCCCTGGTCACCGAGAAAGCCTATCTTATGCTTCTCTCCAGAAAGGAAGGCCCAAACTTCCTCTCGCCGGACGCCATCCGACTTTCCAAGGCCCTTTTCAGATGCCAGCTTCACATCAAGCTCCTTCTTGGAAAGCCCCCGATATGCCGAAAAGTTCTTCGAGAACCACTTCGCAAAGCCGGCAGTCCGGGAAGTCGACAACACAGGATAAGAGATCATGGTTGTAGTGTCTTCAGCACTATAAAAAGCCCATGCATTTCTCCCGTCCTGTAAACCTCCAAAGTGCTTCACCATGCTTGAAGGCGCTCCAACAACGCCTTGAGAAAAGCCCAACTGCAAAGCAAAACAAGAGGGTACATACGGCTGGATGTCGATGAAAAGATGTCTGTGATACACCATCGTGCCGACACGTATGCTGAAAAGCCACTCCTTCTCTGCGTTCGTCAAGGAGTATTGCCTTCCCGACCCCGCCCTGGTAGAGTCTTGGGAGGCACCAAAATCAAAAGCCTTCTTCCACAACTCCGGATAAAGTCTCACTGAAGACTGCCCCATCTCGACGTCCCTGAACCTTCGGATCCTCATGCGGGCAAACAAAAGTGATTCAGACACGGCTTTGCCCTTAGCCAGCCGAATCATCAGAGGATCATCATCCTATGCGGCACCCAGCTGGTGGGAGCCAGGACAGTGGTACACGTACCATGAATAAAAGATGTGGGAAAAAATACCCTATTCATAGGGAGCCCAAGCCGAACCAAAAAAGCAGCAGCCTGCAGTTCGGTACACAGGTAGGAGTAAAGATCTGGCATCAAAGCAAGCTGCTCTCCAAACGCCATCTGACAAGCCGGAAAAATACAATGCGGCCTGATGTGCGTTCCATCTCCTTCAGCAAAAATAGCCTCACCAAGCCAATAAGTGAGGTAAACAGCGAGATCTCTCTGCAGTGCAATATCAGGACATATGGCGTTTGTACTTGCACATAAATCTCTCAACTCTTCTTGCATGGCCAAGATCTTCTTCGAACTTGGATCCTGAGCCCTGGCTTCCTGGGTCGCACTATCAGAAGACTCACTGTTATCAAAAAAGTTGGGGAACAAAGAGCTAGAACTCTTCCAACTGCTTGATCTAACTTTCAAACCCTCCTTCTCCTTCAAAAATCATAAAAGGTGACGAGCTGAAAGTACAGAAGGCTGAACTCCTCATACTGCTCCTCAAGGACGCTGTCGATCGGCATAAACTCCTCATAGAGTTTGCCAAGGATGGGCAATACAGTAATGGCGCTCAGCTCCTTCAAAGAGAAACCAATCTCACCATTCGTCACAACGAAGGTATTGGTTTGTGGGAGGAATGACTCCAGCATAGCCATGAAGGCCTCGTCAGAAAAGATCACGGTCTCCCTAAAGGCGCGGACCGCATAAAAAATCCTGGCTTCCTTCAAAACGGCGCCACCAATCAGTAGGACGCGATCAGTCCACGACTTCCACTCGGGGTCAGCATTGAAACGGCCACGAAGTCGAAAAAGCTTTATCCAATTGCTGCCGTCACTGATGAAAATACCAAGGCCCACCGGTCTCAAATCGACCGATGGATAATCAGAGCCCTGGTAACCACTGGCCAGCATCACCAGGTCCATATCAACAGGCGACCTCTCCGTATATCCAGGAGAACCGCCAATAAAAACTCCGGTCTTGATTACATTTGTCCTTCTCACCCAGCTTGGAGGATCTTCCCTTTTAGAGCACGTGGGGGCAAGGCTCATGATCGACACGGTGCGATCAAACGTCGACCGGGTAGCAACAGTCTTCTTCTCACCATTTGCTGTGAAAGAGAAATGAAAACATCTTCTCTAGTATGTCATGTCATCAGGGACGGCATCACCAAAGAAGAAGGTAGGCTTGGGCAAAACACTCTGATCTTCCATCACCCATGGACGACTGCTTACCATTCTTGTAGAATTCCTCTCCCTTGAGAGCGATCAGTCGCTGCCCTCATCTCATCTCTGTTGAGGGAGTCGCACTCTTCCTGATTTCTCTCAACATACTGGACCTTCTCAAAGGCCTACTGAACGGCCTGATTAGAAGATCTAGCAGATCGACGAGGTACGCTTGTAGTAGGCTCTTTACCCTTGTTCGTTCTGGAGGAACCACCTGCAAAGGATGGAAAAAAAAAGATCAAACATCAAAATGACAGAATCTCGCTAAAAAAAATCTGGCGAAATTTTGACATGATGCCGGGGCAATTCCGAAGAAAATGAACTATCCCGAAAGAAATATAAAGCTTGAAGATGGGCTCAACATTACAACGAGCTCCGAAACTCTAAACTTTCGAAACCTCAAAGTCTCCGCAAAATCAGGAAGGGCTCAACATTGCTGCGAGCTCCAAATTCCCAAATTTGCAAAAACTTTCAGGTATGCTATCACATCATGCTACAATTCAATTTACAAAAAAATACATGCATGAACATCTTGGTTTTACAAAAAAAAATGCATTATCATGATGAGCAAAAAAAAAAAGAAGAAAAGAAACTTTTTCAAAAAAAAAGGAGAAAAGGAGAAAGAAAAGAATAAAAAAAAATTTCAGAAAAAAAGGAGAAAGAAGAGGGCTGGCCCACAGGCCACGTGGCCGTACGGCCAGATCCATACGGCCCACAAAAAAAACATGCAAAAAAAAAGGGAAGAAAACAAAAAAAAAAACGTGTAAAAAAAAAGGAAAAGAAAAGAAAAAAAAGAAACAAAAAGAAAGAAAGAACTTTTTTTCCTACATTGAGGTTTTCTTGAAAAAGGGAATTTACTTGAAGCCATTGATGGAGAAGAAAAAGAAAAGTCTTGAAGATTTTGAAGAAGAAGAACTCTTGGTCTTGAAGCCCTCTTGGGATTGTTACAAAAGAAAGCAATAAGAGCAAGAGATCCAACCTCCTCCTTGCTTTTATAGAAGAGTGCAAACCAAAGAAAGGAAAGAAGAAAGAGGTAAGTGTTACTAATTAGTAACCTTACCAAAAGAAAGAAATTAGAAAGATTCTTTTCCAAAAGAAAGATATCTTGAGGATTCTCTCCCAAAAAGAAATCAATGAGAGATTTTCTCCCAAAAGTTAGGATCAATAAAAGATTATTTCCCAAAGGAAGATATCTTGAGATATTCTCTCCCAAAATAAAGGGAACATGAGAGATTCTCTCCAAGTAAAGATATTCTTAGATATTCTCTATCCAAAGGAGATATTTTTAGATATTCTTTACAAAAATGACACCATATGAGATCTAAGCCATTTCAAAAGCTTAAGGTCCCATGAGTTAGCCCATATGAGCCTAGGCACTAAAAAAAAAAATTTGGGCTTTTAGTCAAAGAGAAATCCCTCTTACCAAGAGCTTACAAAAATGGTTTCATGCCTCTTTTGAGTTGATTGGACCATACAAAAAGAATTCCAAGCCCCATGAGCTTCCAGAAATCAAACCATCCAGCCTCATATACCAAATTGAGCCAAAATCTTGAAATTGACATTCCACAAAAATCCAAACCAAATCCTGGTCCCCTAACTTGCCACATACAGCTTGTTAGGTCAGAAGACCAAAACCAAAAACCAAATCCTGATCCCCTAACTTGCCACATATAGCTTGTTAGGTCACAAGATCAAACCAAAATCGACCCCCCAACATTCCACATATAGCTTGTTGGGTCACACGGTCAAAACCAAACCCGACCCCCTAACCTGCCACATACAGCTTGTTAGGTCACAAGGTCAAAATCCAAATCCACATCCCTGATGTCATCTTCAAAACTTTGCCTCGAGATGGTATGTGATCCCTTTCACTACCATAAAATTCCCCTGGAAGCTCAAAAGGCTACAAATACCAAAAGAAAGACTGCTCAAAGACTCTTGGTCAAGTCACAAGCTCTCCTTCGAAAAATCTCTTCGAGGCACATCGACTACAAAAGTTAAGCAACTCGTCGCTGCACCTCGAGGGAGCATTTGTTGACACCAAAAAAATGTGTCACTTTGCTTCTTCAAAATCCAGAAAGCTACATGAAGTCGCAGCCTACCATAAATAGGCAATGTTACTTCCAAAAAAAATCAAATCTTGTCAGAATCAAACAAAAACTGCAAGATCCTTCAAGACAGCCAAAAGAGGAGTACACAAGAAGTTTCGGGCCATTTCAAAATCATTTAGCCTAACTTCGCTTCTCCGGCAGCTGAAAAGGAGCTCCCGGCGGCGAAAACATCGGAGACACCAAATCTTCGATCAGAGCCGATGGATGGTCTCAAAATACATCCAAAAGGCTCCACGTCAAGTTTCAAGTCAAACCGACAACGTTTGACCCTACATCAACCCTCGAACAGCTAAATCAAGCCTCTTGGCATCGAGAACCACTGAGGCCATCACTCATCAGATAGAGCACATGGACGGCTTCAAAATGCTTACAAAGGGCTACACGTCAACATTTGACCAGACTTTGACGCTCGGAAGCCAAATCCGGCCTCTCGATGGTGAAGCTCCCCGGGACCATGGTTTCTAAGACAGAGCCAATGGATCATCTTTAAATGACTCCAATAGGTTCCCTGTCAAATTTCAAGTCAATCGGACATCGGTTGACCGCACATCAAGCCACGACATCTTCATCGCGACAAAAGCAAGTCTACTGGTGATAGGACCCCAAACGGCTTCAAAACTCAAACAAAAGCCTATGGTTGGTGTTATTTATTACTCAGGAGGCTTCATCTCAAATTTCAGGTCATTCCGACATTGTTTGACCCAGTTTCGGCTTCTGACGGAAAATCGGAAGCTCTGCGCGACAAAGTCTTCGGCTTTCTCAGAAAATTGGAAACTTTGCAAAATAAAATGCAAGGATTCTCATCAGGTTTTCCACAGGGAAATCCAGCCAATAAATGATAAAAAATATTAAGGAGAAATACAGAAGAAAAAAGAATCGAAAAACAGCAAAAACGGACACAAAACGGGACAAAAAGGGGGAAAATCCCTCTGGCCCAGGGTCGCCGGTGACCCTGGAACCCGGGCTCGCCGGGTGGGCCCCGGAAACCTCGTTTTTCGCTGTTTCTTCGCGAATCTAAGCGCCTGACTCCTCTGATTTTCCAAAATTATACTTTTGAGATACCAAATCCTTTGACATCCGTCAAAATCACGGGTCAATCATCAAGAGTATTGAAATCAACATTGATCGCCAATCGGTCAACCAAAAAAGTGTGCTTTCTACCCAACCGATCGAGAAATCGACAAGACAGATGGCACCGACCCGCAATTGGCAACCAATACCTGAAGTTACGTGGTCATCTGATGTCGATCTACATGAAGATCCATCGTTGATCATCGCCAGAAGAATCCCAAAGGACGCGGCACGGCCCGCGACTCTTCAACTGCTCGGCGACCACTTAATTCGATTAATTGACTAGCTTTATTACAGTCATTAATCCATTTCTTTGGATGGCCCAATCAGAAGTAAGCATTCGGGAATTATAAGTCAAGAGATTCATGGCATTTAACCCATGAAACTCCTCTCATCGTGGCGATTAAAGGTGATTAAATGCCCTTAATCTCCTCCGGCCAATCAGAAGCCAAGAAAAAGGAGTTACAAAATAAAGGGATTAAATCCTATAACTCCTCCCATTATGCGGCTTAATGACAGTAAAAGCCCATAAACCCTCCTAAATGGCTACCAAAAAGCCTATAATTAGGAGAGCACTCCAAGAAGAAAAAGACAGAAAACACACAACAGACTGCAGAAAATCCGGAAACTCAGACAAAAAAGGCACAGAAATCCAGAGAAAGAAAGAGAGAAAACTCTACGAAAGTTCTACACCGACCACCGCTACAAGGTGACAAAAGTCCCTTGGGGGTACCCCCCCCCCCCAAGGTCCTTGCCTTCTCCTTCTGCCTCCAATGACTTAGACGTGGCTTTTCAACCCATCTACTTGGCTTTTTATTCGACCTAGGACTTCCTCTTGGTCTTTGTCCTCTAAAAACCTGAGGTTATAGCCAAGCCAAGCGAATCAATATCATCCTATGTTCTCATCTGCATGGATGATGGCGAAGTCCACATATGGCTTGCCATCGTCAATCTGAACGGGTCCCCCACAATCTCCTGAGAAGTTAGATCCTCCTTTTCTTGCTTTTCATTGTAGTTTGTATTTTTTTAAAAGAGACAAAAATCACAACTCTTGTCTTTCATTATTGATAAGGATTGTAAATCGGCTATGAACGCCAAAATCGGCTATAAACACCAAAAATCGGCTATAAACGCCAAAATCGGCTATAAATGCCAAAAAATCGCCTTTCACGGCAAATCAAGAAAATATCTCTTTTCTTAAATATATGTGCAATGGAAAACTTGAAAGAAGTTGATTTTCTTTTTACTTGCGAAGGTTGATTTCCGGAACACCACTTGCAATTCCAAGTAAAATAGAAAATCTGGCACACCCACACAAAAGAAATGTTGATGCACGCCTCTGCCCCCCGGTTACGAAAGGGTCGGACCCAAATGGACTCCCACGTCCGCCAACCTCGGTAGAACCGAGCAGAATGCGCCGTTCCATCACCAGTCTGTATTCGAGTGGGTACCAATTCATTGCCCTCATTTTGAACTACCGTTATTCCAAATTTCTTTGGTACCACTTGAACAGGGCTCACCCATGCACTATCAGATATGGGGTAAAATACCCCTGCATCAAGTAATTTTAAGACTTCTGACTTAACTACTTCCTTCATTGTAGGGTTCAGTCGCCTGTGGTTCACAAAAAATATTTGCATTTTCTTCCAAATGGATTCTATGTTGGACCACAGATGGGCTTATTCCTTTAATATCTGCAATGGACCACCCTATACATTCCTTGTGTACATCCAAAAGTTTCACAAGTTTATCCACTTGGACAGGGTCCAAGTCTAAAGCTATAATCACTGGAAGGGTTTCTAGCAGGCCTAAAAACACATATTTCAAGGTATGCGACAACTGTTTGAGTTCTAACTTATGGGGCTCTACAAACGATGGGACAGGTGGGGAAGCAGATGGAGTCAAAATCTAATGCTTTGGTTGCCACCTGGAGCAGTTCATGGATGGGGTTGAGTCTAACAGTGCATTGACTTCCTCAATATATTCATCTACATCAAAATCACTTCCAAAGTACAAGTATGAGAATTCAGGTTCCTAGGTGAAAATGTATAAAATGATGGAATTAGATGAATAATAATGTAATTTACCTAATTAAACCCCTAATTCATTATAAAATGATGGGTAACTGTGTAAATTCATGAACTCGACAGTTGCTGAATTGTTTCTCTATAAGTTTGCTAGTTTTTCCTTGAGTTCTTGTTTCTGGTTTTTATTTGAAAACTAGAGCAGTTACTGTCTATTTTCATGGTTGTATATGGCCTTTTTGTTTATCTCATATTTGTAAGCAGTGACATTTAACCATTGCAAGCTAAATGATTAAAGCTTCTTTGATTCATATCACCAGCTCATTGCCTTTGTCATTGATAAACTTTCATTTTTCATCCATTGGTTGTCTTTAATTTTTCAGATTGGTGAGGCTGTTGATGGGCCTGAAGATAACATGAATTGTGTTGTTTCTAGATGGGGTTCAATATCATTATGGTGAACATACTTTTGCCACATTTACTTATAATCAAATTACTTCTCTTGTTTTAGATTATAAGTTTGTTGGGTTCTAATATTTCAAAATATTTGTTTCATAGAGTTTGATGTTGACATTGGAGATGGAAACTTGTTCGCAAGTTACCGTACAATAGAGCAGGTTTATCTTTGCTCTCTCAAATTGTGTATTATTGTTGAACTATTCAAGGATCTTATTAGCATTGATGTTCACTGTTTGGCTAGAGTCTGTTAACTGGTTCTTTTTATCTGCAATGATAGAGTAGGTTTATCTTTGCTCTCCTAGATTGTGTATTATTGTTGAACTATGCAAGGATCTTATTAGCATTGAGGATTATTAACTTGTTTATTTTCTTGTTTTGCAGAGGAAGTTATCTTAGGAGGTACATCAACACCTCATATATTGTCCACTTTGGAGATACCAAACAGCTTGGCGGACCACACAAGAGCGTTACAATTTGGAGGATTTGTCATAGAAAATAAATATCATAAAAGTAGTTGGATTAAAGTTAAAAGGCACAACAAATATGATGGGATATCTCTTTGGTTTTTATTTTTTTTAGAAATGAAGTGGATATTTTTAGTTAGAAGGTTATATGAGGTCAATGCATCATGTACGGATATTCAAATTTTATAAATTGTATATTTGAGTTCAAGCTACTCTATTGAACTATATGTGAATGCCGCAGTTTATAATTTTTTTAAAATCCATTAGGTGGCATAATAAAGAATTTTTCTACAATAGTATTTAAAAAAACATTTTATTTTTAATTAGGAACGGTTATAAACCTTGCCTAATAAAATTGGAACGTTTTTCAAACGGTCCCAAAACTGGTCAAAATTTAAAAACATGAACGGTTATAAAAAAAAATTGGAACGGACAAGTGCCGTCCCGAATTTCAACTTCTGGAATGGTACAAAACTGTTCCAATAATCTGTTTCAGGAACGGGAACGAACCGTTCCAATTTCGGTTAGAAACGGTCCAAAACCGTTCCTAATTGCAATTTTTGATGAAGCGCCAGATACGACCCATTAGTACAGGGCTACAGGCACCTATTGAGGAGCAAGGGTTCATCCGAAAAAGCAAATGCTCGGAAGACTTCATGTTCTATGTCTGAAAATGCCATAAAAATCTCCAGTCCACTCTTCCATGCCCTTCACGAGCAGCAGTGGACTCTAGATTAATGATGCTTTCTAAGATTATTTAATGTGCTACATATTATCATTAATATGAGAATGATATCTAGTGCCCATTTGTTTGCATGGAATTGAATTCCTTTGATTAATTTAAATGTGTTGCAACAAAGGATGATAGAGGAAATAAGGTAGAGAGATGTAGACGTGGAACCTTGACTTTTATAGGATTTGATTTACATGGCTTGATACTCGTTTACCATCCCACCATGATTCATTTTCCATTGAAAGGGTGATCATGTGATGGCCATTTATGAATCTTTACCTCTGTTTCTTCAAGTTAACCATTTTTAGGAATTACATTTTCTAGAGTTCCTTGGAATTCAATTCCATACAAACATAGTTGAACGCTTGAGTCTCTTCTTTCTTTCTCCCTTTTCTTTTCTTTATTTATTTATTTATCTAGTTTTATTTATGAGGAAGCCCGCTCAAATCTAGAGATTGGAACTCAAAAGGTTTGCCTCTAAAATATGGGTCATGCTGGCCAAAGTTTAAGAAAGTTGAAAAAAGAATGAATTTTCATAATAATAATAATGATGATGATGATGATAGTTTTTTTATCATTATAGTTTCTGACATGGTCATCCACGGTGATTTGGGGTCTAGATGAAACGAAATGCTTGTGAATAATCTTTGGGATAGAAATTTCGCCGAGTAAATTTTATCAATTCCGCTTCGAGGATCTAACATTAGATGTTGGGGTAGTGAGCAAGCTAGGACTTTCTCGGTTAAAGTCATTTATAAGTTTATGAATGCCATGCAAATTGGTCCTCAAATGCCATGGAAGATTGTGTGGAATTTGAAAGTACATTCCAAAATCCAAATTTTCAGATGGCGCCTACTCCTAGGTAGACTATCAGTTCGTTCGTATCTCAATAATTTCTTAAAATCTGTGGACTCAAAATGTGTGTTATGTAGATTAGAAAATGAGATGGTGGACCACCTCTTTGCCCATTGTCCTATTGATGTGGACATTTGGAGTTGCTTACCTCGTTCTATTCCTAGACCTATGCATGTCCCCCACCTTTTCTCATTGGTTTTGGAACAAGTCCTCTAACAACAACAAGAGGCTTGCAGTTACAATTTGCTGGTATATCACTACCAAAAAAATGATTTTTAGCGACGAACTTTTTGCCGCGGCCAATGTTTTTGTGGCTATTTCTTACTTGTTGCCACGACCAATAGAGTTAGTGGCAACAAATTCCATTTTGCCTCGCCCGTGTCTGCCCGTGACAAAATGTGTCCTTATTGCAACCACTTCAACCTGGCCGTTGCTTTAAGTTGTTCCTTTTGCCACGATCATGTTTTGGCCGCGGCTTCAAGTACATATTTTGCTTCCATCGTGGCAATAAGATATAATATTTATTTTCTAAAAAAAGAAAATCTTCGCGCGGTTTTATTGTTTCCCTCCTTTCGTTTTGGTGAAAAAAAAAACATGCTCCAACCGCCAAGCCCTCTTTTCCCTCTCCAAGTCCTCTTTTCCCTAACTCATTTGTTTCTCTACCCTTACTGCGCGTGAATCGCCCAGAACCCATCTCCATCTCCAGAAAAAACCCCTCCAGAACCCATCTCCTCTCATCTCCTCTCATCCTTTTCTATCTTTCCCTCCCTCTCCAGACCTCTCCTAGGCGCACGACGATCACAGCAGCACTGCCAAGAGCGCGAAGCAGCCCCCGGACGCCCGCCGAGCCATCATCTTCCTCCTTGCGCCGTCAGACGCCTCCCCTGCACCAGGTACAACCCTCCCTCTTCCTGCACTCAGCACACACTGCGCACCATTCTCCCTCTCCTCTCTCTCTCTTCTCTGTTATCTCTCTCCCCCGTTCCCATCTCTCTGTCTGCTCTCCTCCCTCCCTTCCTCTCTTCTTCTTCCTCCCCTGTCTCCCCTCGCCTGCGCTTACTGCAGCGCCCACCTGCACACCACTCCCTCTCTCTCTCTCTCTCTTCCTTTCCATCCCCCATTTTTGCATGGATTTGATTGAGATTGTATTATGCTTGAACGAATGACCATGGGATTCAGAGATTAATATGTTAGGTTGCTGTTTCAGCCTTGCAATGGATCAATGAGTAGACTATTGGAAAAAATGGAAGTTATACTTGAAGCAGCCTAACAAGCTCGTACAGAGAGGGTTTTTTTTTGTTTTTTGTTAATTTTAGGGCTTCTCTCTGTTTGATGGTGTTTTTGCTATTTTGATTTGAGTTTTTCATCCCTTCTTGAATTGGGAGGATTTGAAATTGGGTATGGTTATGCATTAGTGGTATGCATTTGGAATGTGGGTTGTAGTTGAAACTGTTGGTTATTTTTCATGAAATGAATTTCAGGGTTTCTGCAGATGAAGCTGAACTATTTTCATGCCTAATGTTTTGTTTCTATTTGATGATGCTTGTATTGTTTTTTATGTGGGTTTTACTTCTCATGTTGATATAAGTAAAGTTTTGAGCTTATATTGGTTCTGGATTACCGATTCTGAATTTGGAGAATGGGTTTCTGTTGAAACTGTTTGTATTCTTGCTGTAGTGAATTTCAGGGCTTTCTGTAGGTGTAAAGAGCTACTTTCGTGCCAGTTTTTTTCTATCTGTTTGATGCTGATACTTGTGTTGTTGATGAAGTTGGTTTGGGTTTTCTTTTTGTTTAAGTGAATTTAGAGTTGCCTATGGTTATGTATTTGTAACATGGGTCTCTGTTGAAACTATCTGTAACTTCATTGAAGTCACTTTAATGGGTTTCTATAAATGGAAGAGAACTATCCCTGTGTTTCTTCATTTCTATGTGTGTGACGGCGAGCATTGTGTTTTGTTTGTTTCATTCATTCTTTATATTTTTCACCACATGTTGGAGTGCATTTCGAAGTAGGTGTAGTTCAAGATTATTGGTTCTGCATTTGGAATTTTGGGTTCAGTTGAAACTATTGGTAACTTTTGTGCAGTGAATTGCAGAGGATTCTGCTGGGATTTAATAGTAACATGAGACTAGTGAAGTTGTTTAACTAGATCTGATTGTTTCCTATGGTGTTACCAAAATTTGAATTGTGTGTGCATTTGGAATCTGGATTTTCATTAAAACCCCCATTACCTCCCCGTAGTGAATTTCAGTTGGAATTTGAATTGGGTATGATTCTTAGTTACTGCTGGTGCATTTGGAATTTGGTTGGAGTTAAAACTATTTGTTACTCTTTGAAATGAAGTTTGGGGATTTGGTTGGTGTATGGATGGTCTCTCATGGACTGACAGGTGTAATTGTTGAAATGGACTTGTTTGTTTCTTGGGGGTATTGCTTGATTCAACTTTGCAATTTATTGAGTGCTTTTTCATTCCCTTCATGACTTCTCATAATTATGAGAAAGTTTCTGTAGTTTGACGTTGGCGAGGAGCCCAATATAGCCTGAACCAAATAAATGTGGGAATATGAATATTCTGATTCACCAGAGTAAATCAAAGGGCTTCTACACAGAAATATAAGTGCGAGATGGGTGCACACTTCACAAGATATTCAAGTATTTTCACTGACCATGAACTTAATTTCTAGTTATGTACTTCTACAAAAAAGTGTGAAATAGGTGAATACTGCACAAGATATTCAAGTATCTTCACTGATCATGAACTAATTATTCAACTTTTGTTATCTAATGTTTCATTGATTCTTATTACCTGCATTTTAGCATTTAACACTAGCTTCCTTGACAACTATTCTTACTAATTAGAATTTAACTTTTGATTTCTTGATTATTTTAATCACCTAGCTTGCCCCCAATGAAATGCTAAATCAATAAAATTGATGATTCTTTGAATAGTTTCCATGTTAGTGTTGAGAAATATGTTTGATAAACTTAGTTATATTTGCATGTGATTGATTGCATGCTAGTTATATTTAAATTAATGTTGCTTGATATGATATTCTTGCTGTACAACATTGTCGATCTTATTTATTTTATTTTTTCTGATGTAGTTGTGGTTCACTACTTACTGGTTAATGGATAAAAGTTGGATGGATCCGACTGTGGGAAAATGCAGTCGTCAGTATATACTAGGTTGTCAGAAATTTATCGAGTTTGCTTGGAATAATCGTACCGAGGAACTCGGTGGTGAGATTTACTGCCCATGTGTCCGATGCATTAATCTATTGTTATGGCCTAAAAATGTAGTGGAATATCATATACTGAATCGTGGTATACTACGGAGTTATGTCCGTTGGACAAAGCATGGGGAGAGTGGGGAGGTGAATACTAGTCATGAGCCAAATGAGGGTGACGATATGCGTACAATGTTGCAAGATGGTTTTGGATTTCAGAACGCCGTTGGTATAAACAATGACATGCCAACTGGTCTGAATTCAAATGAGTCTAGTTCCAACGACACTCGTACGGATGAGCCAAACGAAGAGGCACAGAAGTTTTATAAATTATTGAAGGAAGCAGATAACCCTTGTACCCGGGGTGTACTAAGAGTTCAAAATTGTCTTTCCTGGTACGATTGCTTCATGTAAAGTGTCTTAACGGTTGGAGTAATCATTCGTTCGACATGTTACTAGAGGTATTGAATGATTCACTTCCAGATGACATCAATATGCCCAAGAATCATTATGAATAAAAAAAAACAACTTCGGGATCTTGGGATGGAGTGCATTAAGATAGATGCATGTCCAAATGATTGTATGTTGTATTGGAGGGATAAGAAATCGGACATGGACAAGGATAACTGCGATATATGCGGTGAGTCAAGATGGATGACGACTTCATTGGAGTGTACACAGAACAGAGTTAGTTCATCTGCAAAACCTAAGAAAAAGGCTGCTAAGGTTTTGCGATACTTTCCCATAAAGCCAAGACTTCAAAGATTATTTATGTGTTCAAAAACATCTAAAGATATGAGATGGCATGCTGATGATCGTACAAAAGATGGTGCTTTGAGGCATCCAGCTGACTCAGAGAAATGGAAAAATTTAGATGAAAGATATCCTTCATTTGGTTCAGAACCTCGCAATGTCAGAGTCGGTTTGGCTAGTGATGGCTTCAATCCTTTTGGTACTCTTAGTTCTATTCATAGCACTTGGCCTGTTGTTCTAGTTCCTTATAATTTGCCGCCATGGATGTGTATGAAACAATCATTTCTCATCTTGTCATTGCTTATTCCTGGCCCGAGCAGTCCTGGAAATAACATTGATGTGTACTTACAGCCATTGATTGATGAGTTAAAAGAGTTGTGGGAAAAGGGAGTTGAGACTTATGACGCTTCTTCAAAATAAAATTTTAAAATGCATGCAGCTGTCTTGTGGACTATTAATGATTTCCCAGCATTTGCTAATTTGTCTGGATGGAGCACTAAATGACGACTTGCATGTCCATCTTGCCATGAGAAGACTTGCTCAAAATGGTTGCAAAATGGGAAAAAGTTTTGTTATATGGGAAGCCGTAAATTCCTACCACTGAATCATTCATATCGAAAGAACAAGAGTTCTTTTGATAATAATACTGAAATGGGAGTTGCCCCAAAACCCTTTAGTGGAAATGATGTGCTTACTCAATTAAGTGGGTACGACCAAATTACATTTGGTAAGGCGGAGTTTGATAAGGTTGGAAAGAAGAGAAGACGAGAGGTTACCAATCTGCCACACAATTGGAAGAAGATCAGTGTATTTTTTGATCTCCCGTATTGGCGACATCATCGTGTACGCCATAATCTTGACATGCACATTGAGAAGAACAACTGCGAGAGTTGGCTTGGGACATTACTGAATTTAGAGAATAAAACGAAGGATAATTTGAAGGCTAGGCAAGACTTGGTGTTAATGGGTATGCGAAAGTCACTGCATCCAATAGCTAAAGAGGGTAACAAATTCTATATACCCCCAGCACGTTATACCTTATCTTTAGCTGAGAAGAGGAAGCTTTGTCAATTCTTAAAAGGTATTAAAGTTCCTGATAGTTTTTCATCGAATATATCGCGTCGTGTTCAGGTGAAGGAATGCAAACTACCTGGCCTAAAAAGTCATGATTGTCATGTTCTAATTCAGCAATTACTTCCAGTTGCAACACGTGGAATTTTACCTAAAGAAATCACATTAGTTATTGTTGAGCTCTCCAATTTCTACAAGCAGTTATGTTCCAAAGTACTACGGGTTGCAGAGTTGGAACGTCTTGAGTACCAGATTGCTGTCACATTATGTAAGATGGAAATGATCTTTCCTCCATCATTTTTTGATGTTATGGTGCATTTGCCAATTCATTTAACTGGTGAAGCTAAGCTTGCTGGACCAGTGTGCTATCGATGGATGTACCCAATCGAAAGGTTAGAATTTAAAGATAATTTTAAAGGTTATTTGTATGTATTCTTTGTTAAATTTGAATATGGATCTTGTCATATTTTTATATATGTTCAGGTACTTGTACACCTTGAAGAAGTATGTTCGTAATAAGAGTCGACCAGAGGGATCCATTGCCGAAGGGTATCTGGCTGATGAATGTTTGACTTTTTGCTCAAGATACTTGGATGATGGGATTGAGACTAAGTTCAACCGGCCAAGGAGAAATCAAGAGTTCCAAGTTGTTGGATCAGATGGAAAGTTTCGTATTTTTTCAGGAAACAGTCGTGTTTTTAGGGAAGTCAACGTTTCGGATTCTAACAGACGATGAGTGGGGACAAGCTAGATTGTATGTGCTAAACAATTGTGATGAAGTGGTACCGTTTATTGAGTAAGTCCACCTTATTGAAATTGTGCCTTCGCTAAAAGAACTATTATGTATAAACATGTGTCATATATGCTCATTATAATTGAAACAATATTTTGTATAGGAAGCACAAACAAGTGATTAGGGATGAGCTCGGGCGGCGGGCAAGTGCTAGGAATGTGGACCGTATTCATAATGAACAGTTTGGTAAATGGTTTGAAAACCACGTAAGTGTTAGTTGTATGTAGCTTCCATATTACTTCCCATGTACTACTAGCTTCCATATTAATTTTTCTCCTTATCTGAATAGGTCAAGCAAATGAAAAATGATGGGGAGTTGGTCAGCGAGCAACTTCAGAGTGTAGCATATGGTCCCAGTCGATTTGCTTCTTGTTTCATGGGATGTATTGCAAATGGATATCGATTTCACACAAAAGTTTGTGAGTCACGAAGGAAAACACAGAATAGTGGAGTTTTTGTATCGGCAGAGAAACGTCAAGCTTTGCAAGCGCGAAAGACATGAACCCGGTGACTGGTAGTGTTGGTTATTATGGTGTGTTAAATGACATAGTTGAGTTGCGTTATTGCAATGAGAATAGAGTTCTTCTGTTCAAATGTGATTGGTGGGATGTTATGACTCGCGCTGGAATGAAAATAGATGAATATGGATTTACTACTGTGAATTGTACACGAAACTTAGCTACAAATGAACCATTTATTCTAGCATCTCAAGCTGAACAAGTTTTTATCTCCAAGATAATTTGGACGATAATTGGCAAGTTGTGTTGAAGACGCTTCCAAGGGACTTGTATGATATGGGTTCTGTAGTTGAACCGATTGAAGATAACACGTCTAGCATGCACCAAGATGTGGATAACATAGTGGACATTGATAGTTGGACTAGGAGTGAGATTGATGGAGTAGAAGTTGTTGTAGATATTGTTGATGAAGATATCATTGACAGTGTCGGTGTCGAATGTGATGAAGACTTCATCAATGATAGTGATTGTGATGAAGACATCATTGATTACAGTGACGAAGAATATATGTAGTTTGCATTTCTTGTGTTGTTTATATTTTTTTTGTTTTGGGAGTGGTTATTATTTGATTTTATTTGGCTTAAATGTGTTTCGTGCATCCTTTATTAATGTCATATATATACATATATTTTTCACTAATAAATGACTTTTTTATAGCATTTTACTAATAACTTCCTGATCTAGTTTTATGATGATCTAATGACTTCCTGATTTACTTTGATAACATTTTACTAATGACATTTTTATAATATTTTTCAATTATGTATAATACCCGTTTCTAGTGTCTTCCTGATTTACTTTGATGAATTGCTTTTTGTGACAATTTAGACAAATACAATGGTAAAACGACTACGAGAGGATCCTAATGGCGACGTGAGCGGTAAGTTTAACTAAGTATTCAATTTCATTCTTGTATGATGTTTAATTAATGTAGTTTTCGGTGTATGTGTACAGCTGGAAAGTGGGTTAGAGGTAGTTCTACCCTTCCTAAGGTATTTGAACAACCAAATGGCTCAAAGTTGGAATTGCTATGGAAAGACAAACAACCAGTGGGGCCTCGAAAACATCCAAGCTTGTATTCTGAATCTATTGGAGTATTAATGGCAACGTCACGTCGGTTTGATTGGACAAAACATTGGGAGCTCCAAGATGTAGGCCACAAAGAGTGGTTATGGGATACTATTAAGGTATGAACATTTGGAGCTGCATACACTTGCTAATAAAAAAAACTAGGTCTGTTTCATTTCTTAATTAGTAGAACTAGGATTCCTCATAGACATATATGTAGCATTTCTTAAGCTTTTTGCCTCCTTTTAGGATTCATGGGAACTTGATGAGACCCGAAAGGAGCCCACTTTGGGTTCAATTTCCGGGGACGAATTCAGAAACAAAAAGAGTAAATGGAAACGGAACTTTTATACCCGCTATGCCACACATGAAGAGCGTCTAAGCCATAAGCCAGAACAACTATCGCAACTAGAGTGGGTTCAGCTTGTGGAGTTTTGGGATAGTCCGGAGCATCAAGTAAGAAAAAGTTTTAACATATTTTAGTATTTTTACAGGGTACAATACTGACCAAGATCATTTGTATTTATTATGTATTTTGTGTAGGCAATTTCTAAACGGAACAAGGCTAACCGTGCTAAGCAAATAGCAAAACACGCTGCTGGAAGAATAAGTTTTCCCCAACTTCAAGAGATAATGGTATTGTTATTTTTATTTTTCTTATGTGGTATTGAATTTAACTAGTAACAATTAGTAAATTTCATTATGTTTGATTAGAGTCAGGAGGATGGAGCACCCCCTTCCCTAGGAGATCTTTTTGTGAGGACTCACATAAGTCCAAAGACGCTTGATGCTCTTGATGATCAATCAAGAGAATACATTGTATGTATGAGTTTGAATTTAGAAATAGATTCAATTTGAATATGGTACTTAGTTGTATATAATATATTGTATTTAATATTGTATGTGTATGTTTTTTTTCTGGAATATGAAGGAGAAAATGAAAGACCTAGTAGGTAGAGATGAACATGGAACACAACTACCTCTCACAAATGAGATTTATAGGGAAGTGATGCCTCCAGAGTGGCATGGACGTGTGAGGTTGATGGGACGAGGTGTAACACCAACAAACTACTTTGGCTCCCGATTATCTTCTGATAGTTCCAATCGCGTTAATGACCTGGAAAACCAGGTGGGTGAGATGAAGAGAGTAGCTCAAGAAAGGGAGGAGGAAAGACTGCGTGAGATTGAAGAGATGAGGAGGCAAGCACAGGAAAAAGAAGAGCTAAGGCAATGTGAAATGGATGAGATGAGGAGACAGTTGGATGCACGAGATGCGGACATCGAAGCACGACTTATGCAAAAGCTATTGGAGATGGCTGCAACTCGCTTGTGTCCTTCTAACAATTAAGTAAGTCAGTCAGCTTAGGACTTAAATATTTAAGAATATATGACTAGTTTATTTTTGCTGAAATGCAAGACATAAAGAAATGCATCAGCAAAACATCAGCATGACATTCACATTAAAATACAAATCATGTTATTCAAGGAACTTGGAATGAGACCAACGGCAAAAGCCTTTGACTCTGTTTCCCACATGCATTGGATACATATTCAATTCCCTTCCATAATTTCCAGGTACAAGACACCTCGGCCAGAAACATATAGAGAAAGAATCAATTCAACTTCCATCTTCTCCTATAAATACATCCCCATATTTCTGTTGAATCTCATTCTCACCTTCCTCATTTCTCGTAAGTACAAAAGAAACATTTTGTAGCAGTTTTTCTTCCAAATCTCAATCGCTTCTTGTTTCCTTTTAGCAACTTAAATGTCTATGTCTAATGGTATTGAAATCCCACGGCCTGTTGTAAAGAAAATTCAGGCCAGGCCTCAGCATGAAGGACTTAGAGCCATAGTTAGAAGGAGCATTAGCAGGTAAACATTCTCTCATCTTTTGTTGCTTAAGTCCATATAGATCAAGCCATTTGATTTGGTGGGTCACCTTCATCCACTTTAGAATGGTTACTTTTGCAGTGGAGGCCACTTCATGGGGACCATGGATGTTTGGGTGATCCCAACACATGCCTGAGAGTTCGGGTGGTTGGAACTTAGTTGGGTACTCCAACTATGTATGGTCCTAGATAGGGGTCAAAACTTGGGTCCACCTTCAGGTGTGGCTCAGTTGGGATTGTTGGAGCTCGGGTTATACTTAGGCCTAAATTACAAAACCACCCTGATTATGCTTTGGGCTTAATTTGGCCTGTATCAATTTGATCAAATTATACAAGCCCGACTTGATTTCAGTTGATCAACTTAACCTGATCTAATTTGGGTTGAGAAGATAGTACTTGAATTTGGGTTTTCATTGGGCCTCCTAAAACTTCAGCTAGACTCGGTCGCGCAAAAATGAACCAGACTTGCCAAAATTGCTCCAAGTCCCAGACTCCCAGGGTCCCTGGTCCATAATTTAACCATCTCTTCCTGAGAATTAGATATGGAACCTCTTGGGGTAATCTTTAGTTATCCATTTTATTTCCCTTCGAGATTGGGTTTTGTACCTGTACATGTGCCTCCTATCTCAACAAGTACAATGGACTAGAAAAAAAATATAGAAAGAAAAAGGGTAGTAGTCCAATAGTTGATTAATATATGAAATGAGGGAGAAGTCGATGGTCTTTTGTTGGATTTTCAGGTTGGAACTCAAGTACTTTGATCCTTATCTTCTTTTGGACGAATTCTCAAGTGGGAATCTGTCATTCTTCAATTTGATCCTTGTAGCCATGAAAGTTCTATATATTAATTACATCTGTGTGACTTGCAGTATCAGCTCCTGCTGGATTTCCTGACCATCCACACAGAGGTTGGTTGGTCTTGCATCCTCATTCCATACAATTTGTTGAGAAATGGGTTAGCATTGGAAGTACTTGAGAAGGGTTGGATATTGATATTTTTTTCATTCTGTCCTCTGTTTCATTTCAGGCTTTGAGACTGTGACATACATGCTACAGGTATCTATCTAGCCTCACTCTGTATATGATATTATATTTGACACAATGCAATCTCTATAGTGGCATGCTTTATCATTTTAAATTCAAATGGAAAAAGAAGTGAGCGTGACCACTTTTTTTCATGTTGAGCACTAACATCTTAGTAAGTTTATTTATTTATTTAATATAAGTGCAATTTGCATTGAAGGGCTAAGGTTTTAGAAATTTATCAAAGGGCTCTTCATTAACCAATTCAAATGGGAAAGTCTCTGAATGTGTTCTCTAGGGCAAAGCAACACGAGCCCAGCTGAGGGCCCCATAGGGGAAAGGTGAGGATGGGATCTGTACATGGTCTTTTGGATAGGGGTGGACCAAGTTTAGTTTTCTCTCATAAACGATTTAGAGTGGATCATTGTCAGGTGAAGAGAGACTTGAGAAGAAAAGTAACTTGCAGAGGGTCAGAGATCCATATATAGTAGTGACTAGTGAGGGAGATCCTTTGCACATATGCCACGCCTCACTTGAAACAACACCTTTTGTCTTGCGACTTGTTGAGTTTTTCTTTTGTTTTATTATAAGTTGTTGTGCCCAGTAGCTTACCTTATGCCTTGGGTCAAAATCATGACTCTCTTCAATTACAATTGCCTAATTTATTATTGATCTCATTATATTTTATGTTTATGTGTTATTTCTTCATTTATTTTTTGAAGCATCACGAGCGACATTAATTTATGGACTGACAAATTAGCTTGTGATTTTTTTTTTTTGAAGTACATGGTCGATTTCGAACTTTCATGGTTTTGTGATTTTGGGGCAGATGATATGCAGAATACAGTATAGCTATATGTGCTGGTTGTTTTGATTTTGAACTTCGATCATGGGGATATTCAGTTCAGATATCTTGGAGATTTTTTTTCTTCTATTTTTTGGCTAGACTAAAATAGTATTAAGAATGTTAATGTAGTGAATGATTGTTGGTTCATTTATTCTAGACATGTACTTATCGATCATGTAATTAGAATTGGTGTATTTGATGTGAAATGAAATTTCAGTTTAGATTCTCTTTTACTTTCAGAGCTTTATGGTTTTAGTACACAAATTAGATCTATATTTATTTTTTATTCTAAATTTTTTTTTTGCCGCGGCCACTTGC
This sequence comes from Litsea cubeba, assembly GCA_012931725.1. NCBI lineage: Eukaryota > Viridiplantae > Streptophyta > Magnoliopsida > Laurales > Lauraceae > Litsea > Litsea cubeba. Next base: position 80,921,295 of record CM022949.1, on the reverse strand, counting down.
TGCAAAAAGAAGAATGAAGTAAATTCTGGAGAAAAATTTATTGCTCCAAACCGTGGCTATAAATACTTTTTGCAGCGGTCATGCCCGTGACAATAAATACTTTTTTGCAACGGTCATGCCCGTGACAATAAATACTTTTTGCAGCGGTCATGCCCGTGACAAAATGATATTAATTAATTAAAAAATTAAAAATAATTTGTTGCCTCGGCAAGACCGCGGCTAAATGTTTACTCTTTCGCCGCGGTGACAAAGATCGTGGCAAAAAACTTCTTTCCACACCAAATACTGTCTCGGTCGTGGCTAAAAGTTTTTCCGCGGCAAAAACGTTTTTGCCACGTAATTTGGACTTTTAGCCACCAGAACTGGCCGCGGCAAAATCTTGTATTTTTGGTAGTGTATTTATGGATGCTGTTTTAACAGTGCCCAATTTTATCAGGTTTAGTTATTCAAAGGACCAAATTAGCCCTTTATGAGTGAAATGTTGCTCACTATATTTTCCTTCCATCTCTCTTTGCTGGGCTTACTTAGGAGAAGTGAACCCACCAACTGAAAGAGTGTTTAAATTGAATTTTGATGGGGCTGTCAACCTTGGTAACGAAACAGCAGGCTTAGGGGGCATTGTAAGGAATCATGAGGGAGATGATGGTCACATATTCTTGAGTAATAGAAATGGTGCACCCACTTGAAGTTGAATTAAAGGCCCTCTATGAAGGAGTTTTAAGTTTTCATCAGAATGAGATTAAACGAATTATACTTGAAGGAGATTGCCTCATTTTTTTGGAGAGTTTGAAAAAAGAAAAGAGTCTTTCTTGGATTTCATGTTTACTTGGAAAAAACTCCTTAGGTTTCTTAAAGCCTTTGGTACTTGGAAATAAAATTTTGGCGGAGGTCCTAGAATAAAATAGCTGGCCCCATTTCGTTCGACAGCAAATGAGTGGTATATGAAAGAAAAAAGAAGTGTTGCTTTCAGAAATATAAAAATTGAAGAAAATGACGAGGAAGTCAATAGCTCTAATTTCAACATTTCATTTTCACGAGGCTAATCTTCAATGCGGTCCCATAGAGCGGCGTTGTGGCACGCCTCTACCCAACATTTGCGCAAACAAGTATTGCCAAGTTCTTGCCAAAATGGTTGATTAAGTTGAGTGGAATACTCTTGCACCTCAATTTATGTTGGGAAAGTGTGGATATAATACCGTATAATCTCAAGAAAAAAGGCCTTCTCAAGCACAAGGTACTTTTGAGACCCATTGAAGCCAAATATTCTCTATTTATCTTAATCATGCCTTTGGCGTTTTCTTATTAAGACTTTTTGCTACAAATTCAACATATTGCTAAAAAGAACTTTATCTTCGGATTGCTAGGATAATATCATGATGAGTTTGCCATAAGATAATAACTTTTTAATATATACAATTTTGTTTTTACTTCTTCTTATTCAAAAATATATTTATTTTCAAATATATTTCTAATAAAAATCTTAAAGTTAATATGCTCATGACCAATGATTGGATATGAATGTTTCAATCATAATTCTGTGTGGCCCAAATTTAAATTTGATTTGAAGAACATAACTTTGGTTGGATTGAGATACTGTGCTTGATCATTTCTTCCAATACTTGATCTTAGTGCTTAATAATGTTAATTATTTAATAGCTTAATCTTTCTTTTTTTAGGCTTTTTCCCTTAATTGTGAATTTGTTTGTGTACAATCTCACATACGAACATGATATTCTAAAAATTAGGAGCAAGAAAAAAATTATTTTCATCACACAAAGTTTGGAGATGACTAGGAAATGGAATAGATAAAGTTGTGGCTGTGGAGACAAGAGACTGTGAGAAGATTTATGAAGGGTAAAATCAAGGGTAAATTAGGGAGAGATCCCTCAGTACCGTGTTATTCAGGCGGTGGTCCCTAAGCAAGTGACATCAGAATTTTTTTTACTCATTTGCCCTTTTAACCATTTAAATGGGTGTCATGTAATTTAAATCTTGTTTTTGGCTCCAACTTATTGTATTTCCCGAATTACTTTCCAATTCAAATTTAGTAAGTGATAATGCCCCAAGTGTAGGATCGTCACGATGTAGTAATAACCGGTGAAACTAGGTCAATCCACAGGGAGCCAATGATAACAATGTACTTATCCTATTGGAAAACTAGTGTCAGCCTATCAGAAATCTATAAAAGTCACAAATCCTACTTTAATTAAAAAAATTAATTACAGATCTGAATAAATTAATTACAACCCGATTTAAAGAAAAAAAAAATACTAAAATAGAAACCTAGTCTAATAAAATTATACTAAAAATTGCATCCACCATAAAAATAAGGCAAAATTAGCGAAAGGTCCCCCTATAAGTGAAGATATTCAGCCTCCAGTCCAAGGAAAAACTTTTTAAGGCCTATGGTCCACTTAGCTAGACTGTTTGTTGCCATAGGTCCCTACATCCACATGATCACATATTTCAGGATTGATATGCCTTTTCAACCATTTTAGGCATAAAATTCTGAAATTTAAAATTTCAAATCTTATATTATCCCTCTTCTTCTACAACAAGCCTAGGTTTGTTTGGGTTTTCCGATCTCTGTTGGGCCGTACTGATCGGGGTTTCGGAGGCCTCGAAGAAGAACAAAGAATAGGGTCTGTTGCAGCAGACTGATCGAAGAAGGAGAAATGGAAACACCGGAATGGGAAAAGAAGAAGAAGGTGGGCCACAGGTTCTTACGTGATCGCCATCAACGGTCTAGAATCGCCATCAATGGTCTGCGATCGCCGTCAGTGATGGCCATCTGGGATCCCACAGGGGATCACCATCTGGGATCCCACAGGGGATCGCCATCAACGATCGCCACAGGTTCTTCCATGATCCCCATCGAACCCACATCTTTGCCGGACTTCCTGCTTATCGCTTCATATCCCAGCTGCCGCCGTGCCGTGGTTAGAGAGGAAGAAGAATACCGTGTCAGCAGTAGCAGGGAAGGGCGATTTGGGATCCTCGTTTGAGATCGCTTCCACCGGAGACGCCTCGTCTGGACTCCACATTGATGGAGACGTAGTCGCCGCTGCCACTGCACGTCGACGGAAAAGGAGGGTCTCCGCCGCTAACGTTGTGCCTTGATCGGAGACGAAGATTACCATTACTGGGAGCAGTGCCTTCTGGTTCTTGTTGCCGAACCAGAATGGGAGAAGGAGAATAAGAAGAAGGTGGGCCTAGGTTCTGGGTTCTGCAGCAGCTCCGGGTTAGTTCCAGGTCAGGTTCAACCTAACTCGTTTCAGAAGCCGGGTTGTTTTTTCGGCTGAGAAGATAATTTATCTGATTTTTTGTCAAATTTATCTTAGTCTTTGTCAAATTTAGCTGAATTTCTGTCAAATTTATTTGAGTTTTTATCAAATTTAGCTGAGTTTTTGTCAAATTTATCTGAGTTCTGGACAAATCTAATTGAGTTTTTGACTATGTATCTGAGTTCTGTAGCTAATTTATCTGAGTTCTGAATAAATTTATCTGAGTTCTGAACAGATTTATCTGAGTTTTTTGCAAATTTATTTGAATTTTTAAAAAACACAGCTGAGTTTCTGACATATTTATCTCTATTTTGAACATTTTAACTTAGTTCTTAAACGAATATTTCGATGTTGTTTGCAAATTTATTTTTATTTTCTTAGATGTATTTGTGTTTTTGAATTTATTTTGTGTCTTTTGAAATTTATTTGTATTTTTTAAAATAAATTTAACTGAATTTTGACAAAAATACTTGAGTCTTTGGAAAATTTTTCTGAAATTTGGAAAATTGGTTTATCTTAGTATTGGAAAATATATTTTCATTTTTTTTAGTTTATTTATATTTTTTAATTTTATTTACGTCTTTTGAGTTTTATTTGCATTTTTTAATTTTCTTTGGATCTTTTGAGATTTATTTGAGTCTTTTGAAATTTATTTACAGTTTTTGAGATTTATTTGGATCTTTTGAGACTTATTTGCATCTTTTTAAATTTATCAACATTCTTTTAAAATTTATTGCATTTTTTAAATTTATTTCATTTTTTGAAATTATTTTATTTTTTGAAATTTATTTGCGTTATTTTCAAATTTATTTGTATGTTTTTAGAATTTATTTCAAAATCTCATTATTGGGATTCCATTAATCATGGCCAATTAAATGGTAGTTGACCGTTGTTAATGGGACATCCCACCAATCATGGGATATGATTTAAAGAACTGGCAAATTGGACATTTTAGATGTGAATAAGTGTGAGAGGGACCTTTGGCTGCATGACTTTTTTGTGGACTGTTTGCAACAAAGTCTTGCTTTGAGGGACCCACGGCCGAAGCCCCTTAAAAATAATTAGAAAACCAATTGGAGATGTTAAAAATCCAAAAAAAATAATTAATAATTAATAATTAAATTGAAATTCAAGATTGAATGAGAGCCTTGCAATCTAAGGGTCAGGGTTCAGTTGTTTTCTAAATAATGAAAATATGGGCAATTTCATTAAATACACAAAATCTGAAAAATCATATTTATTAATATTAGAGAAATTTCAAAAAGACTCTAGTCTCCTTCGAATATTTTCAGTATTTAACGGCCTTTAAGCATGCAATATATTATTCAAAAATAAGGCATCAAAAAGACGTAAATAGAGAAAATAGATTAATAAATTAAAAATCAGATTTGGAATTAAAATTGCTCCTTAGATTACAAGTAGAAAATCTACTCCTCCATCCTTCTTATTCTTTACTAAAAATCAACTTTTCTTTGGCCTTGTATAATAGGTGAGTGAGGGATGTAGGAGATAGAGAGAAAGAAAATGGAAAGAGATTAATGGGAGAGAGAAGAATGCGTGAGAGAGAGTGGGGATGGGAGAGGTACTGGACATGAGAGAGATAAAAAGGGGAAAAAAATAAATGACGTGAGGGAGAGATGGGTTCTTCTGCGCATATCTTCCTCGGATAGAGATAGGGACGAGGGGCTTAAGGGGATTTGTGTGTGAGAGAGAGAAGATAGAGATGAGGGGAAAGATGTCAGGGGGAGGGGAGAGTCCAAATCTCATGGACTCTCCTCTCTCATGCAGGTGATGGGCCACGCAATGGGCCAGGTCGGGTCTGGGTTGGTTTATCTTAGGTTGGGCTTGGGTGGTACTTGAGTGGTTTTGGATGGGCTAGCTAGGCCTAGTAGGGGCTATAGGTCAGGTTAGGTTAGGTGGGATTTGGACTTGGCTTAATGGGTTGGATCGGGTTAAGTTTAGCTTGAGTTGGAGTTCAATGGCCCAAAGTCAGGGTGGTCTGGATCAGATGTTTGGGGCCCAAAAGGTGGGCCGCAGTGGGGTTTGGTCCAGGCCATCATTGTCGAGACTCAAGTTTTGCAGATTTTGATCCGCTCGTTGGATTTTGGAGTTTTACACATCGGCGAAAAGCTCTTGGTGAGTAGGTCACAATGAGTTGACTTTCAAGGCAATGAGAGGTCCAGAAATGATAGGTGATTTTTCAAGTGACCATCCCTGGGGCATGGGACCCGCTGCTATGATTTTTGACATCTTCTTAATTCTTCCTTCTTATGGGTCCTGGTTTCTGAATTTCTACAAAATAATTAAAACAAATTCAGCAAGAATAATTTTTATTAAAAGGAATGATGTTATGCATGGGGCCCAAAAATGCAAAATTTGATAATTTCACCAAGACATGCATTTTTATGAGATTTTTACTTAAATTCAACCAAAAGAGTCTAATTGCATGATTTTGTGAAAATCTATGAATTCAATGCATTTTGTTTTAATTAAGTCCACAAATTTATGTCAAATAATGAATTAAATATGTGATATTGTGGACTTATTTGTAAGATGAGTTTTCGATCAAATTTTAAATTTTAAATTGGAGGGAACGATAAATTATGGAACTTTGCCCAGCGTGGCTTGCTTGGTGCTGCATTTTTTGTGTCATCTTCCCTCCTTTGATGAGTGCTTTTGGTTGTCTACATACATATACAACTCAGATAAATTGATATCAAACTCATCCCAGTCCAAAGCAAAGTCAAATAAAACCATAACAAATTCATTTAAATTCACTTCAAACATAGATAATTTCATATTATATTTAGATAAATTTTTATCGAAGCTAGATAAATTCAAACCAAATCTAATCAAACCAAACCAAATCTCGTTAGATAATCTCATATCGAAGTGACATAACTTGTTTTCAAACTGGTTATGATTTCAAACACAGATAAATTCATATAAACTCATATAAATTTACACCTAAGTCAGATAAGTTCATATCAAAGTTAGATAAATTCACATCAAACTTGGATAAATTCACTTAATTCGTATTACACTCAGATTAATTCATTTCTGACTTTGTCCTTTTGATTTTACTACATTTTGAAGTCAAATAAAATCATGTGAAATCCAGTAAATTTCATACCAAACTCATATTATTTTATAAGAAACTCAGAAAAACTCAGTAAAAACTCAGAGAAAATGGTTTCAAAGTCACATAAATTCATTTGAAATCTTGTTTAATTGATAATAAACGTAGTTAAATTGAAATCAAACTCAGAAAAATCATGTAATATACAGATAAATTCATTTAAAGTCCTGTTTAATTGATCACAGACTAAGATAACTTCATATAAAGCTTAGATAAATACATATCAAAATCAAATAATTTCATATCAAGCTCAGATAAATCCAAACCAAAACTTAGATAAACTTATGTCAAACTCAATTAAGTTCAAGTCAAGATGATTCGGTTGCTCGAGATCACCGATGAGTTGATTTTACTTCTTTCTTCAGTTTCCTTCATCTTCGCTTTCAAAATCTTTATTTTGCTTAGATTTCGGAGTATATGACGGAAGCGGTGCATGTTTGGTGACGTATAGAGTATATAAAGAGAGGGCAGTTTTGTCTTTTGACTCATTTAATGTTAAAAGATGACCGCTGCCTCTATGAGAAAAGGACTTGCACCACAGGCTATGAAAAGTAGTGTTGAGGGACCTACCCTCAACTGCCCTAAATAAACAATGCCTTGAAAGCTAGCAGAGGACTTAAAAGAATCTTAAATGCTTTGTCATTGTGGTCCTTTCTTAATTATTGTCATTTTTTCTTATCCTTAGGCAGTTATACTATAGTTATTCGAGCCAATACGGACCACACGAAATGCCTCCTTATCCACATTAGGCAAGACCTCTTATTTTTATTTTTATTTTTTGTGAGAATACAATAGACAAGGTTATTATTATTATTATTTTTTGTGAGAACACATTAGGCAAGTTGTGTATGTTAAAAGACATTAAATTTCTAGGCATGGCTAATATGTTATGCCATGTGCCATCAGTGGCGAACCCAGGATTTTGACTTGACGGGGGGGGGGGGGGGGGGGGGCGCTTAAGATAGTAACTTGAGAAATTCAATTGCTATTTTGTTGGTATTTCTTAACATTAACTTTTGCAAAAGAGAAAATGTCTTACCACTCTCTAGAGTTGAAGGCACTAGATCATCGGCTGATTTTCTTTTGAAATGATTTTCATTATCTGGTTCAAATTGATGAAGACCATAACTAATCAAGACCTTGGTTAAAGCAATATACAAACAAGTCAATTGTGTCCTATTTCAAGATGATGAAGTTTGTCAATCTCACCAAGTGGGCCGAAACAAACTATTTTATCTAACTTTTAAGAGTTTTAATCCAATTATTTTTCATTAGATTTGGAAATGTCATACTTTCAATAAATCAAAACCAATATTCTCACTCAAAACAACCTCAAACAAATCATAATTAAAATAAATAAATCATTATTTTGTATCAAATCTAATAAAGAGGCTCACAAATTTAAGAGAGCACACTAACTTAATATAGCAATTAGCACACACCTCAACCAAACATTTAACTTATTTTCTTCCAATGTAAACTAATGACATATAACTACAAGAATAAAAATATAAACTTAGAAGTCGGAAAAGGTGACACCCTTTTGTCCTTGTACCATGTGCTGACTGGGGACTAGGGACTTGGGCTGTTTTTAACTAGGGACTAGGCTTAAGGGCCCTAATGGGTGATGAGTGTTAAATATTGCATATTTTACCCCTCATTAGTCCGGGTTTTATCAGCATCTCATATGCATATTGTGTGGGGAAATTCCCAAGAGAATCCTGGGCAAGGTGCTCCATCCCGGGCCCCGCATCAGCAAGTCCATCCCGGCAAGTTTATCCCGGCAACTCCCCCACCTCGGCAATGCACGCCTTAGCAAGACCAGATACTCCACCTCGGCAGGATCCACTTCGGCAAAGCATCCCACTTCGGCTGACCAGCTCGGCCCGACTTCGGCGTCCCAGTTCGGCGACAGTACCAGGCCCCTTCCACTTCGGCAACAGTGCCCTGACCCTACATCTCCGCCAGGTCTCACCCGGCACTATACTCCATCCCGGCCAAGCGCCTCATATCGATGAAAGTAGTGAGCACCGACAGCTGTCCTCCCATGGACGCTCAAGCACGCTATGACCCGTGCGACAAGACAAGGGGATAGCCCGTATCTCCTGACAGATCACCGTCCACAGCTCCCAAAGCGCCAGGATATGGCCTAACGGGACAAGACAGGCTACGACAGGACCAGACAGGCTACGATGAGACCGCGCCTCCCTAGTACCTGACAAAGTGGGCTATGACAAGACAGCCAACTACCCCTTTGCCTCCTCTTCCTCTATATAAACACAGCTACAGCTTCAAAGGAGAGAGGACGCCATTACCACTCTGGTATGCCATCTTCTTCCCCAAAAATCTCCCCCCTCTGCTTAGTTCATACACTAACTTAGGCATCGGAGAGCCCTGCGCCGCCCAGGCCAGGGTCCTCTGACCTACGTTTCTCCTTCCTTTTCTCAGGCTCCAGGCGCAGGCATCGGTGTCCCTAATCTCACTCGGGTAAGTCCTCTAAGGCACCCCCCATTATTGTGGGTCGTTATTTTTTGCACCTACAATTGGCGCCGTCTGTGGGAAAGCAATATCCCAGCCTTCCCAACCTTCTCCAAGTCTTTCCAAACACCATGCCTCGAAGAGCCAGAAAGGGAAAGGAACCTATTGCATTGTCGACACAGCTGCCGACGGTCCCCCGCCGAGAGAGGTCAGGAGCAAGATCTGGCCAAGCAGGCGACCAACAGCAGGATACTCGGTCGGGTTCATCCTCCAAGGATTCGACCTCGACTCTACCCTCCGAAAGACGCACCCTGAAGAGCAGGAGAGACCGGGCCCATGGCGAAGGCTCGAGAAACGACCACGACTCCAGAGAGTGGCTCGATCAACGCATAGAGCAAGCAGTTCGACAGCACATCGAAATGGCCGACTACGCTCAAGTTCGGATGGACTCTAATGTTTTCGGCGCATCTCCTTTCTCTCCAGAGATCACAAGCTTCCCCCTTCCCGAAGATTTCAAAGTCCCGAGGTTCGTCATTTACGATGGAACCTCGGACCCAGCAGCACACCTCCGACACTTCAATCAGAGGATGTCGGTATGGGGCAGAGCAGGCCACCTCAACTGCAGAGTCTTCTCTTCCAGCCTCGGGGACCTCCCCCTAAGGTGGTTCTGCGCACTCCCCCCGGGATCAATCAAAAGTTGGCAGCAGCTCCGGAGTTCATTCTTGACGAAGTTCCAAGTTTACGGGGTCATCCCCAGGTCAGCCGCCGACCTGATGGCCCTCAGAATGAAGCAGACCGAGAGCATCGCGCAGTTCGCCAAAAGATTCTGGGCTGTCTACAGCCAGATCGAGAACGCCTCAGAGGCAATAGCAGTCCTGTCTTTCCAGCAAGCCCTCGTACCAGGCAACGAGCTCCGAAGCAACCTGGTCATGTATCCCGTGGTCACTACGGCGGCACTCATGACTAGGGTAAATCAATTCATCAGGCGAGAGGAGGACGAAGCCCGAGCCCGGGAGCAGTTCAACCTCCGCGACAGCGACCAGATCGCTTCCAGCTCGGCCGAACCTGCCAGCTCGACCGACGCTTCCGGCTCGCCCGACTCTGCCAGTTCGGCGAACGTCTCCAGCTCGCTAGCAGCCCCCCGCTCCGCAGAAATCTCTTCCAACACGGGGACCAGTTAGGCGAACCCCCTTTTCTGTCACTTAGCCTCGACCGCCCGTCAGCTTCGATCGCACGACCCTCTACCGTCATTTCGGCGGCACGGTCCTCTACTGTCAGCTTCGATGGCGCCGTCAGCTTTGATGACGCCGGCACGACCCTCTACTGTCGGCTTCGATCGTACGACCCTCTGCCGTCATTTCGACGGCACGGTCCTCTGCTGTCAGCCTTGATCGCACGGTCCTCTACCGCCGTCAGTCATCCAGTGCCACCGAGCTCACCCTGGGGTCGTTTTATACACTCAGGCGTGACTCGCCTTCGGCGCCAGAGCAACCAAGTCCTCGGGTAGGCGCACCCAGGCTCCTTGGCCTCCAAACGACCTCATGCAGGTCCGTCCACGTGCTGGTCTCCACCTCACGCTGGTTTCGGCCTCATGCTGGTCTCGACAGCATCTAACGACCTCATGCAGGTCCGTCCACGTGCTGGTCTCCACCTCACGCTGGTTTCGGCCTCATGATGGTCTTGACCGCATCTGACGACCTCATGCTGGTCCGTCCACGTGCTGGTTTTCACCTCACGCTGGTTTCGGCCTCATGATGGTCTCGACCGCATCTGACGACCTCATGCTGGTCCGTCCACGCGCTGGTTTTCACCTCACGCTGGTTTCGGCCTCATGATGGTCTCGACCGCATCTGACGACCTCATGCTGGTCCGTCCACGTGCTGGTTCCCACCTCACGCTGGTTTCGGCCTCATGATGGTTTCGACCGCATCTGACGACCTCATGTTGGTATCGCCCTCGTGCTAGCTACGCGCTTCACAGGCTTGGCCTCATGTTGGTCTCGGCCAGTGCCATCGAGACTGCCCTCGGGTTCGTACACCCAGGCTTCTCCACCTCGGCGAGTGCCAGAAAGACAAGTCACAAGGGTTAACAGCCCTGGAAAAGGCCTCGAGTTCGGACACTCGGCCAATTCCTAAACTCAGGGTCTTCACCCATCTCCACGGGTCCACCGCCCTGGAAAAGACCTCGAGTCCAGACTCGGTCGTTTCCTAAAGCTCCTGGCCTTGGGCCATGGAGAAGGCCTCGAGTTCAGACACTCGGCCAGGATTGGGCCCACCGCCCTGGAAGAGACCTCGAGTCCAGACTCGGTCGTTTCCTAAAGCTCCTGGCCTTGGGCCATGGAGAAGGCCTCGAGTTCAGACACTCGGCCAGGATTGGGCCCACCGCCCTGGAAGAGACCTCGAGTCCAGACTCGGTCGTTTCCTAAAGCTCCTGGCCTTGGGCCATGGAGAAGGCCTCGAGTTCAGACACTCGGCCAGGATTGGGTCCAGCTAAGGGCGGGCACCGCACGCGAGGCAACCCCTCCACGCCGGTGAGCCCCGCACGGTTCGGATTGGCCTCGAGTTCTTACACTCGGCCGGATTCCTAAAATCAGGGTTTTTACACCCCTCAAAGACCGTTGCCGAACTCATGCTCATCTCCGATCCACTGTTGCAAGGCAAAAGCAATTCGTCTCGGCCAAAAGCTGGCCACTTTGGCCAATGGCAGCTCGACAAGATCGCAGTAGAGACTGTTCCATATCACCTCCTCGGCCTCATGACAGTCCTCAGCTCAGCATCAGTGCCGGATTCCAGGTCGGCTGTTACTCTGGTTCCACCTCGGCCTCATGCCAGTTCGCAGCTCCACAGCAGCGCCAGCCTCCAGTACGGCAGGAAATCCTTCCTCCCGCTCGGCAGCAGTGCCAGTCTCCGGTCTCGGCCTCATGCCAGTTCGCAGCTCCACAGCAGCGCCAGCCTCCAGTACGGCAGGAAATCCTTCCTCCGGCCCGGCAGCAGTGCCAGTCTCCGGTTTAGCAGCAGCACCCAGTCTGTAGCTCGCCTCCTTCTCGGCTTGCCTCCTTCTCGGCAGCAGTAGCAAGATACTCCTAAATAAATGAGCCATCTCTCTTGGCTTTCAGCAACAATGCACTCTCCAGCTCGACAGAGGCATCTTGTTACAGCTTCACAGTGATGCCAACCTCCAACTCCGGTCTATTGCCAGCCAGTCATCTCAAAAACTATGAGCAGCTTCGAGGCACAAGTGTTGTCCTCCATGGTACTTAGCTTCCGACCTCAATGAGGAGTCTAATGAGCTCAGAAGCTGGGGGGGCTTTGTGTGGGGAAATTCCCAAGAGAATCCTGGGCAAGGTGCTCCATCCCGGGCCCCGCATCAGCAAGTCCATCCCGGCAAGTTTATCCCGGCAACTCCCCCACCTCGGCAATGCACGCCTTAGCAAGACCAGATACTCCACCTCGGCAGGATCCACTTCGGCAAAGCATCCCACTTCGGCTGACCAGCTCGGCCCGACTTCGGCGTCCCAGTTCGGCGACAGTACCAGGCCCCTTCCACTTCGGCAACAGTGCCCTGACCCTACATCTCCGCCAGGTCTCACCCGGCACGATACTCCATCCCGGCCAAGCGCCTCATATCGATGAAAGTAGTGAGCACCGACAGCTGTCCTCCCATGGACGCTCAAGCACGCTATGACTCGTGTGACAAGACAAGGGGGTAGCCCGTATCTCCTGACAGATCACCGTCCACAGCTCCCAAAGCGCCAGGATATGGCCTAACGGGACAAGACAGGCTACGACAGGACCAGACAGGCTATGATGAGACCGCGCCTCCCTAGTACCTGACAAAGTGGGCTATGACAAGACAGCCAACTACCCGTTTGCCTCCTCTTCCTCTATATAAACACAGCTACAGCTTCAAAGGAGAGAGGACGCCATTACCACTCTGGTATGCCATCTTCTTCCCCAAAAAATCTCCTCCCTCTGCTTAGTTCATACACTAACTTAGGCATCGGAGAGCCCTGCGCCGCCCAGGCCAGGGTCCTCTGACCTACGTTTCTCCTTCCTTTTCTCAGGCTCCAGGCGCAGGCATCGGTGTCCCTAATCTCACTCGGGTAAGTCCTCTAAGGCACCCCCCATTATTGTGGGTCGTTATTTTTTGCACCTACACATATCATTTGCTTTACACAGAGATTTTATCATTCTATCACACTAAATGGATTATCGGATTATCATGCATAAATCCGATTATTTATAGCGCATTTTTATGTAATTTCTCTTGTGTAGGTGGACCCCGCGACTACCCCAACCTTCTGGCTAGTGTCCCAAGGCATCAAGAAGTGTTGAAGAATTCCAAAATAAGATGAGAAGAAGTCATTTTCTAACACAAAGGAGTGGTTAATGTATTGGTTAGAGCTTGAGTTGCTATGAAATAGGTTATGGGTTCTCATCCAACTCTAACCTCTCTACCAATCAAAGCTTGCCATGGCACAAATCCATGTGAAAGGATATGAGTCAATCAAAAGCTTCCAAAATGAAGGACCACAAAAAGCACATATCCTTTTGGAAGGAAAGTTTGTTGCAACCAATCAAATTGAAGCAATCCTTGTGAAAGCAAAAGAGCCAATCAAAAGCCTTCAAGTTGCAACCAATCAAATGGAAGCAATCCTTGTGAATGAAAATGAGCCAATTAAATGTCTTCAAAGTTTTTATAAATTGGAATATTTTTTAGAGAAGAGGAGATCTTTTGGCAAGTTAGTCTTTTTGCAATTTTATTTTTACTTTTATAATGTAATTAGGAGCTTCTTTGTAACTAATCTAGAGAGTGTGTATAATTGAAGATTATTAATGAAGATTTGGAGCACTTTCTTGATGTTTAGTGGCTAAAGCTCTTGAATTAAGCTCTCCGTTTGAAGCTAAGTAATGTGATTAGTTCAATTACATGCATATTTTTGTTTAAATTCCCTACTTGTGCCTTGATTGATTAGTAGATTTTAGATCTAGTTGTGCTAATCTCTCCCATTTCTCATGCTCTATTTCTACACTTGATGCTCGGATAATCTCAATTGATGCTTTGTAGTTTGATTAAGTTCTCTCACATAGCATGCTCTAGAGCCCCTTATCTTTGATCTTTTATAACTTGATTTTGATGATTTATTGTTAGGGTAGCTAGATGATGATCTATGATCTTAGCCTTTGATTTTCTTTTACTTTGATCTTCATTGTTATATCATCCAATCCAATTAGGCAAGAGATTGCTAATTGGATTGTAGAGTCGGGAATTGAATTAGAACATGCATTGTTTGAATTAATTACATACTTAGTGGATTTTGGATTGCCTAATCTATTATTCCTATTGTTGTTAATTTAAATCTTTATTTGATTTATTATTTTCACTTCTAGAATGTTAGATCTACATTTCACATTACTTGTTTTAAAATCCTACATATTTCACACCACATCCTCCCCTTAATTCTCCCATTTCCACCACTACATTCACACACTAGTTTAGTGTAGCTTGTTAGATTAACTTAGATCTAATTAACTTCATATTTTAGATTGTTAATTAATTGTTTACATTGCATAGTTTAATAGTTTTAATTGTTTACTTCAATTGTCTATATTAGCTATATCTTAGTTCAATTCTACTCAAATTGGATTCATTGCTTGTTCCATCCTCTCTTTGTGGGATCGATAATTCGAACTTTTTAGTCCTTTACTACTTGACGCCACCGTAGTCTTGCGGTTAAAAGTTGCACATATAAGTGTCGATCAAGTTCTTGGTGCCGTTGCCGGGGAGAGGCATTGGAAAGCTTTGAATTTCATAGAGTTGAACTCATTTTTAGCTTGGTGTACTTTTTATCTTTTCTTTATTTTCCCTGTGGATTCTACACATTGTTTGTGTCTCTTTTGTAGGGAATTCCTCGCTTGGAGCAAAGAAAAGTGGAAAAGTCCATTGGAGAACTTGAAGATTTTACTTGCTTCTTAGTTTGGGATTAGTTTAGATATTTACTTGCTTTTCTTAGTTGGTTGTATTAGGTATTTATTATTAAAGTTGTAATAATTTTGGTTGCGGGTCGGCCCGTGACCCATTTACTTTACTTTACGCACTTTATTTACATTAAATAGTTAGTTGTTTAGTAAAATTGCAATAAATTGCTTGTAGGGAAGGAGGACGGTTGGACTATACCGTCGCGGCCCCTCACATTCGTACACGGAAATTGGTGTCCGTGGTGTGAGTCGACGACAACCAATTCGTCCCTCGAAATTAATCGGGAGGTTTGCATTTCTTAACCCTTGCGAATCCCTTGCAAGCGGGTTTACTTTGTTGGTTGTTCCTTGCTTTGTAGTGTAATTGTTTTAAATACACTTGTAATTTGGTGCACTACTAGTAAAGGGCAAATTACCCCAACAAGATAAGGATTCGAATTTCATCACCATTTCCTTTGCACTTAGGATTTCATCTTAATTCTCACTTAGTTTAGAACCAATAAACCATAATAAAATTGAGTAGAAACGTGACCTTAGGTTACGAGCTCACTAGGGAAGACCACCGCAGTTGTGCCAATTGTGTGCCTTGGCAGATTTTCTGGTGCCTAAGCAAACCTTGTCCCTTGGCTACCATCTTGCCAAATAGGGAGACAACTTTGTTGTTCGAGGAGTTGGTTTTTAAGAGGAGCCTTCGCCTAGCGCGTTGAGATCCCACCATCTACCTGGGAGTTAACTGGCCAGAAATTCAATTTCATAGGTCCAGGTTGGAGGCCAGAGTGTCCTCTTGACAGTTAGGAGCTATCTAGAACTCTTTTAGGTAACCTTAGTTTAGATTAGCTTTTCATTTAGTTTTTGAAATTTTTGTTATGTTGCATTCATTTCATTGAGCAGATCATTGCATTGCTAGGTTAGTTGCAGTTGTATGCGAGTGTGGATACGTGATCAAGGCTGATTAGCGAGGATTGATTACCTTGCTTTACCTGCCCCACCCATAGTACCCACAATGGCTGCCCAAAACCCTCAGCAAAGGACCATCAATGAACCATTTGAACCCTTTTCATCAACTTCATATAGTTGTATAGTTTTGCTAGAAAATAATGCGGACCAATTTGAAGTCCGGCCCGCCACCATCAACATATTACCAAAATCTCATGGATCTGAGTGTGAGCAGCCCTATATCCATTTGAACAAATTCCTAACCATCTGCCACACGTTTAGAAATCAAAATTTGAATAGTGAAGCCGTCAAGCTTAGGTTGTTTCCCCTCTCACTAGAAGATCATGCAGCTGCCTGGCTGAATTCCTTGACTCCAAACTTCATTACCACTTGGGATGAGCTCGTCAAAAAGCTTATGTCCAAATTTTTTCCGGTGAGCAAAACTGAGCAGTTTAGGAGTGCCATCAGGAACTTTAGGAGACGACTCAAGGAAGAGTTTGCCGAAACCTGGGAGAGATTCCATGACCTATTGATCAAAAGCCCACATCACGGGATTGACAAAGGAGAGTTGATACATTTCTTTTATAGAGGTCTTACGAACCCCCACCGTATCTTGATTGAATCAATGCACAAAGGGGAATTCATGAATCAGACTGCCGATCAAGCTTATGAATTCCTTGTCAAGCTTGCAGAAAATTCACAAAATTGGAGCGGTAATAGAAAAGATTTGGAGAGGGATGAGACAGGGATCCAGAAGCTTGGAATGTATAACATCAAACAGGACCCTGAGTTGAAAAATGTGATGACTAGTTTAGTTGATCAGGGAGTGGAAGATTTGAGCAAAAAGATAGGATCTATGTCTATAATGTCATGCCAACCCACCCCTCAGCAACATAAGCCTACCTTGAGAAGTATGAGTGAACCGCATCATGTTTGTGTGTTATGCAATAGTCATGAGCATGTAGTTGAGAGTTGCCCTAGTCTACCATTTGTCAAGGCCGAGCAAGCCAATGCGCTGAATTCCTATGGAAACTTTCGGAAACCAATTGTTAACACTTTCGGTCAGACCTACCACCCAGACAATAGGTTCCACCCCAATTTTTCGTATCATCAATCCGAGCCTATTCAGTCCTACGGAGGTCAATCCCGATTCTAGCCGCAGTATCCTAGGCAACAACTCCAGCAACCTGCTCAAACCAATCATCATATGGTTCCTCATCCTCAGTAACCCATACAGCACAATCAGTTCCAATCACAGAACCAATGTAAGGCACTAGTCCCAGATCAGATGCCTAATTACTCTGTACCAACACAAGCCCCTCAGCAATCCTCCCATCTGGAGAACCTGTTATCCAAATTCATTCAAATCCAAGAGCAGACTAACCAGGCCCAGAACCAATCCATTGCAAAACTAGAGGCCCAATTAAGTCAGCTTAACTTACAGTTGTCTGAGAGAGAAAATGGCCATTTCCCGAGCTAAACCATTCCTAATCCGAAAGGACAGTCAAATCAGCCCAAAGGCCAGTGTTCGGTAGAGAGTAATGAGCATGTGAAGGCAGCCCATACTCTGAGATCAGGAAAGACTATTGACAATAGAGTTGAGATGCCTGAAGAGGATCAAAGAGAGAAGATTTTTTTAGGAAAACCAGAGAGTTCGAGGAAAGTTGTCGAACCCGAGAAAGAGAAATTGAAGAAAGATTTGAAAGAGAATGCAGAAAGAGAAAAGGAGAAAGAGAGAGAAGAACTCATACCAAGAGGAGAACCACACAGAGAGAGAGAGAAGATTCAGAAGCCCATTGTAGTTGAACCATCATCTTTAGAAGTGGTACCTAGAGCACCATTCCCACACCGATTGAAGGAGACTAGGAAGAATGATCACTTTGAGGGAATCTTAGAAGTTTTCAAAAATGTCCAGATAAACATACCCCTCCTTGATGCCATAAAGCAAATCCCTTCCTACTCCAAGTTTTTGAAAGACCTGACTACTGTCAAGAGGAAAACATCAGTACCCAGAACTGCTGTGATGGAAGCCCAAGCATCAGGCTTGATCCAGCAGACCATTGCACCCAAATACAAAGACCCTGGCTACCCTACCATTACCATTCATATAGGAGACTCTATCATAGAGAGGTGTCTCCTTAATCTTGGGGCAAGTGTGAATTTACTGCCGTACTCCGTGTAAGCGCAGTTGGGCCTGGGAGGACTGAAGAAGACTGATATTACCCTCTGTCTTGCTGATAGGTCAGTCAAGTATCCAAAAGGTGTGGTTGAAGATGTGATTCTAAAAGTTAAGGATTTTTATTTTCCAGCTGATTTTGTGGTTTTAGATACCGAGCCAATGGCAGCCCCCGACCGACATATTCCTGTCATTCTTGGTCGACCGTTCCTTGCAACATCAGATGCAGTGATTAGATACAGGAATGGGGTTGTAAACACTTAGTTTCAGGAACATGAAGTTGGAGTTGAATGTTTTTCGTAACGGACTCCAAACAACAGACCTAGATGATGATGAGGAAGTGAACATGATTGACACATTAATTGATCAAATAGTTCAATAATCATGTTACACAGATCAACTGGAGGAATGTCTGGCTCACTTCAATGCCGACATAGACATCGACGGGTCCATATGCGAAGTTAATGCATTATTGAATCGACCCAGCCGATGGATGTTGGCCAATGGAAGCAGAAAATTGAGCCTATATTTACATCCACCTCTGAATCTATGGTCGCAGAAGAATCAATTATTGTTGAGCCACCCATGTTAGAATTGAAACCATTACCCGAGAATTTAAAGTATGCCTACTTAGGGCCCTCTGCTAGCAACCCAGTAATTCTTGCTTCAGACCTTGAGGAAGAGCAGGAAAAAAAAATTACTGGATGTGCTGAAAGACCATCAGAGTGCCCTAGGTTGGACCATCTCGGACATTAAAGGAATCAGTCCTTCTATAGTTATGCACCAAATTCATCTGGAAGAAGGTGCCAAACCATCTCGTGAACCACAGAGACGACTGAATCCGGTCCTAAAGGAAGTAGTGAGGGGAGAAGTAATTAAGCTTTTAGACGTTGGCATTATCTACCCGATTTCTGATAGTCAATGGGTGAGTCCTGTCCAAGTAGTACCTAAGAAATCTGGCGTAACCGTTGTCGCCAACAAGGACAATGAATTGGTCCCAACCCGTGTTCAAACAGGTTGAAGAGTCTGTATTGATTACAGAAAATTGAATTCAATGACCAGGAAGGACCACTTTCCATTACCCTTCATTGATCAGATGTTGGAAAGATTAACCGGCCATGCTTTCTATTACTTCTTGGATGATTATTCAGGGTATAACCAGATCCATATCTCCCCCGAGGACCAAGAAAAGACAACCTTCACCTGTCCTTTTGGCACATTTGCCTATAGGCGTATGCCATTTGGCTTGTGCAACGCACCTGCGACTTTTCAAAGGTGTATGTTGAGCATTTTCTCGGACATGGTGGAGAGATTTTTGGGAGACTTCATGGATGACTTTTCTATTTTTGGCTCAAGTTTTGATAGCTGTCTGCACCACTTGACCCTGTATTGCAAAGATGTAAGGAAAAAAACCTGGTTTTGAACTAGGAAAAGTGTCATTTTATAGTCAAGTCGGGCATTGTTTTGGGTCATATTGTGTCGAATAAGGGCATTGAAGTAGATAAAGCCAAGATCGACTTGATTGTGAACCTGCCCCCTCCTAAAACTGTACGAAAGGTGAGAGCCTTTTTGGGCCACGCAGGTTTCTATCGACGCTTTATCAAGGACTTTAGCAAAATTGCTCGCCCTCTCTGTGATCTCTTGGCAAAGAATGCTAATTTTAATTTTTCTGCAATATGTTTAGAATCATTTGATCGTTTAAAGCGAGAGTTGACATCTGCACCCATTATCCGTCCTCCTAATTGGATGAAACCTTTTGAATTGATGTGCGATGCCTCCAATTATGCTCTCGGAGCTGTACTGGGACAGAGGATAGACAAATTGCCTCATGTCATCTACTATGCTAGTAGGACCCTTAATGACGCACAGCTTAACTATACCACCACTGAAAAGGAATTGCTGGCTGTCGTCTTTGCATTGGATAAGTTCAGATCCTATCTCACAGGGTCAAAAGTCATTGTCTTCACTGATCATGCCGCATTGAAATATTTGTTAAGCAAGAAAGATGCTAAAGCTCGGCTGATCAGGTGGATACTGCTTTTGCAAGAATTTGACCTAGAGGTACGGGATAAGAAGGGGTCTGAAAATGTGGTAGCTGATCATGTTTCGCGTCTGATTGTCGATTCCTCTGAAGACCATCCGATTTTAGAAACCTTCCCAGATGAGCAATTGTTGTTTATTGATAGTAAAACCCCGTGGTATGCAGATATAGTTAACTATCTGGTGACCGGGAAAACACCAAGTAATTGGTAAAAAAATGACCAATTCTACTTCTTGTCTAGGGCTAAATACTATTTTTGGAATGATCCCTATTTGTTTAAACAATGCCCTGATCAAATCATTAGGAGGTGTGTACCCGAGATGGACCAGAAGAGCATACTTGAATTCTGTCATAACCATGCTTGTGGGGGACATTTTCCTAGTAAAAAGACAGCAGCAAAGGTGCTGCAATCTGGATTTATTTGGCCTACCCTTTTCAAGGATGCACATGAGTACTGTAGGAACTGTGACCGGTGTCAACGATTAGGGAGGAACTCTAAGAGGAATGAAATGCCCCAACAAACTATCTTGATCGTTGAGTTGTTTGACGTTTGGGGTATCGACTTCATGGGACCATTTCCCATTTCTTTTGGTTATCAGTATATTCTTGTTGCTGTTGATTATGTGTCTAAATGGGTAGAGGCCATTCCATGCAAAACCAATGATCGCAAGGTTGTGGTTGAATTTTTGAAAAATCAAGTTTTCGCTCGCTTTGGTATACCATGCGCAATCATAAGCGATGGTGGTAAGCACTTTTGCAACCGAGTATTTGAAGCTTTAATGGGGAAGTACCATATCACGCACAAAGTTGCCACACCATACCATCCCCAGACTAGCGGGCAAGTAGAAATTTCCAATCGTGAGATCAAGAAAATCCTGGAGAAGACAGTCAATCCAAATCGGAAAGACTGGTCTTTACGTTTACATGATGCACTGTGGGCGTATCGGACAGCCTTCAAGACACCTATCGGAATGTCTTCGTACAGGTTGGTCTTCGGCAAGGCATGCCACTTGCCGGTTGAGCTAGAACATCGAGCATATTGGGCGATCAAGCGCCTAAACTTTGACTTAGAAAAGGCCGGGGTCCAACGGAAACTACAGCTTGCTGAACTAGAGGAAATGAGGAATGAATCATATGAATGTGCGAGGAGTTATAAGGCCAGGACTAAAATGTTTCATGATAAGAGAGTTCTAAGAAAAGAGTTCCATCCTAGCCAGAAAGTTTTGCTATATAACTCTAGATTGCACTTATTCCCAGGCAAGCTAAAGTCTCGATGGTCAGGACCCTATGTCGTTCAAACAGTCCATTCCCACGGTGCAATTAAACTTTTAAATCCCAGAGATGGTAACACCTTTCAAGTGAATGGGCAGAGATTGAAAGAGTATCTTGAGTTTGTGGATCCTGAGAATGTTGTTGAGGAAGTCCTTCTTGCGGACCCTGGATAAACTGACCTCATATCATGCTAATTGTGTCTGGCTGAAGACGTTAAACTTAGCGCTTGTTGGGAGGCAACCCAATATAACCGTGTGTCGGCACCCAATGATGAGAAATTCCAATTTATCTTCCTTGTCCTATTTTATTTCTGTTATGCATAAACATTGGGGACAATATTTAGGATAGGTTTGGGGGTGAGGCACTGCATTTCATGCATTGCATTTTGCATGTACATAAGTTGTTTTGTTTTCCATTTATACCAAAAACCTTAAAATTTTAAAAAAATTTCAAAATCACTACAAATCTGAAAAAAAAATATTTTAAAATCTGTCCATGGATTTTGCTTGAAGAGTTGTCATTTGTACAAGTCCTGGGAATTTCTTACACATTTAGCCACATGAGTGTAGTCTAAGAGAAGAGCAAATCACTTCTGAAAGACCCGAAAGAATCATTAGTGGAGACTAGATCCCATTGAGCGATTGAGCCTATCTATATCCGTTTTGGTGAGACTCTTCTGCGCTATTCCTGAGTAGAATGAAGAGCTACTCGTAGAGCTTTTTAGTCTAGCACTTCCGATCTCATAAGTGCAATTCCTTGCTCTAACCATAGAGGTGACATCAAAATGCGAAGAAATCTTGACTTGTAGCTTATGATGCATTTTTCAAACTTAGGGGAAGATGATAGGCATTCAAAAAACCAATGGCCAAATTTTGAACTCACCTATTACATTTTATACCCTTAGTAGCCCTCTTGAGCCTATTTTACAAGAAACATTCCTTCATTGTCCCAAGCCTCATCACCCACATATATATAGCCTTTTTAACCTATTGTGTTTTAGAATGGTAAGGTATATGAAGAACGGAAGGATTTGAGCATTAGTGATGAAGACTTCACATGAGCTACCAAAATATAGATGTTCTACAAAGGGATGACAAAGGAATAAAGGAATTTGAAAGTTGAAAAAAAAAAGAAAAAAAAGAGAAAAAAGAAGAAGAAATGAGAACCAAAGGAAAACAAAAAGAAAAAGGAAAAAAGATATGGGAAACCAAAGAAAAGCAAGCACAAAAAGATCTAGAGTGGAATAAAGAACACAAAGCAAAAGGAAGAAGTGAAGATAGTGGAAGACCTTCCTATGAAGACTTAAAGACCCTTACCTTCTCAAGAACACTTAGCCACATTTAACCCTTATCCTACCTATTAACCCTAACCCCATTACAACCTATGAAAGACCTATTGGATCCTATGAAAGGTTAGGTGCTAAATGAGTGAGAAGTTTAGTGAGCATTTCCACCTTCTATTGGTTATATCTTGTTCTATGAAATCAATTCTTCTACACAAAAGCTCTGTTCTTCATCAATTATGTGAGTCCTTAGCCTTGCTCATACTCACATACTGAGTGTTAGTCAGTAAAATCTGTGTGCTTCCATTGTTGAGAGTATAACCTGTACAGCTGTAGTCGATGCGAAATGTATTTCGAAGGGGATTAAGGTTGTGTGAGCTTCGACTTGAACATTGCATGATTCTTGGCTAAATACACACACATACACAGTGGGACTTAGGTATTGACTGGCATATCTTCAAGAATTGGCTAGTATTCCTAACTCAGTACTCATTCTTATTAGCTTGCTAAAGACTGTTGGACATCAAAAATATTTTCTTTTCAAAATAAAAAGAATTTTGTGGGATTTATTCGCTGAAACCCTCACGAGACAAAACTCGTCCACTAGGGTAAACCTAGGGGTTTAACGGCTTGTTGCACGAGCTAAGTGCAACCGCGATTCCTGCGAAAGTGAGTTAGGATCTTTACCGTGTTTTCTTGCATATAGTTTAGTTTTTCTTTATAGTTTTTGCTTGGGACTATCAAAATGTAGGTTTGGGGTGTGATGAGTGTTAAATATTGCATATTTTACCCCTCATTAGTCCGGATTTTATCAGCATCTCATATGCATATCATTTGCTTTACACAGAGATTTTATCATTCTATCACACTAAACGGATTATCGGATTATCATGCATAAATCCGATTATTTATAGCGCATTTTTATGTAATTTCTCTTGTATAGGTGGACGGTGGACCTACCCTAACCTTCTGGCTAGTGTCCCAAGGCATCAAGAAGTGTTGAAGAATTCCAAAATAAGATGAGAAGAAGTCATTTTCTAACACAAAGGAGTGGTTGATGTATTGGTTAGAGCTTGAGTTGCTATGAAATAGGTTATGGGTTCAAATCCCAACAATTACATATTTTTTAAATAGAAGATATTTCATCCAACTCTAACCTCTCTACCAATCAAAGCTTGCCATGTAAAAGGATATGAGCCAATCAAAAACCTCCAAAATGAAGGACCACAAAAAGCACATATCCTTTTGGAAGGAAAGTTTGTTGCAACCAATAAAATTGAAGCAATAATTGAAGCAATCCTTGTGAAAGCAAAAGAGCCAATCAAAAGCCTTCAAGTTGCAACCAATCAAATGGAAGCAATCAATCCTTGTGAATGAAAATGAGCCAGTTTTTATAAATTGGAATGTTTTTTAGAGAAGAGGGGATCTTTTGGCAAGTTAGTCTTTTTGCAATTTTATTTTTACTTTTATAATGTAATTAGGAGCTTCTTTGTAACTAATCTAGAGAGTGTGTATAATTGAAGATCATTAATGAAGATTTGGAGCACTTTCTTGATGTTTAGTGGCTAAAGCTCTTGGATTAGGCTCTCCTTTTGAAGCTAAGTAATGTGATTAGTTCAATTCCATGCATGTTTTAGTTTAAATTCCCTATTTGTGCCTTGATTGATTAGTAGATTTTAGATCTAGTTGTGCTAATCTCTCTCATTTCTCATGCTCTATCTCTACACTTGATGCTCGGATAATCTCAATTGATGCTTTGTAGTTTGATTAAGTTCTCTCACATAGCATGCTCTAGAGCCCCTTATCTTTGATCTTTTGTAGCTTGATTTTGATGATTTATTGTTAGGGTAGCTAGATGATGATCTATGATCTTAGCCTTTGATTTTCTTTTACTTTGATCTTCATTATTATATCATCCAATCCAATTAGGCAAGAGATTGCTAATTGGATTGTAGAGTCGGGAATTGAATTAGAACATGCATTGTTTGAATTAATTACATACTTAGTGAATTTTGGATTGCCTAATCTATTATTCCTATTGTTGTTAATTTAAATCTTTATTTGATTTATTATTTTTACTTCTAGATTGTTAGATCTACATTTCACATAACTTGTTTTAAAATCATACATATTTCACACCACATCCTCCCCTTAATTCTTCCATTTCCACCACTACATTCACACACTAGTTTAGTGTAGCTTGTTAGATTAGCTTAGATCTAATTAACTTCATATTTTAGATTGTTAATTAATTGTTTACATTGCATAGTTTAATAGTTTTAATTGTTTACTTCAATTGTCTATATTAGCTATATCTTAGTTCAATTCTACTCAAATTGGATTCATTGCTTGTTCCATCCTCTCTTCGTGGGATCGATAATTCGGACTTTTTAGTCCTTTACTACTTGACGATACCGTAGTCTTGCGGTTAAAAATTGCACATATAAGTGTCGATCAATGGGCTTTTTTTTTCCAATTTGGAGGGGGCTTCAGCTCCCAGCCCAATGCACGTAGGTCCGCCACTATGTGCCATGGGGTTCAAGGTCGGAGTGTTTAGCCGGCATTGGAATTTTAGGGATTTATAAAGTATTATATCTTATACATGATTAGGGTTAATGAATGTTTGGGTTGTGATAAATTCTTATACGACTGTCAACCTACCAACGCAATCCTCCTTTTTTATCCGGACTTGAGATCCACAGTAAAAAAAAAAAAAAATTGGTGGAGTTTGTGTTTAGTACGTTTGTTTGCATTAAAATACGTACACATGCATTTAATATCTAAGTTCATTTGATAAGTGGTTAAAAGTGGACCAAAGATCAAAGGTGAGTCTCCTATAAAATGATCATCAAATGAACCTTTCTTTTGAAAATTAGAATGAAAAGAAGATTCGAAAAGAATTCCCAATTCTTGAGTCCCAACTGTTAGCCATAATTTTCACATCAAAGTTAACAATGAAAGAATTAAGAGTCTCATTAAAAAATTCCCTTTATAAATAGAGGCATGGAATGATCTCTTTCCCTCACAAGTCTCAATACATTTTCCTCACTCTCAAGCTTAGAACCTCTATGAGCATGAGTAGGGCCGGCTTTGAGGGGTAGTCACCCTAGGCCACTGCCTAGGGCCCCCACATGTTATTCAAAATTTAGGCACTCAATTACCAAATCAATACTCACGTACTCTTTAGGCTTTTTTATGTTTGGCCCGGCCCAAGTGCCCAACAAATAAACAAAACATACTACTCTTTAGGCTTTTTTATGTTTGGCCCGGCCCAAGTGCCTAACAAATAAACAAAACAGTAAACAAGTACCCTCATTCCCTCAAATACTTAAGAAACCCTTGAGAAATAGAATTAGAAACCCTCTTCGCTCAAATACTCGAGAATCAGAAACCGTACTCTCATTCCCTCAGATACTTAAAACCAAGAAACCCTCGAGAATTAGAATTTAGAAACTAGAAACCTTCACTTAAGAATAGGTTTGAACAATTTCAAGTATATGAGAAAACTTTCGGGTTTTTATTTAATTTGGAGAAGTTAAAGTCTGCAGATAGGAATAACTTAATAGCTTCTTATGGCAACCTTGCAGAGTTTCTGAAACATGATGACATCTCTGATATTGATGCGATAGAGTTATTTTTAGAATTGCAAATCTTGAGAGAAGTTTTACTAGAGGACATAAAGAAGGCGGTTGATGTGCTAACTCATTTGAACTCAAGGGCTAGTTGCTTTCCAAATGCATGGTTGCTTATAGAATTTTGTTGACTATACCAGTAACAGTTGCCTCTGCAGAGAGAAGTTTTTCTAAGTTGAAAATGATCAAGTCTTACCTTCGGTCAACCATGTCGCAAGAAAGACTGAATAGACATAGAAAAAGAGTTGGTAGAGAAGATAGATTATACAAATGTAATTACTGATTTTGTAGCGAAAATTGCGAGACGAGTAAATTTTAGATGATTCTTCGCTTTTGTAATTATTTTGGCACTAGTTATGTTTTATTTTATCTTGCTAGTGGGGTTAAGTTCTATGTTACTTCTACAAAAAAAAAAAATTTGCGCGTGTTTTTTTTTTTCTAAGACAGTGCCCATTTTTAGGAGCTTGCCTAGGGCCACCCAAACATCAGAGCCGGCCCTTAGCATGAGAGTGAAGGCTTCTTTTACCATCAAACCGGCCGAACCGACAACAAAACATCGGCTCTGGGTATCTGATCTAGACTAAATTTAGCCCGTTACACATGCTCCCACTATCTACTTCTACAAACCCAACACCACCACCACCTTCTTCACCCCATATATCATGAAAATTGCCCTGAGCCAGACCTTAGTGCACTACTATACTTTGGCCGGGCGCCTCCGCTACGATGAAAGCCACCCGCCTTGAGATCGACTGCAATGAGGTGCGCGCGGGCGTCATCTTCTATGAAGCTGAATCCGACGTCGAGATCAATGATTTCGGCGACTTCAAGCCCACCCCAGAGCTTAGAAACCTAGCCCCTCACATCGACTACACTACCGATATCACTGAATGGCCTTGGTGCTGGTGCAACTCACATTCTTTCGCTGCGGCGGCATTTCACTGGGCTTGGCCACCAGCCACACTGCCATGGATGGCCCAAGTGCATCCCATTTCGTCTCTGCATGGGGGAAGATAGCCCGCACCGGCACGTCCAATGTTCTACGTGCCGCCATTCATGGACCGGACCCTGTTAAGTGCTAGGGACCCTCCGGTTGAACCCGCTTTCGAGCACAAGGAATTCAAGCCCCCGCCACGATTGCCGACCAAGAAGGTGGTGGTGTTGGTGGTGAAGGAGAGAGGAAGGAGGAGACCATGGTTCAAATGTTCAAGTTCAATGCCCAACAGGTGAATGCCATCAGGGAAGCAGCTAACATGGGCCAATATGGCTAAAGTGGGCCGAAATCCAGTCATTTTGAGTCCGTAGCGGCCCATATGCGGCGGTCCACGTGCAAGCCCCCTGGGCTCGATGGTGATCAAATGACCGAACTGCAGACACCGGTCCAAGGCAGGACCCGCCTCCAGCCGCTGTTGCCGGAAGGGTTCTTCGGCAATGTCGTGGTTCGTGGGAGGGTGTTGGCCCGGTTCGGCGATCTGGTGACGAGCCCAGTGGGTCATGTTGCGGGCCGGTTAGAGAAAGGCTAGAGAAGATGCAGAACAAATATTTGAGGTCAGACCTTGACTTTTTGAATGGTCAGGAGGACTTGACCCCGTTCAGGAGTGGGTCCCACACCCTCGGGTGGACCCAGAGGGGAAGGTTCTATGGGTGCCCCAACCTGGTGCTCACGAGCTGGCTCGGGATACGCTTCTACGACGCAGATTTTGGGTGGGATCCACCTACGTACATGGGACCTGCTGCGTTGGAATTTGAAGGCAGGGGCTTCATCATCCCAACCAAGGAACAGGATGGGGGTATGGTTGTGGCATTGCGTCTTAAGAGCAAGCACATGGAGAATCTCAAGGAGTTGCTCTCTAACCATGCCCTTTGATGGTTTGGGTATGATAGCCATTCATCTAACTGATAGGCGGCCAGGATGATTGTATTGTAATGTGGTTTTTTTGTCCTCATTTGTCGGCCTGTGGCCCATTTAGGGGTCGTTTGTTTTTTACACATAAGATGTGTAACTACAGCTTACATATGTAAATGTCCCATATGTAAATCTCACATATGTAAGCTTTACATATGCATCTCAGTTTACAACGTTTGTCTACAAATGTCATTTTCACATCATTTACGCATTTGATTCATTTTACCACTTTTATTTGAAGTTTGAACTACATGTGAAAATATAAGAAATTCTTTTTAATAAATATTATATATATAGATGCTTTTATCTTGATATGTTACATGCTAACAAATAGACCTATTTTACAATAAACATGCCCATTTTTTAATCAAGAAATTCTTTTTATACTAATTTCATTTAAACAAAAATGTTCATTTACAATGAAGAGAACGTATTCCTATTCCATGGCAACAAACATGCTCATTTCATGAATTCAACCTTTTTCAATGGATAATCCACACTATCAAGTGCGGAGTTACTTCTCCCCCAAATACACAACCTAGCTGAAGATCATTAGCCTAAGAGGGCAAATACAATGACAAAACACTTTTCTCTCAATCTATCCACCTACTCCAATTCAATATGGAAAGGATTCAAAAAACAACATTAAAGAGGTATATATGGTCCCTTCTTGACTTCATTTTTCCTTTCACAGTCTGTACATGTTGGTTAAGTGCACAACAGATTGCATTTGTACATGTAAAAGGAAAATGATCCTTTTGCATATGAGTGTGAGACAATCCTACCACTCAAATTCATACTTGTTTGTGCTTAGAGTATTAGTTGGGATTTTAGGTGGGAGACAGAGCAATTGTCAACAAAAAGGTTTGTTGGGAGAGCACACAGTTCTCAACCCATACCATTATATAATAGGTGGATGGATTGCCGGGGAAGAGTAAGAAAAAAAAATCCAAGTCTCACCATAGGGATTTGAACTACTCCATTCCAACCGGCACATGCAAATTGAAAGAGTTTCTGAAATTTTTTGGCAAAATCCTTCCTACATTAAAAAACATTCCTATGTACAGATCACAAGACCTGATAGAAAACTCAATTATAACAACACTATAAGCCTCTCAAAAGAAAGAGTATCATCAAACAGAGTCAACCTTGGCCTTTCTATATCCACATTCAATCATCAGCATGAAATAAAGTTTAGACCTAAAAAATAAAAACAAAAGCTAGATAAGAAGTTCATCCCAACATCGATAGAGTTTGGGGGGCTATGACTTGCCACCTGTTCAATTGAAATAAATGATGGGCATTCCAGAGACCAAGAAGTGAAAATGGGGCATCATATAAAGCTCAAAACAACCATTCAAAAAAGGGAAATAATCAGGTGAGAACTATGGGGTGAGGCCGCCTATCACCTAATCCAAACCTTGCAATGGACATAGACCCCTTTAATACTCACACGCCCCAAGGTTTGGCACCAATGCGAATGAACTGGACCGTTAGATCGAGTATATATCCATACGAATGGATTGGACTTGTCGGCCATAGATAAAGGGGTTAGAAGCATGGAATTGGGGCCAAACTTGATATTTGTGGTGGTCCCATATAGATCTTTCAATCCCCACCGGTCCCATTCTAAAATAGGGCCCCCCAGTGGGCCCCACAAAAAAGTTCTCACGGGAATTCGTGAGAACAGTTCTCACTAGATCACATCCCTTCAAAAAAATTAATAAATAAATAAATCTCAAAATAGGTACAACAAACAGCAAGCTACTGTGTGGACTGTGGAGTGTTTGAGAGAGAGAGAGAGGAGGAGGAGGAGGAGGTGTTTTTTCTTTGTCTAGATATCTCGATGCCTACGACACCATTGGGCCACACCATATTTTCTATTTTGGATAGGGGGGAGGAGAGAGATCGAAGGGTGGGGGGTGGAAGAAGGGAAGACACAAAGAGATTGAGAGATTAGGGATACAGAAAAGCAAAGAGGGAGAGACGCTGGAGAGAGATCAGAGAGTGAGGAGAGAGAGCACAGAGATGCAGAGTAGGGTTTCCACCATGCTTTTTTCTTGGAAGAGAAATGAAAAGTGAAAAGTGATGATGGAGAACAAATAAAAAAAGAAAAAGTGAGCACGATGGGTTTCGAACCTAGGAAACCTCATGACGGAACATGCGTAGGATGCAACGGCCGCGTTTTAAGGTGTGGTTTCGTTGCATATGTGAAGCGCATATGATTCACTTTACCATCATCCTAGGTGCGTAAAATTAGGTGCGGAAATAAGCAAATTTACATACTATTTTCATATGCAATTTACATACCTAATGTGTAAATAATTACAAATAAACATAATAATGCGTAACAATCACACATGTGAACCATTTACATACGTAAATGACCACAAACAAACGACCCCTTTAACTACAACTACCACCCTAATAATAATTGGTGACTGTATTGTACTTTTTTGTCCTCATTTATGGCCCATTTAATTGTAGCCACCATCATAATAAAAGTTCATGTTCCCCATCTCACTCTCACCTCATCCCACATGCAAGATGGACTTATATTCTTATAGGGCAATAAAGGACAATTACGACCTCTACTGTTATATAATTTATTTTTGGGGAGCTCTATCCGCACCGCAGTTTTTGCTATTCCCACCGCGAAAAAAAAAATCCTTTCCTAAAACTACCCCTCCCCCTTTTCTCCCGCCTCCTCCTTCTCCTTCCTCCTCCTCCCTCATCTTCCCTTCCTCTCCCAGTCTCCACCATCCCTCATCCCCCCCCCTACAATTGCCGGCGGGGAGGGAGCCCAGGCCGGCAGCCGGCTGGCCTCCCTCCCCCTCTCCCTCTTTCTTCCTCTCTCCCTCTTCTTTCCCTCTTCTCCCTCTCTCCCTCCCTCTCCTTCCCTCCCCTCCCCTTCTCTCCCTCCCCCTCCCCTCCCACTCGCCGGCGAGGAGGGAGATCTTCCGCCGCCGGCTACCCTTCCTCCTCCTCTCCCTCTTTCTTCCTCTCTCCCTCTTCTTCCCTCTTCTCCCTCTCTCCTCCCTCTCCTTCCCTCCCTTACTCCCACTCCCCCTCCCCCTCCCAGTCGCCCTCCCCCTCCTAGTCGCCGGCAGGGGGTGGGGGAGGGGGAGGGCGACTGGGAGGGAAGGAGAGGGAGGGAGAGAGGAAGAAAGAGGGAGAGGGGGAGGGAGGCCAGCCGGCTGGGCTTCCGCCGCTGACTGCCGGCCGATCTCCCTTCCCCCCGGCGACTGGAGGGAGAGGGGGATGAGGGTGGAGGCTGGGAGAGGGAGGAAGGGAAGAGAGGGATGAGGGAGGAATGATAGTTAGAAAAAAAAATTTGTCTTGTAGTGCGGTGAGGAGAGAAAAATTCGTGGTGCCAATAGCACCACTCTTTGTTTTTTGTTTTTGGTAAATCGTCTACTGTTATAAGTTTGACTGCTACACTACCAAATTGAGTCCGGATCAGGAATGTGGAGGACCCTCTTAGTTGTCATTGTGAAAAAAATACCCCCAATTAATACCACAATGGCAACAAGGACCTTGTTTTGGCATTTCTATATTCCCACTCTCAATATTAAATCCAAGGAAACTTCAGAACTTAGCAAAGAAGTTACCCAACCAGAAAACATAAAACAGCCCCAAAAAAGAAAGTCCGAAAATATACCCACGAAATGAAACATGGGTTCAAACTGAAAGATGTCACATGAATACAGATTACAATATTCAGAAAACCTATAAATTCATGCACAAGAGGAAGATAAAAAAAAAGATAGGAACTTGCAAATAATATCAACCCAAATGCAGCTTGTTATCTTAGCAAAATAAATAAATAAATGCAATTTGTTCTCTTTTTTGTTAAGATTCTATTCTGCAAAAGTCAAAGACAAAGCAATCTACAAAACTAGGTTAATTTGAGGGGTCATTTTTGTAGATTTTCTGTTAAGAAAATAAATTGCTTCGTAGTACTTTTAAAGGTTGCTTAATCACCTCCCAAACTCAAAGAACTCAAGCAAATCCATGCCACCACTATAAAATCCAACCTCCAACACGACATCTCTATCCACACCAAGCTCATCAATGTTTGCTCCCTCCAGCACCCTTCAATCATGGACTAGACCCGACACCCATTCAACCAAATTCCCCAACTAGACAGCATCCTCTTCAACACCATGTACTGCGAATATGCATCCAGTTTGTTGGTGAAGGATATATAAGTTTAGAGGATTTTTTAGTCTGCTTTTGTTGGAGAAAAAAACAGAGAAGATGAGAATTGGTTGACGATATCGTCAATGAGGGCAATTTGGTTCGAAAAAAAAAAGCACGAACAACTTTGCTGTATTTTTTTTATAAGTTTGAATAATTAGTGTTTAAGCTTGATTTTTTCATAAAAATCATCGTTATTTATCATCCAAAATGAAATCCCTCCAAAATGCTAGCAATGATAGGGATTTTCAGTCTTGTAAAACAGAAACAATGGGATTTTCAAAAAGGTTTTGTCAAGAAAGGAAGTGAGAGGTGGGCGGAGATTGGAGAGGTATAAG
This sequence comes from Litsea cubeba, assembly GCA_012931725.1. Taxonomy (NCBI): domain Eukaryota; kingdom Viridiplantae; phylum Streptophyta; class Magnoliopsida; order Laurales; family Lauraceae; genus Litsea; species Litsea cubeba. The sequence continues at coordinate 80,888,633 of CM022949.1, read as the reverse complement.
ATGGTGTGTTTGAGGTCTTGGTATCGACCCCGTTCCCCTTCTTTAGAAATCGACGGCTGAGTCCACTTGTGCTACCAACTGGAGCCCCAAGGGGTTTTACCCGGCTTCTTTCTGGGCCCGGAGGGATAGTCCAGCTTCGTTAGAAAAAAAAATGATATGTTTGGATAGGTGCAGAGAGAGAGAGAGAGAGAGGTGTATTTGGATAAGTAGAAGAGAGATGTGAATTTGGATAGGTAGAAGAGAGAGATGGTGGATGTACATTTGAGATGAGGGATCATGTAAATAAAGAGTGGAGAAGTTACAAAACATACACGTTTAGAGAAAGGAAGAGGAGATGAGTTACTATAGTTTGCAAAAACTATTGGAGAGGATTTGAAGGGGAAAGAAATGATAAAATTGGAGATGCATCAAAATCAAATTGAATGTAGAAAGAGAAGAGGACTTGGGAGAGAGGGTTCAAAATAAATTGGAAGAGTCAAAATTGATTAAATAAATCTGGACTAACTTTTCAATTAGAATCAGTCTCTTTCACATATAATAATTGATGACAATAATATCACAAAAACTTTGATCCAATTTAATATATCAAAATAATATTTACATCCCAAATTATTTCAAGATTTACTATATTGTATAAAGAAGGAGAGTAGAAACAACATTCTCACTTTCTTGGACTTGTTTATTGTTGTTATATACCGAAGAAAATAGTAAATGCAATAAATATATTAATTAAGATTATATATTTTATCACCAATAAATATCCTTTCTGATATTAAGAGAGTATTCTTATTATTATAATAACTCTTTTAATCATTATTGTTATCAGATTTTTAGTAACATATATCTCTTGGTTATTCTTTGTAATAATTTGGGATTCATATTTATTTTTCTTCACTTTGTAAATATTTATTACTCATTTACGTTATTAATAGATTTCCATTTTAACTAAAAAAATACGGTTATTCCCAAAAAAATAAAATTCAAATAAAACCCCAAGATTTGTAAAATATTTCAAGGCCTTCTTCTCTGATGAGCACAAGTGCGCACCTTAAAGTGAAATACTTTCTTGTCTGGCCTACATAGGGCTCCTTGGGGATCAAATAATCATTTTAACCACTTGATCATCAGTTCACAAGATTTCACCATCCAAAATGAATGCAAGTCGATCCAACGGTCCAAGACTCCAAGTCATTGGATAGGTGCAAACTCGAGATCAATCACTATGCTAGGCCCCACTAGATATAGAGAATTCCATATTTCAACATTTTTGAAGAACAATAAAATTTCGAAAACCGGATTTGCGACTATGGAGATAATTTATCAGCCGGCCGGCGCATACCCACGTGGACACATGGCTTCCACTCCAAAACCTTATACAGCTTTTCTGTTTTTCTCATCATCAGTAGCTTCCTCTGCCCTTTCCATCTTTAGATACTCTCTGCAACTCCCAATCCAACAAAGATTACATGGTTTCAATGGCTTTCTCTGCGCCTTTCTCCATTACAGCCCCTTTCAAATCCTTCACACAGAACAAAACTACAAATTCTTCATACACTTGTACTCCATCCATGGCTCTTCTCAACTTATCCAGCAAAATCCCATCTGGGTTCTCAAAATCTTCCTTTGTGAGCCTTAGATTTCCTCTTCAGCCTTCTAAGCTTTCTGGGTTCCTGTCAAAAACTGCTAGAACACCTGGTGTTGTTTACGCCACTGCAGCGACGGAGAAGAGCCTCCATGATTTCAATGTAAAGGTAGAGACTCGGAGCCTTTTCTGTCTTTTTTTATGTAGGTAATCTGCTTCTCTTTTCATTGAAATGGGTCTGAATGAATTTATTATGTGTAGAGATGTTGGTAATTGAAATTGTTATATTTGAACCCAGAAAGTAGAATTAAGTAAAATGTTTGTTAGAAGGATCTATTGTTTCATTGTTGGTTTTGTTTGGTTTTTGGTTTTATTGAATCATGTTTCTGAGCTTAGAAGTAGACTGATTTGTACTCAAGGGCCTGTTTGGATGGAGAGAGAAGTAGGGAGGAGAACCTTTTCTCTTGTGACATACATTTTCCCTGTTTGGATCCGCTTTAGGATAGAAAACTAATTCTCCTTTAACCAACTTTTGCCAAATGTTGGAGGAAAGATTTTTGTTAGTAAAATTGAAATTGAAATTGGAACTTTTGTTAGTAAATTTGACAGTTAAGTATTTAATAATTAAAAATCTTATTTATAAATATATTCTGGAAATATTTTTCATCTACATAGCTTTCTTCTTTCAAATCCAAACACGAATGGTTTAAAGTGATGGTTCTCCACAAGTGAATTTTCCAGCCCCTTGTTTTCTCCGTATTCCCCCATTTAGTGTGGATTCTCCCCTTATCATTTTATCTACATCCAAATAGGCCGTTAGACTTGATTTATATGATGTGTGATTCAATATAACTGGACTTGGTGGTCATGGAAATTTTTTAAGGTTTTTTTTTTTTTTTTTTTTTTTTTTTTTTTTTTTTTTTTTTTTTTTTTTTTTGCTGGTGTTGGTTACCTTTCTTCTCTGTTTTTATCATTATTCTTTTAATTGATGGGAATTCATTTGCTTTGAAATGGGTTCTAAATGATTTTAGAATATACAGGGCAATTTGAATTTGGAAGTGATAAATTTGCATTTGGGATGTTAAAAGAACCATGGTTAGAACTTAGAAGCAATGGTTAGAACTTAGAAGCAATCATGAGTTTTCTGTGATGGAAGAAAATCTCAGTTTCGTCTTAGTATGGCACCATCACAATTGTCGTCGTCGTCATCATTGTTAATTATTGTTTTTATTAATTTATTTTTTTATTCTTTGTGAGTTTTGTTTGTTTAAAATTTTCTGGATTCTTCCTTTAAAATGTCTTTAGAGAGCATAAACCATTTTACAGAAATTATATCTGAGGTCAGTATCCATTTTTTGGTATTACAGTTAAGGAATGTGATATGAGAATTCATAAAAGGATGAATTTGAAGCGGTTTTGCATTCATTCCTAGTATAAATTCACATGTTCTTTTTCTCTTTGGTTTTGTGGTGTTGGTTGGTTTTTACTTTTTCTTTCTGTTTCTCCTTTGCCAAAATTCTTAACTTTTCATTGGTGTGAGGAGGGTTCAGAATATTTTAATTTGTGGTCCCTGAACTTGTTTGGGTAATTAACCCCGAGGGATAGCACAGTTGGCTAGGACCATAGTTCTGGACCCAGAGGTTGCGGCTTTGAACTCGCGCTCTTTCCCTTGGGCCACTTGCCCAAGTAATAGCCTGACTTACCCGGTGTGTGGGGGAGGTAGGGACTTCACGTGCCCGGGGGACTAGTCAGTTCTCGAAAGAGACTGGACATCCTCGTCATAAACAAAAGAAAAAAGAAAAAAAAAGAGAGAACATTTTTGGGTAATTGGTTTGCAGTTATATTTGATAAATACATGGCAGTATATTCTCTAATAATATTCATTCAAAGTATCAATAATCCAATGGCCAATGTAGAGCTTAACAGATTGACCTGTTGTGTTCTTCTGTACTGTTTCTTGATGAGCTATCATTATTTCAGTTGTTAGAATTTGTTGTCTGTAACATGGGGCATGATTATATAGATGAATCATTTGCTATTAAAAGCGACTAATTTCCACTTAGAATTGAGTAACATGATGTAGGATGATTAATAATTTCCTTTTTAAAGCAGTCCTGACTTTACTAGAATGCAATTTATTGAAAGTCATGCTAGCTGTATGACTTTGAAAGAATTAACAGCTGTGTCAAAAGACGGCCTATTGTTATACTTTTGAGACACTGTTCCTTCATGAGTTTTGTGTTTGGATTGGCTTTGGTTGAGTGTCTGTGTGTGTACTGTGTGTATGTGGATGCTAACATAGCCCAATTCATCGTTGCTAGCCATCTGAACTCAGATCAAAGGTGATGGTCAGACACCCACTCCAAATAGATGCCAGTGAGGGACTTGCAGTTATCACTTCTGTTGGGCAGCTAAAATGAATTGATGGTACTGATTTCCAGAAATGCCCATAACACAACCCCGGTATGCCACGTGTCCCTCTGAGCGGAGTAGTCGGTTTGTCACACATATAGTGTTGAGGAGTCTAGAATAATTTATAACTGAAAGTAATAGATTTCTCTGGGACTTGAGTTATGCTCCTTCAAATTTGAATTGATGGGACTGATTTTCAGGAAACACCTATAACATGAACCCTGTTTTTATTTGGTGGGAGTAGTACTAGTTGGCCCCACAAGCATGACATGTGCCCCTCTTGGCGGAGTTGTCAGTTCTTCACACAAAGTGCTGAGATGCTTGGAATAATTTATAACTGTAAGCGATTGGTTTCGCTAGGAATTGAGTGATGCTCCTTGAAGTTTGAATTGAGTGACAAGATGAAGATGGTCATGACGATGCTTCTAATTGTTTTCTGTTGTTATCGTTATTGTTGTACATCTTTGTCTTCTCCTTCTTTTCCTCATTCTTCTTATTAATGTTATGCTAGCGATGCTTTTTTAGTCTTTTTTTTTTCTTTTTTCTGTTTTTCTTAAGGGTCTGTTTTGGTGTTCCTTCTTTCGACAGTCTCTGAGATGATCACTGCTCGAACCTGTAGGAGAATTAAGAAAGTAAGAACAATTCAAGGTAGAAAGAACTTGATGAAATCCTTGTGAATGCAAGTCCCATTTTATGTAACCCCTTAAACACAATGTTGATTTTATCCACGTTCTCCAAACTAATCCCTATCGTTATGGCTCTCTATATCCTGGAACTTCTGACAATCCAGTTTGGTGTTTAAATTTTAACACCCATGCTCATTCCATGTCCATACCTATGCCATATGCATACCAATATCATACCTGGGTGTCATGGATAGCTATTAAAGGGAATTGATGTCTAACCAGTTTTGGAATGGTTCAGAGTTAAAGTTAAGCAAAATGAGTCACAATATTCATTTGTAACCATTTACAATTAAAAGATAGAAAACTTCAATCTCAAGTTGGAAATTTGTAGGTTATACCTTTTCCAGCTTGCATGCTCCCCACTCCCCAAAAAAAAAAAAAAAAATCCCTTTCTTCCTTCTGGTTTTATTTGTTTAGTTTGTTAGAACACATTGACTTTGAAGTGGCTTCATAAAGAATCTATGTTGGAAGCAACAGATTTGCAATTATAATTCATTTATAGCATACATAATTATATTCTTTGAAAACTTTGCAGTTTCAAATTTTTGTGGGTTTCATTTTTGTGTATGTATGTCTATACACACACACGAGGCCTGCTCCGGTACATATATCTCATAGCATAATACAATACTAGAAAGCTGGATGGAGCCCACTTGGGGCTCCACTGATCACGGTACGGGGGTCAATCTCATGCCTCTAACCCCTTGATCTATGGCCCACAAAACTTAATGGCTTTATATTGAATCCAATCCATCGGATGGGTGCAAATTGCAAACCCATGGGATCCACTTAAGGATCAAAATAGTAGCCGCGGCGGGAGTAGCGGCTAGTGGCGAAAACACTGCGTAGCGGTTGCGGCGATACGTAGTGGCGTAGCGGTGTGAATTTTTAAATGGACAAAAGAATTCAAATCTTATGTAGCAGCCAATCTTGTGTTTTGCAGTGATTTGGAACTATATAAGAGTAGAGACTAGAGACAACTTTTAGAATAGGATATTGAGGAGGAGAAATAGGAAAAACAGTTTTTTAAATTAAAACTGCCTAACTCTACTTATGTTTTAGACCGTAACGCCACTATTTTCAAAATGGTGCCGCAGCCTCAAACACTACAGTTGATAATGCAGCTGCTACGTTGCGTAGCAGATGTTATTTCATATGATGGATCTAGTGTATTTTAAGAGGAGGAGGGGAGGGGGGTCTATGTGCGTGCACAGTTCAGATTGGTGATAGGTGGGCCCAACATACTACCTTGTATAGTATACGGTGTGAGGTGTATTTACTAGAGCAAACACCCCCCCCCCCCCCCCCTCTCTATATATATCTGTTTATCTCTATATATATATATATATATCTGTTTAAAAATGTGGAATTTGATCATTAAAGTATAGACCAAAAAGTACTATCTTTACACTATTTTTTAACAATTTGAATTTTGACCCACTAATAAATAATCAAAAGCAATTCATTTAAACTTTATTATTCAATAATGTGGATACAGGATATTGATGGGAAGGGTGTATCTCTTAGCAAATTCAAGGGGAGAGTTCTCTTGATTGTCAATGTAGCTTCGAAATGGTAATTTATTCATTTTGCAGGATTTCTTTTTTTTTTTTTTTTTTTTTTAGATATCCAGTTTTATCTTTCACCCTTGCTTGAATGTGATTAGATAGGCTTGCTCTCATTTTGTTTATTTGATCTTAATTAGTAATGTTAAGCCATGATCTTAATGAAGGGTTTGATTATTCATGCAGTGGTTTGACAACATCAAATTACACGGAACTCTCCCACATCTATGAGAAGTACAAATCTCAAGGTGAGTTAAAAACTCATGATCTATCGTGCTTTCTTCTTTGTTTCTAGGCTGTCAGCTGCTAAGGGTCAACCTGATTACCTAATAAAACTGGTAATGGTTCACAATAAGGGCAGTTTGCCGTCTGTGGAAAAAGTTGACATGGTACCTTCGGAATCCACATTCCATGAATGTGCTCGTGCCCAAGTGAACCTGAAAAGACAAGGGGATAAGGTTTCTGTACTTTCCATGTGCAAAGCATATTGTCTGCCATTACTTTTGAAAGAAAAAAAGTGATGCTTGATTCGTTTTAAACTGCAGCCCATCTGCTGAAGTGCTGGATTTTTGCTGCTATATCAATTAACAACTGATTTTTCTCCTGCGGGCATCCACAGGAGTTTCTATGCACGAAAATGCATCTCCAATTATCCACCTTTAATGGCGAGTGGGGCCATTTCCATTAAAGGCCCCAGAGTCCAGACATGGGTCTGGACGTCCGCAGCAGAATGTGTCTCTATTACTTTCGAAAGCAAGCATCTTAGCTTACTCATTCTGGCAAAGTGTCTCTTCTGGTTGCTCCTTGGGTGCATCCAGTTGAGTCCCTTAACCAAGATTGCATGGAAAATGTATCCTCTTCATATGATTTTAAAAGTGGCTCTGTGGTTAAACCATGGAACAGGCAAAATATAAACTGCACCCTCATTGTTGATATTGCCTCCTATTCAATTTTCTGGAAGAAAAGTAGCAAAATATAAACAGCACCAACCAGATGGATCCTGGACCTACCCATGTCCAAAATTTCAAGCCATTAGATCATCCCAACCTCTTTATCCATGGCCCTCAAGTTAATGGTATTAGAAGCATGGTTCAAAATAATTATGTAACGGTAACGGCCACGACCGTGACGATATTTTGCTCATAATGCTAACGTTAGCGTTATGGGCAAAATATCGCCAAAATAACACCCGTTATGGCCGTTAGTTTCAAAATATCGGCCGTTACCGTTATAATGGCCGATATTTTCTGACAATTTTTTTTTTTTTTTTTTTTAAGTTGTGTTTTTACTCCTTTTTTATTCCTTTCTTCTCCAAACCGAGCCTAAGCCTTCCTCTCACTGCGTGTGACCTCTCCGAGCTCCAAAACTCAAGAATTTGGTGGATTTCTCCGCTGGAAAGAATAAAGAAGTCGAGATATTATTTGGCAAGATTTTTGTGACTTTTGAGTTTTTGGAGCACCATATTGTAGATTTTAGCATTTTTGGTTTTTTTTTTTTGAGTTTATTTATTTAAATCTTTTTTTTTTTTGTTTGAAAGTTTGTATAAAATACATCTATCTAAGTCTTTTATTGAGTTAAATGCTTTTATTTTCCTAAAAATCAAGCCAAGGTAAGTTACCATTGTCCAAACTCTACTACTTTAGGTTAGCAAGTTAATTCATTTTGATGTGGTAAATGATACTTTAAACTTGAAGGCGAGTACACCTTGATGATTGAGTTATTGAGTTGAGTACTGCACATGCACTAACTCTATTAGTATTATTGTTAGATTATAGACTTTAAATGTTAAGCATTATTAGTTTGTCCAAAATCATGGTTGCATTATGTAAAATTTATGATATTTCAGCTTATTTCAGTATATACAGCGATACTGCCATGATACAGGATGTTATAACTGGAGGGAACCGTTATTTTTCTTTAAAGTGTGCACTAATGAAAATAAACATTGTTTTCTATCATTTTATAATATTCTGAATTTTTTGGATACTTTTTCTTATTTTTTTGGGGTCAAATAAAAATTCGCTTAGCGATGGACCGTGACGACAGCGAACCGCGACTCGATGACCACGAACCGCGATTTTGAACCATGATTAGAAGGCATCATTTTTCTAGGATTTAAGCCCAACAATGAGTAACATTTGGATGGGTGTCAAAACTTGGGGATTGTGACATTTTGGGTCCGGGGTGGTGGTGGTTTGTGTGTTAGTGGGTGTGAGGGGGTTGCCACAAGGGAGTCTGCAAAGATGGTTCCTGGCAAGACATCTACACTTGGGCAGCACCGATCTTGGTATTTAGTAAAAGAACTCGGGGATTTCAGATTGCCTTTTGAAACCTCACTTTGTATCGGCGGAAGTCTTAAGGTCTTCCAATGGTCAGGTCTTGTGACATCTTCAGTTTCTCTTTCTTTTTCCAGTTATCTTCTGTATATCTTATAACCATTTAGGGAACATTTGTGTCACATAATTGGAAAAGGGCTTTGATTTCCCATGTGGCCAATTTTTCCACCATTGGTGTGCCACATTCCTGTTCAGAGAAGACACCTATTTGAATTTCAATTTTCTACCATAGAGAGGACACGGAGATTTGATGAGGGGAGATGGTGAGTTGGATTCCATGCCCGCACGGAAAAGAAAATCCATGGAGCAAAAGAATCTTCTCTCTATGTAAACACGTCCATAGAGTTGAGACTTTTCATTCTTGGAGATTAGAGCCTTTTTCTTTTTCAAGTTGACAAATTAAGTGTACCATTCAAATTGTTTTTTTTTTTTTTTTTTTTTTTTTTTTTTGACAAATTAGGTGTGCAATTCTGAGTTGCAGGGTTTGAAATTTTGGCTTTTCCATGCAATCAATTTGGTGGGCAAGAGCCTGGACCGAATTCAGAAATAAAGCAGTTTGCATGTACAAGGTTTAAAGCGGAATTCCCCATTTTTGATAAGGTATACTGATTTCACTCTCTACTCTTTTCTTGCTTGCTCTCTATTCAATGATTTGTTGATTGAGCACTAGCATGTGTGGCAGGTTGATGTTAATGGGCCGAATACAGCTCCTGTTTATCAGTTCCTGAAATCAAGTGCGGGGGGATTTTGGGGTGATGTGGTGAAATGGAACTTTGAGAAGTTCTTGGTGGACAAGAATGGTAAGGTTGTGGAGAGATACCCACCAACGACTTCCCCTTTCCAGATTGAGGTATGGTCCTCCCCTCTTCACCCGTTTCAAGAAATGTAAGATTTTGTGATTAGTTTTGATGATTAGATTATGCTGAGACTTGACTGTTCATCACAGACTGGAAGAATGCTTGGGTGTCTGTTTAGCACAGGGTTTGGTAAAGGGGGAGTTAATGTAGCATGTGATGTGACATTTTTTACTAAACCATGTGCGGGTGAAAAGAGTATTGAGTGAAGTAAACTTATGATGTAACACCACTTACCTTTACTCGTCCACATGCCTCTTTCTATTTACCACAAAAAAAGTGTGATAAAGTGTGCTACAGCCTACAGTAAACTTCATTGCAAAAGTGCTTTTTAATCTTCACTCCCTTTCTCACCTATACTGTACCTCATACTATCCTGACAAGGATTTTACCTCACCTCTCCTTTTACTTTAACATACTGTACCTTTACCTTTTCCAGGATTTGACTTCCACCTCACATTTACTACTACACACATGTAAACAAAGAAGCCTGTGACCATTTGGAACTTGGATGCATTCCAAATTGAAAGCCATCATACTTTTTGATGGAATGGTTCTCTACTTTACTAAATGTGGCCAGTGAGAGATGGAAGCCATGTTGTGGGGCATTGTTTTCTTGGATCAGGGCAGGTTAGTCAGAAGACTTAGAAGGGTACCATTACGCTGCTGTCTTTCTTTGCTGTCTAAATGCATTTCCAAGAGAGATGGATGCACCACGGCATTTCCAGAACATTTCATCTGGTTGGGATCTGGGAATATATACACTCTTGTCTTTGTGAAAAAACTTTGGTCTGCTCTTGTACACCCCCGAACTCTGCGGCAACTTTTAACCACAGAGTACTTGATAGTTGATGCGATCATATTTCATATACTGAAAATCACCATAGAATAATTTATTTTCCATAAAATGGAATGGTCGAAAAAAGTAATGGTTAATGGTTTAAGTTCAATGAGTAAATCTGGTGGTTAGGATCATTTATTCAGGGCCATCTTTTGTTACTATCCATCTGAAAAAAGGCCCACAATTTCATATTACATATGTGGATTGTCACGTGCCTTTGGGACATTACAGTGAATGGAAATATTTTGCAGTGTGCAAAGCTAGCGTTAAAGTTTGTGTATTTTCATCTTTCTCATTCCTTCCAAAAAACAGCATGTTAACCTTTTTTCACAAGGCTTTTGATGCTTACCTATGAAAAAAGAATGATATTTGCTTAAAATGACCTACTGTAGAGGTGGCACATTCTTGTTGATGTGGGTTTTTTTTTATATATATCATGTGTCTCCAAAGTTAATGAGCCTTTCTAAAAAATCTTATCCTAATTGATTACCAAGGAACTGATATATTTCAACCTATTATGTGGACCAGATTGACCGTGAAGGCACATAAATAGCTGCAGGATCACATGCCTACTTCCACAATAACATCTGCATTTAAAACCTGGCCTTAAACTACAATGCATGAGTTAATGATGATTAAAAGTCTCTTTTTGTTAAAACCCCACTTAGTGTAACTCTGTTATTTCTAATGTTGCAGAAGGACATCCAGAAGCTCCTTGCAGCGGCATGAGTATTGGCATCACTACAAAAATGAATAAATGGCAGATGTGGAATGTAAATAATAGTGAGAAGAGCCAGGTCTTCGTATCCTGTTTAGGATTTCTGGCAAGAGATGTTCTGACTACAGTTTGCTGGAATTCCTGAAACAGGTTTGGATCTGTAACATCTTTTGTTTGTAGTCATTACTCATTACAGTATATTACTATTAAGAATTTTCTGTTCCTACTGTGTTTCTACCAAACTATTGCTTACATCCCTGATGGAAAATATTATGTTTGAGAGAGAGAGAGAGAGAGAGGACCAGTCTGGCTTGATCTTGGCTGAGCCAAATTCGAGCCCCCGTTTTTTCGATTTTTGTTTTTTTTTTTTTTTTTTGGCATTTCTTGTATTCTTTACAGAGAATTCTAGTGGAAGAAAGAACTTTTGTGGAAAGGTGGCAATTCCTTACCCTAACCAAACCACTATGTAATACAGGGTTCGCATTGACCCTTTATTTTTTGGGGGTTGGGTTCGGGTTAGACCCAAATAATGAAGGATTTGTGTTCTGGTTGAGGCCATTCTTTCTGTTTAACCTTCCAACTGAACAAAGACCACAAGGAAAGAAATCCTGTTGTTTGGTTGCAAATCAAATAAGGTTAGTCACTTGGACTGCTCCATTGACCTGAGGTTAGACGAAGGACAGCTAGCCTAAAACAATTAGTAATCAGTCTAAACCAGACCCAAGCACACTCGGTGAGTCGGTGGCGAGGTTAAACAAAGGATTGACTTATATCCTCTGAATGGCTAATGGAAACTCAATCCAACTAACTGCACCTATGACACAGCAGGCTTACCTGAACTCGCTTGGTTAGCGAAGGGTTCTGATGGACCTTTTAATTTGGGTTAAGGTCGGGTCAACCTGTTAAGCAATGGATTGGGTTGGCCGTTGGTGTTGACATTTAAAACTTGATTGATAAACGGGTTGGGCTCGGGTTGAGTTCAAGTTGATTCCATTCATGTTATGCAGCCAGTATGAAGAGACAAGACAGTAGTGGTTGTGTGAATGATTTGAATGCAAGTTGTTTGGAAAACCTTTTGTGCTGTATATCTGCTTTCTTTCTTTTTTTCTTTGTTTTTTACCTTTGGGTGTAAATCAGTCAGCTGTAAATCAGTCGCACCAGAAGGAGCCCAACCAGATGCCAGCCTACATGGGCTGGATTTTGAGACTTTATTTAGGTTCATGGGCTGGACTGGGCCTTGTTTTCTGGCCTCATTGTTAAATGTCTGTCCTGGGCTTAATTTTGGGATTTGGGTCACTAAAAGAAAATCTCAAACTATATACATAAAATTCTCATTAGAAATTTCTCCATACAAAGAGGCCCGAACTGTTGGGTCGTTTTACTCCTCATATGTTTGGGCCCAAAAGGCACTTTATTGGGCTTTAAAGAGATGACCCATTAATTATAGATTCCACTTAGAAATTGGTGTCTTGCTCTCTCTTTAATATTTTACTGCCTATGGATTGTGGTTGTGTTGTTCTTTCTTCTCCATTGATTTGTGTCGCATGGTGTTATAAAAACGGATTCAAACGTTGTATGGGTAAAAGCCCAACCCTAACCTTATTTCATCTGCCCATAGATTACTATTGCATATATATTGCAGTTTGTTTTGACTCTTTTACAGTAAAAAGAAAAATCAAAATAAATTGTAAAATACAAATTTGTAGGTCAATAGTGGCCTGTTTTTCGATTAGTGGCCATCTAGAGTCTCTTTTTTTTTTTTTTTTTTTGGTAGTTTTCTCTTTTTTTTTTTTTTTTTTTTTTTTTAAATGGCGTTTAGATGGTCTGACTTTTAAGAAGAAAAAATGTTATGTGGTCCATATGGACTTGCTTGTAATTGGCACCCAAAGTCTTAAAATTGAACTTCAGGGTGAATCGATGGAGTTGAGGGTTCTATTTGGCATGGTTAGATCATCCGGGTTAACCAGCTCAAACGTGATGTAAAAAGAATGAAACATGAGAAAATCGTAGAATTGAATATATATATATATATATATATATATATATATATATAAGCTCATGGACAAATAAGCTCCCCCGAAGGATTGTTAAATAGGTGCCAATGTCCAATAGAGATGGGACATTGGCTTTCTTAGGATTTGAAGTACTAGGTTGATGGATGGGTATTCATTTATCATCTTTCTTTGGCTCAATTTTTATCAAAGAGAGGCTTATTTGCCATTTGATTGGCAAAAGCCTGACTTGCCCGGTGCATAGGGGAGGCAGGGGCTTCACGTGCTTGGGGGAATGGTTAGTTCTCGAAGCGGTCGGACATTCTCGTCAGGGAAAAAAGAAAAGAAAGAAGAGGGGGTTATTTGACTTTTTTTTATATTCGTCTTTATTTTTATTTGGGGAATTTACCTGAAAAATGACCTTAGATAGTCACTAGACGAAAAATGGGCAACTAGTAAATATAGCACGGAAGTGGTCCCCTCGGACCAGTTCTGTTTTTTTATTAATGATCCAAACAAGTGACGACGTCGTCGCACCATTCAACCCATAAAAGTGCCCGAACCCCACTTCCCCATTATCTGCTTCTTCCTCTCATCGCTTTCTCCCTTTTTCCCTGGCGGTTTCCTTTTCCTTCTTCCTCAAAAGGTAGTTAAGGTGGTCCCAAAGCTCATTGCATGTCACCTGAACCACTCTGGAGATCTTCAGTTAGCTTCCCAACTTGAGCTTCCAAACCCTCAAAACCATGACCCACAAAACCCTAAACACCCGCCATGCCCTCGAATCCTGCACCTTCCATTTGCACTCCTGGCAAACTTACTCACATGGATACCTTGAAGATGAGCAGCAAGAAAGTGGCCGCTTTCATGGACAATGATGATCGCGGCGAGCACCACAGATGCTTCAAGAATGGGTGGTAAGCTCTCCATACTGCTAAAAATGGCAGACGGCCGGAAAAGGGCCCTTTTCCGATGTGGGTGTGTTGGAAATCTGGTTCTTGGGTGGTGGGAGAGAGGGAGAAGTGATGGAAAGAGGGATTTGAGATGGGGTGAGGAGTTGGGGATTGGGAAATGGAGTTTTGAAGGGGAATCTGAGATGAGTATTTTTGAAATTTGAAATCTGATTGGGGAAAAGGATGAGTTTGGGGAATAGGAGGGTCTCTAACAATTTGATTCTCACTCTTGTGGTTGTGGAATTTGTTTGGAGAAGAGGGTGTTAGAGGGAGAGGGAAAAGGAGTGTGTGTGAAAAAAATTAGGTGCTAGGGAGAGGGATGGAAGGAAGTATGCTCTAATATATGACGACGTCATTGCTTCACAGAAGTTAGTAGAAAAAAGTGTGCCTTAATATCTGACAACATCGTTGCTTCACAGAAGCTAGTGCTAGAAAAAATGCTTTAATATATGACGACGTCGTTGCTTCACAGAAGCTAGTGAAAGACAATGTGCTTTAATAAATGACGACGTCGTTGTTTCACAGAATCTAATGTAAAGAAGTGTTGATGTAAATATGTACAAGGTATGCTTGAAAGCTACCCCACAAAAGTATGATCCACATCAAGGGATATATACAAGGTATGATCCACAAAACTACACGCAACACCATCTCTTTTGCAATGTGTGCTTGGGGATGTGTCATTCCCATGACTGGTTTTGAGCGACAATGCCTTGGGTTATAAGTCCGCACCTTAAACTCCGGGCCTGAATCAGCTCAAACCATGTGAACTGAACCATCAAAATTTGGAATGGTGAAGTGAACTCCCTGAAGCTAAGTTTGGTGGACTCCAAACTCCAAACCTTAATGAAACATGACTTTTAAATGGAACATATCATTTCCCAATAAGCCTTCGATAATGATGATAACATATCGCAATTCCTTTACAATTTGCTCAGCTTCAAGCCTATAAACTTCTTGATTGATTCCCTTCAAAGACCCACTAATTTTCCTACTTCTAAATGCCCCATAAGATGATTAAAAAAAAAAAGCAAGCATCATTAATAGGAACCCCACAAATAATAAAAAAAAAAATACTAAGATCAGCGTCGACGTCGTTGCTCAACCGATTATGCAGTCTTGCTGAAGGGGTAGAATAAGCGACGACGTCGTCTCTTCGCAGAATCTTGAAACACTTGATCCCATTTAAATGAGTGACGACGTCAACACTCGTCGAAAAAGAACAAAAAAAGAGAAAAGTTTGGCGGGAATACCAGTTTCTTAGCATATAAACTAGTGTCCCCTTTTTCGTCTAGTGACCATCTAACGTCCTTTTTCAAGTAAATTCCTCTTTTTATTTTTTTAACAACTTATAGAAACACAATCCTTGAAATTCAATTACATGAAAGAAACGAGCCCAGCTGGTGCAGTCTGATTTGTAATACGCTGGTTCGTTTGATTTCATATTTTATTGGAGCCGTGTTCAAGAAATTTGTATTTTTTTTCAGAAAAAAAGAAAGAAAATAAATCTGATATTTTCCCTTTTCTAGTTCACTGTGAGGAAACACATTTTATCATATTTACCATAAGATTCTTTTTAATGAAAAAAAATATACGCTTATGAAAAAAATACTACTAGTTAGAGCTTTTGGTGTTACTGGTTAGTAACGTGGTATGAGAGCGAGAGGCCGCGAGTACAAAATCCCTGGGAGGCATGTTACCTTTATTTGTTTGTTCCGTCTCTCTATGGGTCTTGAATTCGAAGGAATTCTTATTCGAGAGGGGTGTTGATATAAATTGTTAAGTTTGCTCATTGGATTCAATTTTTTGGTTAGATCAAATGTTTATAATGGGGTTTCTACTTTTAAGGGGTCAATCACCTAGGAGAATGTCAGAATTGATCTTGGGATTTTTTTTTCTTTTCTTTTGTATTCTTATATTGCCCAAATCTCAACTTGATTTTGATGATGATAAGCATTTAATGAAGATAGTTACTCAATCATTTGGAATCTACACAAACCCTTCTTTTTTAACCATCTATGCATAAAGGTAGCTAAAGTGGGCGCTACTAGGTTGTTTGGTTAATATTTAATCATTTCTCTTAAATAATTTATAATTAGAAATTACAAAAGGTTTTTTTTTTTTCATTTTCCAAAAAGCTTTTATGGTGATGACTTGATTGATAGAAATATGATAACACGCGCACACATGGGGAGAGAGCGTGCACACGTGGGAAGAAAGCTGACATGCGCGGGAGGGAACTTGTAGGAGTGAGAAATTGAAGGATAACCAGGGATCACACTTGGGCAACTAGGGGAGATGCGAGCTTGCTAACTAAGTAAGCAACCCCTGGTGTAGATTAGATTAGTGCCTTGGAGTAGAATAGATTTGGATGGGTAATATGATTGAGAAAGAAAAAGAAGGGACTATCTTTAAATCTCACCGGATAATTTGTTTCCTATGCCGCATAAGTCTTATCCAAAGTCTAAACTAACATCAAAATTATTCAGTTTTCATTTCGAAGTTAGTCTCACCTAGGTGCTCATTTGTTTGAAACCCCCCGCCTCCCCGAAAATTAAAAAAAAAAAAAAAACTGAAAAGAGCCGAAAATTTTTAAAAAAAAACCTGAAAAGAGTTCAAAATTCATAAGAACTCCTTGCAAACTCTGAGAATTAATATATATATATATATATATATTTACGTTTGACCATTCCTCCCGTATCCTTTTACATAAAACACCACCCCTTGGCTTGCCCTTGTGTGAGGATCGAAGATTATACGGTTGAGATATAGATGAGATTGACTTTCTAAGGATTTGATTTATTAGAATGATTGTTAAGGGGGTGTTTGAAAACGAGATATTTTAAGATATTTTACTGTATTATCTACTAGCTTAGAATGTAATCTATTCACCTAAAAATGAGGTTTTTGGATAACTTAGAAAGTATCTTACAATATCTCACTTTCTTTTGAAAACCTTCATTTTACATTATTCAAGGATATGATGTACAAAATAATCTTTAAAAAATATTTTCTAACTACGAATAGAGAGTTTGAGTAAAAACCATAGGAGAGTTCATAAGCAACCATTAAGTAATTATTTTTCATGAAAAGGGAGAATATTTTATAATTATTTGTAGATTTCTCACTTTTATTTTTCTAATTTTAATCGGAAACTCAAATCCATGCAAACAAATTGACCCATTAGGATACAAAGGGCTTGAATTCGGGTTGATTCCACAGTGGACTTGAATCTGGCCCCATCGTCCAGAGTTGTCCAAGCCCTACCTTCAAGATATTTGGGCAGGGCAGGCCAACGCCTTTAAGAGGGCTCATCGCACCTATGCCCTTACTCGGCTTTGTAGGCCAAGGCAAGGCTGAGGCCCAAAAGAGAAGAAAATCAGTCATTTAATTTTTATTCATTGCCACAAGCACAAAACATAAATTTATACTAACCGTCCTTCTTTTATCTTTTAGGTTGGAACGGAATATGCAATGTAACAAGCTATATGGTGGTAGATAAAAATCTCATTTTACTATAATCTAATTTAGTTGGGTAATTTTAAGCAATCATTTACAATCCAAGAGAAGATTGTTTGAAGGTATCGATGAATCTTATCTTTATAGAATGCATTGCATCAAATTTTTATGAATTGAATACTAAACAAATAAATTGATCCTATATGAAAAATGAAAAAAATTCTCATAATTTCCTCTGCAACATGCCACTAGGATTCTTTAGCACTTCGTTCTCTAAGCTTTTGTTCATTCAAGAGATGGGCCATTTGGATTGAATGTGAATATGAGACTAAACATTAGACCCGGTAATTAAAGAGACGTGATTCTATGCTAATAGGAAACTCACATTAGAATCATGCTCAAGTAAACCCTCATATATGACAACACAAACGCACATATAAAGGAGCGCTAGAAAACTCCCGGGGAGTTTTATTTTATACAAAAAATGCCCCTCCCAGTTGGGCCCATCATTTTGTATGACAACCATGGAATGCAGCTAGATGAAATAATTTAGATGTGATCTACTACCTATGCGACAATTCTCAACTCCGACTAATAGATTATCCTAACCCCTTGATCATTGGCCTCGAAGTTTAATAGTTTTTGAGGCATCACTTTATTGTGATTTCAATCCAACAGTGAGTAAAAGTTGGATGAGTGTCAAATTTAGGCTTTATATCAATTCACAGAGGATAGTATATGAAGTGATTGGACTGTTTTATGGTGGGCTCCACGCCCTAAAAACATAGGGGAGCAAAAAGGGGAGTTTTTGAAAATTCATATATATATTCTAATACCAAATAAATCCACATATACAACAATTGTATGTAAGTAAAAAAAAAAAAAGAAGCAGCAGAAAGAAAGAAAGTAAAAGAACATAAGAATCATGCATGGCTTATTTTCATGACAATCATGAATCATATGAAAAAAAATTCAATATATGAATCACATAAGAACCTACGTAAGAATTATACTCAAATAAACCTATGCATATATGCTCATAAATATGTCGGCAAGGCTGAGCCAAAATTTCTTTTTGCTCAAACCAGTCCTCAGGCTTTAAAAGAAAAATAAAACCATTATTTTGTAGGCCTTTTGAATTCAAACTACAATGGGAAGGTTGAAGGTACAAATGCAACAATATTTCTAAAATGCAACGATATATCTTGTTGTTCGTATATATCTAAATTTCTTTAATTGTTTTGAAGGTATTGCAAAAATTCTAGAAAACCAGGATAATACTGAAGTAAAAATGCAAAACCAAAGAATATCTACAGAATAAAATTTCTAAAGACACTTTATGTTTATTTATTATTATTATTTAAATTTATTCTCCAATTACACACCAAACGAAATGATAAAACATGATAATAATATGTAATGCAACACATGGAGCACACCTTATATGCTTCTCATGTCTTGTGTTCAACACCCCAGATTTACCTGGTCCATGTATGTTGTGCGGTCATGCGTGCATGTGGGGTGTTAGTCATTTCGGGTCATATACCACAAAGATACCCTAGTTAGGGTAAAAAATAAAAAGGAGTATGGATCTACGGAATTGACTTATAAGAAACTCTATTAAAGCAACATATCCTTAAGTCGGTGGAACTCTATAGTAGGGCCCCAACAATTAAAAATCTGAGCCACTCAAAATAAACAACCTCCCACTTTATAGGCCATTAATAAAAGTTGGTCACATCTTAAAATCCAATAATTTGATTAAGAACATAATTAAACAATCTTGTGCATCAATCATTAATCACTTTTTATCAAACCTTCAATTTTAGGTTGTTCCAACTCCCAAGAGGTAAAATTAGAGATATCCCATATCCACCCCCACCCCCACCCCCCCCCAAAAAAAGAAAGTTTATTTTGAGCAGCACTTACATATAGAGGATTTTACTCAAAAATTCCCACTATTTGGCCGTTGCACGAATTAGTGCATCGGAAATAGCACTACACAAACGGGGTCCGTTAGACCCCGTTTGTTTTTTTTTTTTTTTCCAATATAAAACGAGTGACGCTAGCTTCACTCAGTGTGAAAATTAGTTACGCTAGCGTTACTCTGCGGCTTTTTTTAAAACTCCCAATCCCTTTCCTTTTTCCATTGTTCCTTTCCCCTTCCTTTCTCTCTCCTTCCTTCATCTACCTGAGTGCGTCGAAAAGGTCGAAGCTACTACAACCTTGCTACCCAACCATCATTATCACCGTAGCACCATTGTCGCCGTCGGCGACCACCACCAACACCATCACCGCTGAGCTCACCCATCTCTGGTGAACCCCCGACCCACTTCATCTTTCTCTGTCTCTGTTTTTCCCCCATCCCCCATGTTTCTCTTTCTTTCTTTATTTCCTCTCTCTCACTCCTCCCTGCCACATGGATCAACCCCCTTCCACATCTATGGGCAAGCAGAGGTCGTCTAACCATAGGTTGGTTTTCTGCGAGAGTTTTTGGTTCAGGTCTCGAGAGACTTTTACTCGTTCTCCTTCCTGAATGTAGCAGGGTCCACTTCTAGCACAACACCCAGACATTCTCCAAGTAGGGAGAAAGTTTCAACCCTCCAGACATGTAGAGGCACTCCTTTCAGCTTGATCCAGACTTCACATGCCCAAAACTTCCATCCATCTCTCCAGCACCTGAAATGGAGAATCTTAGGACACAGCAACTAAGTGACCTCTGCCTCTAATTGTAGCTCCAACCACAAAGTGGGAGTCGTTTCTACCAGGAGGTTCATGCCATGACTGCTACAAAAAATAGGAAAACTACATGGTTCACCGATAAATTATTTCCTAAAAACGAGGAACGACGCTAGCGTCACTCTTAAGTAAGAGACAAGTGACGCTAGCGTCAGTCTAGCGTCACTCTTCTCAAAGTAAAAGAATAAAATAAAATAAAATAAACCATTTCGTGCGGCTCCAACTATGAAAAATCATTTTTTTGTAACGGACATTTACCGAAAAATTTCGGGTAAAATCCTCTAATTTTGATGTGCAGGAATCTCACGCTCCCACGGTTTCACCCCAACCTCGTAAGATCCGCACCAGGAAGCAGAAGCGCGCACGCGATTGATTCAGTCTATTGCTCATTTCACTCGGTTGGTTCAACCAACATCACGTGCCCCCGCACGTGATCAGCGCGCGCCACCATGTAGTAGAAGTGTAGAACCAAACCGCCGCGAGCGAGCCACCATGTGGTAGAACCAAACCGCCGCGAGCAAGCATTGCTTCCATATCCTCGCTCTCGAAGAAGTTTTCGAAAGGAAACAGGAAGAAAGACATGGGAAATACATCTTCAATGCTCACACAATACGACATTGAAGAAGTCCAACAGCACTGCAATCACACCTGTACAATCCATTTCTAGGGTTTTTCCATGGAATTTCGTAGAGATGAGTTCTTAGGGCTTTGAATTGAAATTACATATCTTTCTCTTTGTTTTTTGTGCTAGATTTGATGTTTGTAAGTATTACAATCTCTTTCAGCTTCAAATCAATCGATTCGTGTTTCTGCACTAGATTTGAGTTTGTGTGTTTTAGGTTTTGAATTGTGATGGCACTTGTAGTTCTTTTATTTGCTCCTATTTGAGTTGATTTGTTGTGCTTTTGCTTCTGTAACTGCATTAGATTTAATTGGATTTGAAGATTTTAGTGGCTGATTGCTTTGGTTTTGTGTAACAGTTTCGCAGCAAGAGATTGTTTCACTGTATCAGAGGTTCTGCCAGCTGGACCGGAATGGTGGCGGTTTCATCTCTGCAGAGGAATTCATGTCTGTACCGGAATTTGCAGTCAACCCTCTATCTCAGGTATCTCTGTTGAAATGTTATGGTATCTGAACAAGAATCGTATGGATTTTTTTTTCAGTGATTTTGTTGTTGGTTTCAGAGATTTTTGAGGATTCTTGATGGGTTGAATTTTAAGGAGTTTGTTGCATTCTTGTCTGCGTTTAGTTCTCGCGCGACTCTACAGCAGAAAATTGAATGTAACTGCCTTTTTACTCAGCATAGTTCTATATAATGTTCTTTTTTTTATCTCCTTTTGCTTTCTTGATGTTTGGTGTTTTGACTGTTGTAGTTATCTTCAAGGTTTATGATTCAGACTGCAATGGGAAGGTTACCTTCAATGATGTATTAGATGTATTGCGTGATTTGACGGGGTCATTTATATCTGAACAGCAAAGACAGGTTTGTGTTGAGTGGTTTCTATTGCCTATATCTGCTATATATGTTTCTCTGTTTTTGTTATATGTTCATTAAATTACTTGTTGAGAAGATGAGAGTTCCATTATAATTTCTATTGATGGGTTCTTCTTCTGGTCATGAATTTGCTTGCTAGGGATTATGATAGGAAAAATATTATGTCCTGGCAGTTGAGCCATTTTTTCAATTTGACACACACTGGTGCCCAGTGCCCAACTTTGTTTGATCCAGCCTACTTGCAATACATGCCCCCAATACAGAGGAACTGGCCCACTATCATTTTCATTATAGGATAAAAAAAAAGGTTTTACAAAAAAAAAAAAAAAAAGGATAAAAAAAAGAAAAGAATACAAGCTGAACTGGGATAAGAGGATATATTAGAATCCAGAAAGAAAAGGAGAAATGAAACAACAACAAGACTAAAAGAGAGCCAAAGGCGTCAATATAAACATAGGATTACAGATTACTTCAGTCCTCTTGTACATCCTATCTCTATTTGCCCCTTGTTCTGACAACACACCTTCTTCATTAGCTTCCCTTCAAATGTGTTGAAAACTGACTATGATTAATTTACTTATGTCCTTACTCTTATTCAATAAAAAAAAAAATTATCCCAATGATGCATTTACGAATTAGGACATTTGTGCCACAGAACCACATTTGAAGAATAGCTCTCAACCAAAAGATCAGTGGAGAAAGGCTCGTTCAAGATTTCCAAAGCTTCTCTTATGACTCATATCTCTGCTTTATTAGATTGGCTTACTCTCACTACACCTGAGAGCACCTTCAAGGAGTTCGTAAATTTTTTATCGAGAAACTCAACCAATTTCCCCTGTTCCCAATGTATATCTCACCCCCCTTCCCCATCTCAGATGGTGGTGTGTGGTGGTGTTCATTCAGGAGGGGAGACCGAGTTGTTCTCTTCACTTTGGCCTTCACACACTATTTCTAACACAACCAAAAATCATTCATTGATAAATTCATGAATTATTTCTACGCTCCTGTCATAATTCTTCCTTTGTAAGTGTCAAGAAATTCTTCCAATGAGCCATCCTTAACATCAAAATATTTCCTCATCTCTCTTTCCCTTTAGACCAATATGTTCCATGTAAACCAAATGCCATAAAAGTTTTGCTCCTATCATGAAGCGCAATAGTCACCACCCCCTCCTACTTATTTACTTGTCCTTCAAAGACTTTGAGGAAGAACATCGTAATCACATCGTGTAAGAAAATGGCTGCATGAAAGACCATTTTGAATGACACTGTGTATGAATAAGGCTTCACACTGTTGAGGAGATGATCTGTAGATTCTTCTCCACCCGACATAACGAACAAATTTCTGAGTTGAAATAAGGAGATATCTTATGTCTGAAATTGTCATCAGTCAATATATATCCTTCTATTGCAACCAAGTGAACATCTCCATTCTAGAAGGAGTATGGCCTCTCCATGCTGCTGTGCCTGGAGGGGCCAACTTGGATTGAGAGATAGAGGCCTTCTGAAAAGACTAAACTGAGAAAACTCCTGAAGGGCAATGTCTCCAAATCCAAGTATTGGAATCATCCCTGCAAATAAGATCAGCCATGAACATACTTAATGAGGACATGTTCTCGCTCTGTTCTGCCTCATACAAATTTCTTCTAAAGCTAAAAACCTAGACAACCTCCCCTGCAACCACAATCAACAGCCTTTGACCTAAGCATTTTTATTGTAGACTGCACTGTATAGACATGGGAAATTGACACTTTACTAGAAGAGACTGGAATCTACTTTAAATTAGGTATAATGACCATAATAGAAATTGCAATTTCATTGTATTCCAAAACAGTCACATGTCAGGATCACTTTTTTTTTGAATTGCGAATTAAATTTATGTAAGGAAATCAAAACAAGAGATTACATATGTATTGTTTGTTTTCCCAGCTGTTGCTTGACAGCTTCATCTTCTAATACAAGTCAACTACCCTTTCATAAAAGAATTTCCTAAATCATCTTCTAACTATGAAAGGACTCTCAAGTAAGAAAAATTAGAAATAAATCTAAAGAGGTGGCTAAGAACTGGCTGCTAAGGGTGAACCTTTGATCAATGTATGAACCCTTGATATGGGGCCTACCTGGATGCATGTCAATCACATGGTATAGGGGGACTGGAAGGTCCAACTGTGGGGCCAAGTATCACAAGTACGATCTGGATTGCAACCATCAATTTAAGGGCCGCATATTTTAACAGTTTTTAATGCACTTATAAAACTGTGTTTCAGTTTGGGGTCCTCAAGCCTATGCTTATGATCATCAGACAATAATAATATCTGACCCACCCCTCTAATTCACAATTAGACCTTCCAAACACCCCTTCGATTGTAATGCAAAAGTTCATATGTTACTTTTTGCAGCCAGTACTGAGTTGACTTTTCCTCCAAATCTAAATTGTAATAGGTTTTTACTTCTTTAATCACTTGTAATAAACATGAAAGTAGAAAGAGATATAGTCTAAGTAGGACTCTTAAAAATGACAATATAGACCACTTATTCTGCTGACTATTTGGAGGGTCTTTATTACTGGTTAAGGTTTGGCCAAAGAAAGAGTGATTGCGAGTTAATTCAAGAATTGGGGTCTTAATTTTAGAAGCGGATGCATTTGTCATAATCTGAGAATTTTGCTGCACGTATCTTACCTCCTTGTGCATGCCACAGTGCTTGAGCACCACTTCGCTACCACATGTATGATTCTAATTTTTCTTTCCTTGTAGTTCCTTTTTTGGCATTGGAAACTAGACTCTTTAAGAGATTTTAAATAATTTTCCTTTGATGTGCCTCTTATATTAAGATATTAATTATTGCTGGTGATTTGATCTGATGTATGTGCTTAAATGTAAATTCTGGGCGATTCAAATCCATTTGAAGTCTAAAATAAATTTAGACGTTTCAAGGTTTTGCTGGAGGGACACTTAAAGAGCTTCCCAGCTCATCTGAGACAATGTCCACCACATGTAAAAACTGAAATTGGTCGCACCTTGTTGCAAGGGTGGGGCATAAGTTGGGGTTTGAGTCCCTTAAGCTAGTGAGCTCCTCCAAGGCGCTACATTTGGGATTTTAATGAATGAACAATTTTCATTTCTATCCATTGCAAAAGAGATTGCCAAAATGTTTCGTTCCAAAGTCCAAATGTGAAAACAGAATGGAACGCCTGCGTTTCATCTTAATATTTTGTTCAAAAGCAGGTTGCTGGGATAGTTTTTTCAGGTTGAAACCGACACACAGTTACACAACAAACGGTGCTCCATTTTTCATCTTTTAACCCTTAAATTAATATATAAGGACATTTTCACAACAAATTGCACGTGTGCTTAAGTCTTAATTGCTTTGTATGATATACCTTAGGTTCATGATTGACGCAGCGATCGGGTTGATAGATCAATCTCCCG
Source organism: Litsea cubeba (assembly GCA_012931725.1). Lineage (NCBI taxonomy): Eukaryota > Viridiplantae > Streptophyta > Magnoliopsida > Laurales > Lauraceae > Litsea > Litsea cubeba. The sequence goes on along the minus strand of CM022949.1, from coordinate 80,863,575 downwards.
AAGGATTGATCGAATCTAAGAGGATTCTAGCCCTAAGGCATAGCACAAACCATAGGAGAAAACTCACAATCACTCTAAACCAAACCAAACCAAACCAAGCCTTTTCCCACTAGGTGGGGTCGGCTATATGGATTTGACGACGCCAATCAAATCTGTTTAAGGCCATGTCCTCTGTTAGATCCATGAAGGCAAGGTCATGTTTAATAGTTTCTTTCCAACAAACTCACGATCACTCCAATTGAATTTAATTGAATAAAGCATATCTATTACAATAGAGGGCTTCTCTATTTATAATGTATTAAGACTACTAAAACAGTAAACTATAATGAAAATAGAAAACTATTAATTCTCATGTACTAACAAAATAAGCAACAATTCCTAATCAACCCTAAGATAAATTTAGAATAATTTCACAGTAGCTTTCTCAGCCAATTTGGGCCTGTGGCTGCACCCAATTGGGTCCAGTCAATAGGCCCAAGGGGACATCCATTTAGTTAGGAAATATTATTTAGTAGTTTGGTTTGTTTATGATTAATATTAGTTAGTTTCCTTTTTGTTTTAGATATGATTCATATATTAGGAAATATAGTTGCTTAGGGATCAAGCCAACTCCTTTATAAAAGGATGTTAGGCCTCATTGTAATGGACATGCTTATTATCAATTAATCTTTTGAGTTATGAAAGTTTTCTCTTCAATTTTGGTGTTTTCTCCTCTTGTGAGGTTGCCCTAGTGGCTGGAATCCATCTTTGGATTCGATCAATCCTTCGGGAGATTGATCTATTGTTCGATCGTGGATCTTGGTCGCGTCAATGACTTGACATAGTTGACATGTAGAAAGGTAGAAATGGCCAATTGTATAGTGTAGTTCATGTTCAATTATATAACTATGAATTTTTATTGTCAATTTTGAATTCTACTATTTTTCTTACTTTTTATTTTTAAATTTTTTTCTTTTAATATTTTGGTTTTCCCGAATCATTCAAAAAAAAAAAAAAAAGTTTTTCCCGATTCGTTTCCAAAATGTGACTCTTGAAACTATCCATTCCATGGCCGAAATGGAATTGGCACCATAATGGAATTGATAACCATTTTTTTTTTTTTTTTGGACTGGTAACAAACTAAATCAATAAAAGGAGAAAACAATACAAAGAGGAAAAACAAGGTACAAGAGCATGGAATTCTATTGTTAGAATTGATAACCATGAATGTTGAATTCTATTGTTGTGGATTCTTGTTTAAGTGTTTGTCATTCTACGGTTGGGTTAATTCAATTCATATGTCAACCAATTTCTTTTTATTATTATTTTATTTAAAGTTATCTATCTATTTTATATATCGTTGACCTTTTCTGTTTCAAGAGAGGACCCTTCAGGTGGTTTGTCAACAGACTTAAAATAAATTGAGTCGGGTGTTGTCCCTTTCAAATCAAATCAGAAAGTCTCTTGGACTAACAGATAAATAATTACATGCTGCCTATAGAGCTCTGAACATGTGAAAATGTTTACTTATTTTGAAGAAGCAATGGAATCTGATAACATCATATTTTTACCTTTTTTTTTTTAAACCTGTCGTCATGTTGTGATCATTTTATTAAAATAATTTCATGGCCCTTTCAGCCAAAGGCCCAAAACAGACTGGTGTTGGCCAAAATGGCTATGGATTTGTTAGGGGTCTGACTGATATGGTTTACAACCCAAATTTCACGTATTCACTGAAACCTTCCAATGTTTTTAGATACACATTGACACTTGTCCTCTAGGAATTCCATAATTTCTCCTTGTCTTTATTTTATGGGATGTCACACCCTTTTCATTTATTTATTCATTTTATGACTTTGGTTATTTTCTTACATTTCTGGGTCTCATTTGGTGTCAATCTACTATTTTTGACAACCAGTCTGAGCACTAATTAACTTACTTTTGTATTTGATTCAGCAAGTTCTAACTCATGTTCTGGAAGAAGCTGGCTACACAATTGATTCTTCATTAGTTCTATCCGACTTTGTCAAGGTGCTTTTTTTTTTTTTCTCTTCTTAAAAGCTTACCTTGCAAAGAAGTGGAACCGGGAAAGTTATAGCGGAAATATTCATGCGCATCCATCCCTCACCATATTACGGTGAGGGACAACATAGTGGGCTGACTTTATGATACATCTGATCCATCTACACACATGGAACCCCCTTAAGTGCACTAGATCTATCGAGTTTTCATCTATTTGAATGGATTGGACCCTTGGATCAAGGGTCAAATTTTTTTCTTTAATACATAGTCGTTAAATTTGTGGGCCAAGGATGAAGGGGTTAGAGGCATGAGATTGACCCCAAACTTGATATATGGGCCCATCCAAGATTTCTCTTTCCATCCACCACAAGTCCCATGATCATTGGGTGCCTAGGTGGGCCCTATTAAGCTTGTCCCTCACCAGATGCACATGAATATCCCTCAAGTTGTAGTATCACAACAGCTGGATTGTCTTGAGATCAATGTGCTGGTTTTCTTGAGTTTGTTTTTCTTTACTGATGAGTTTAATTCTTTGCATTAGCTATACAATGTCAGTGGATGAAAAGTTCAAACAAAGATTGAGTGCTTCGTTGGCGGAAAAAAGGTTATGCCGCTGAAAGAACTGTTTGTAACCTGAGGGTTTATGCACGTCAATTTCCACTCAAGCCTGAACTAGTTTTATGCACCATTACTTCACTCTCAATCCCATTTTTTTTTCCTTTCAAAATTCTGATTAAGTTTGATTCCCGTATATGTTTACAACTTAATTCACTGGATATGATTGGAAAAGTCACAAGGACATTTCAACTAGGTAGATCAAAGGATGATGATGATGCCGACACAGACAACCATGAGGACGATGACTCCGTGTGCTTATAGGTTTAACTATTGAAGTTTTCAGCAAAAATACTATTTTTTTTATAGACGTTTGTAGTTTTTCAGTTTAAGTTACTTCTAAACATGGTGTTCATATGTGGCTGAGCTATTTTTTTTTTTTTTTCACTTGTATTATACTGTAGTGATCAACCATTTTCTAATTTTGCCAGCATAGTTCCTACCACTTGTTCTCATGACAACAAAGCACAAAGCACAATATCTATTGTTGATAGTTGTGCTTTTCCAGTATACTCACTGTTTTCAGGGCAAGTCCCTGATCTCTGAACTTTGAACCCTCCTAAAACATGAGACTTTGTAGGTTATTGGTAGTTCTAAATGTAGGAAGGAATTATATTAAAAATTATGAGTATTTGTCTTCCACTGGTGATAATCAATTAGCGTCCAACTTCTGAACGTCGATCAATTTGTGCAGAGATCTTACTTTGGTTTCATGGATGAGAACTGTATAGCGATTTAGCCATTCACTTATCCTACTAACAAATGAATACCCTCATTGTTTACAGATTCTTGGCAACTCTGGTTTGAAGATGGAGGTTGAAGTACCAGTGGATTAATCTGTGCTACCCTGTCCGTTTTGGGCTTCTACTGTTTTCATACTCTGTGTCCAGGTCTATGGCACACAAAATGTAACTTTGTCAGTAGGCCTTGTAGGTATTGCAATTCTGTACGTGTTTCACCTTTTTCTTTATTTCTTTCCTTTTTATGGACTATAAATCCCTAATACATAGGTGAAATACTTATGTGGTTTTTCCTTTTTGCCTCTGTGGGACTGCTAGTCACTGCCCCTTGTGTGCATGGTGGATGTTCGAAAGTGAAAGTAAACCCAGGCCTCTCTCCAGAGTGCACTGACCTGTACCTCTCTGCAACTCACCCGTGCTCGATCCATCCCACTGCGTTACTCAGAGAGGAGTTTCATGTCCCTTACCTGATGAGCTAGCAGCTCATGTCCACACGGGAAATACTTAAAGAAGGCAAGACTGCATCCAATTATGATAGGCTTCGCTATAACCACTGTGATCAGGATGATCCTAGCTGCCCAAAAAGATCAGCTAATTCAATTTCGAAGGGAGCAGTTTGTTAAAATTATGAATTAGCCGATGCTCCATCTGTTCTCCACCCAGGAAACCTCCTAATTAGATAGATGTTCCTGTGCGTTTCTGCCTTTCCATTTGTGAATGAGCTTCCCTTGTTGGTATCAGTATGAGTATGACAATCAATATCCTATGTTAATAGCATTTCAACCATCAAATATTTCCGCGCCTACTTTATAACATGGGATAGTTTTAGGCCTGTGAATGGGACGGGACGGGCTTGGGCTTGGATTGTCCAATCCCGTCCTGTATATTGGGCGGGCCTGCCGGGGGTTGTCCAATCTTGGCCCTAAATTGAGCGGACCTACCCGTCTCGTGCGGGCCCGGGCTGGTCCAATTTTGAATATAAGTTAAATATTCTCTAATTATTACTATACTGCCACTGGACATCGGATGTGAACCGGACTTTAAATCACCTTTTATTTTTTCCGAGCTTGGGACTTTAAAGGTAATGTGTTTGATCTACAACAAAGATTTTGTTAAAAAGAGACCAAAAAAGGAACAAACAATGTTCATATTTTCATACTCATGCTCAATTGCCCAAAAGAATTACCATTCAACGGACAGCAAAACAACTATTATGGTTTTTTGTTCCATTACATCATCACCAAACCTTGGCTACCACTTTATACCAATCCAGCTAATAACTACAATGCAGCACTTTATCTATGCCTAACATACCAAGAAACATATATAAACTCTCTCTCTCTCTCTGCTTTCTTCTTATTATGTGTTCTACTTCTGCTACTATTCTTGCCTTCGACGGACAGGTGCATGATCGTTAAAAATACCTTGCTGGCAGGACGGGCATGTTCTGTCCATTACCAATCCTATTTTGTCCGGACTTTAAAATCTTTGTCTAAGCCCAGGCCGCTAGGCTCAATTTTTTTTTAAGAGCCCTATATTTTCGGGATGGGGCCGGGTACCCTTTTCAACGGGCTCAATTGACAAGTCTAGACAGTTTTATGCCGGTGATTGTAGCAGGTGTGCTGCTACACTTTTGAGTGCAAGTATCGCAAAAGCAAAATGATGGCAAGAACTCAGCTTGTCTTCTTTATGAGTTGCCCCCATTCTCCATGTAATGGACAAAACCCAATGTTATGCAGCATTAGCATGGCAAAATGAGTTTCCCATCTAGGTGGTATATCCTTTCTAAATATTGTAGGGTTCCTCATGTGCCTTGTTTTGGATTATGCCTTAGTAGTCTCTGATAAGTCCATTCACTAGAGAGGGTTGAAGCTCAGATCTGGACCAGTGGTTCCACTCTTTATCTGGCCGCGCAAACGCTGCAATAAGCAACCTGATCCCGAGCTCCATGACACAAATTTTGCTGAATATGAGCCTGAGGCTACCCATTTATGAGTGGACCTAAAATCTGGGCCCTGATGCAATCCAGGGACCTAAAGTATGTCCAAATCTTGCCATGGAAGTTGAGTTGGACCCAGAAACCCGATGGAGTACTCAGCCCATTGCTGCTGTTTTAATACTTTGGGTTACACTTGGAATGAGCAGGGATGAAATCTTTTTAGGAACTTGTTTGGTCAAAGCAGATTTAGTTTTTAGATGAATCAACATGACCGGATTTGGGTCAACTGTTTTCCTGAACTTGACTGAGGCTCTTGAAGTGGTCATTTTAATATTAAACAAGGCTTACCAGTCTAAGTAGTAGAAACGATTGACCTCTAACCATATTTAAAAATGGTTGATTGATCATTTTTTCCACCTCTCTCTCTCTCTCTCTCTCTCTCTCTCTCTCGGATTCTCTTTTGATTTCTTCTTCATACTTATGATGAAAAAGCTGCCATTATAACAACAGTAATGACGATTGGTCAGCGTCAAATTGTTCTTTATTGTGGGCACAATTGGGAGTTTCTTTCCTACATTTTGAAAATACTCCATATAATAACATGATAAATAACTAACCTTAACCTACCAACTATCATCAATATCAGAAACTGCTTGATTCATTTGGGTCCAACCATGCTGATCAGGCATTTCTAACCATTTACCACTATTGGAAGATGATAGCAATGGGTCACCTTCATGTCACATAGATTTGATGTTTAGGATCATTATTTTATTCAGGGTTGCAATTTTAACTATTAACCTAAATCATCTTCTTTGGACTTTGCAATCCATTTAAAGACAGTTATTATTTGACCGTCCATTTAATGGCCTTAAAATAGATCAACGACAATACCTAGTGAATCTGACTTTCGTTAGATCCCCACATGCCTCACATGGTGGCCACTATCAGAGACGTTGTTTGTTTTTTATTTTTTCTAAAATTGGGGTATAAACCTTGTTTCCATGCCTTACTAATATTGGGTTGAAGCCTGATTAATAATTAAGATCTGCCGTGATATACTGTGGCCCAGTTTTTTTACCAGTTCATGTTCTGATCATCCATTTGCATTGTTAAAAAAAAGTTTTAGATAATTAGGAGGGAAGACTAAGTATATCCTTGAAAATGAAAAATAAACAATGGCACATATTCCATTTGGCTTGTTGTGGGGCATTTGCCGGCAAGGAATTTTAGTTAACTGGTCCCTCTGTATCATTTAGTTTAACCACTTATTCAAAAGGTCATGGGACCATTTGATGGCAACAGTTTACCTTCCAGCTGCATTGAGTGAACATGTAGTGCCATGATCTTATTTGGATGTTGATTATGGACTCATGACCAAAATTTTTCTGACTGCCAATTTGGAAACTTAATCAGGCATCTCATGAAACAAGCTTCCTAAGATTTGCTGGGCTACTACCATTCTTACATTATTTTAAAATCTGTGCAATGGTCCTATTCCTATCTACTATAAATCTCACCTACTCATTCAACATGGCTTCCGTTTGCCAAACAAAAAAACCATGGCTTCCACAAGTAGACATGGATTCAAAATTTACCTCAGTCGGAGTACACCCCTCCAGTGGATTATCACATAAAAAAACATAATATATATATATATTTTTTTTTTTTTTTATAACAACGCCCATACATCTTGACTCAACCTCAAAAAGGTCTCCTATGTTCTGTGATTTTACTAAAATTTGTTCGGAATAACCGTTGGACCCTATCAAATGGTGATAATTCTCTCCAGTTTTTTTATTTTTGACCAAAAAGCAATGAAATGATAATTTTTCCGGAACACTCTTTTTTACAAGTGCTCTCTTTTAGGCTTTGATATATTAATCCACTCTATTCACTTGAACAAGGACCATTGATTAGACCCGATCCCATCTCACACTATTTTGGACATTAGTCACCATTCGATTTTATTATAAGAAGTTTATGCAATGTATAGCTGTTAAACTTTGAGGACCTAAAAGACAGAGAGTTTGAATCATTTGAACCACTCGATATTACATATTCCTAATACACATCCAAGGCTTTCCATCACCATGTCGTATCCTTGGTCATCATGAGACAAGGTAGGCCCCACTTAACTTGTATTGAGTTGTTGGACTTGCTAAGTTCAAGCAAAGATATATTTATAATTTCTCCAAAAAAATGTTTCGCTGTTAGACTAGAGTGGTTTCCGTAAAAGTACCAGATGGAGGGGAGGGAGGTCTAACTTATTTTATTGATATTAATTGAGGAATTTACCTGAAAAAGGACCTTAGATGGTCACTAGACGAAAAAGGGGACACTAGTTTAGATGCTACGAAACCGGTATTCCCGCCAAAAAATTTTTTTTTTTTGCTTATTTTCTACAAGCGACGACGTCGTCACAGATTAACACAGTAATTTTCGCATTACCTTCTGTGAAGCAACGACGTCGTCAGATATTAAAGCACACTTTCTTCCACTAGCTTCTGTGAAGCAACGACGTCGTCAGATATTAAAGTAATCTTTCTTCCACTAGCTTCTGTGAAGCAACGACGTCGTCAGATATTAAAGCACACTTTCTTCCACTAGCTTCTGTGAAGCAACGACGTCGTCAGATATTAAAGCAATCTTTCTTTCACTAGCTTCTGTGAAGCAACGACGTCGTCAGATATTAAAGCATTTTTTCTTCCACTAGCTTCTGTGAAGCAACGACGTCGTCAGATATTAAAGCACACTTTCTTCCACTAGCTTCTGTGAAGCAACGACGTCGTCAGATATTAGAGCACACTTCCTTTCAAATTTTATCTTCTGTGTTGCAACGACGTCGTCACTGACCATTGAAATCGAAAAAAATGATGTGCGTATTGGTTTTATGTGCGAGCGCAATACAAGACATGGACACACAAGCTTCGTTTCTTGCCATAAAAAAGCACATAACTTGGCATTCAAATATTCATATTAATCAATCCTCATCAATATAAAATGTTGATCTTTCAAAATCATCAATCTACATAAAAAGTCATAATCATCAATAGCCTTACAGAATAAGTTGGTTGGTACAAAATAAACCCCAACTCTTTCTCCATTACAAAATATTAAACATCACTCCACAGCTGAAGCATCTCGAATTGTATCATCTCCACTAGTATCTGTTTGGCCTTCTAGGGTACCAAGTTGTTTGTTGTGAAACAGAAACACACAGAAGTAAATCTCACAGAATAGAAAATGTTTCCCTTCTAAATCTATACTACACATGTTGACTGCACAATAGTGGATCGATCAGATCCACTTTTTCTAGGCTGGCCACCTTCTTTCACCTCTTTTGTATTGGTGTCCCTCTTCAGATTCATATTTAGCTTATCCTCCCTTTCCGTAGCTTCTCGAGTTTTCCTCTCAGAATCCAAAGCTCCCTTATGTGCTTCATCCACTCTTCTTGAGGCCACGAGTCTTGCCTGTATCAAAATAATAGCAATATTATACCATTTACCAGAACTAGCTCATTGAATTCCAACAAAAAATGAAGGGAAACAGAAGATTCATTTGCAAACAGGTTATGATTTTAAAATGCCAGATCACCAATTCACCTAATGAACACGAAAATAGCAAAGAATAACATCAAGCACTGCTTGTCAATAACATCAGGCACTTGCAAGCAAACTGTAATTAGGGAAAATGTTAATAGGTTTGAGAGAGAGATATCTCTGATGCCCATTCCCACATGAAAGAACTGAAGAAAACAGAGGGAGAGACTTATCCATTTTCAGTCCTGCAAGTTCAGTCCTCATTCTAATCATGCAGAATTTGATAGTCAGGTCAAATAAGACCATGTTGGACGGGTTCTATCTAACTTTTCAAAATACAGCGGTATCATTTTAATCTTCAACACCACAAAAAACAAACACAATCTAAGGAAAAAAAAAAAAAAAACAACAACAACAGGGTCTAATATAATCACAACAATATCTCTCAATCCATAACCATATCACTCAATCCATAACTATATCAAATCTCCTTCAATCATCTATCCAATCAAATCAAATCCAGCTGAAACCTAAATCTCCAAGACAAACTGAATTTCTCATTTCTCCAAACAAATAAATCATCAATTGAAATAAGAAATCTAAGAACAAGAGGAGCAGCAGATGCTTGAAGATCAAAAAGGTGAAAGGAATCTATCTACTCAGTTCATCTCTGCTGGATATCTAAAAATCAAACCACTAGATCTTCAACCGTGGCGATGTACGGAGTTGGTAAGTTCCATAAAATAGAAACTGAATCATGCGGAGAGGAGAACAGATAGGAAGCATCCCGCCAAACAAACAAGTCTACGGGATGGATGGATGAAGCCGAAAGTTTCAACGAAGAAGAACAAGGAAGGAGGGAGGAGCGTGCACGACACAGAGTCCGGCCACCTCTGGTCGTGTCGGAGCAGGTGCGCTCGCATCCCATCACAGAAGGTCGGGTCGCCATCCCTAGTAGCAGTTGCAGCAAAGAAAATTGGAGACGAAAGATAGGGTTTCGAAATCGGGAGACTTGGGGGATTTCATTATGTCCATGTTGCACACAAACATGGGTTTTCCGTGATAGCACAGATACACGCTATGGATTCCTATCACATGGTTTTTACCAAACGTTCTGAAAGAGATGGGTTTGGGGGGGGGGGGGTTTCATCGGAGATGATGGTGGCCGGCGGTGATGGTGCCAGTGGTGGTCGCGGACTGCGACAGGGAGCTCCGGGAGCATGGTTGGGTGAGGGAGAGATAAGTGAGAAAAATGAGAGATGGTAGAAGAGAGGAGCTCAGTCATGGTGATGGCAGCGGCGTTGTCCGACGGCGGCGAGGGAGCGAGGAGAGGGAGTGGAGAATGAGAGAGAGAGTGATGAGCGGAAGAGAATGAGAGGGATGAGGGCTGCTGTGTTGTGGAGAGGGGTAAAGGGGAGTGGTCTAAAAGAGGGAATGGGGGAAAACGATGGGAGGAAGATGGAAAAATAGGGAAAATAATGTTTCAGAAGCGACGACGTCGTCACTTGTTTCGATCATTAATAAAAAAAAACGGAAGTGGTCCCAGAGGACCACTTCCGTGCCATATTTACTAGTAGCCCATTTTTTGTTTAGTGACCATCTTGGGTCCTTTTTTAGGTAAAATCCTCATATTAATTTTGTGTTTTAGATGTGGTTAATTTAACTCCAATTTTATCTCCACTTGAATTGAGATTAGTGTTGATGTCTATAGATCTATTACTGTGTGATAATATTTTGGGCTCAATAAAAAAAAAGATTTTCTTAGAAAGAAAAGAGAAAAAGTTAAAATTAGGAAAAGGCAATATGAAGTATGAATTATTCAAAACACCCGTTTCTTCTTCTAAGCGCTCTCCGTCTCTTTCAAAACGTCCCATCTTTCCACTCGCTTTCCCTAACGTCTCTGAAGCAACTTTCTTTGAAAAGAAGGAAAGAAGAGGAGAAAGATAGCGTGCTTTTAATAAAGAAATAAAGAGTCGATTGATGGGTGATGAATATGTGTGTCCTTTTGTGAATGAAGTTGCCTGCCGTTGTCTTGTATTGAATGATGATAAAAAAGACAACTAACATCATTTACTAGGATTCCCAATTGCTTGACCTTTCTTTCTTTCCCTATGCCAAGATTGCCAAGACAACAAAGGGTGCTTCTACCAAAAAACAAAAGGCAACAAAGGGTGCTACAGCCTACAGGTGGAGCCCTTTGGTCGAGTACCATACTACCATCGCATGAGTCCTTTTATGAGGCAGCAGTCCCGAGCTACTTGGGCATTAATTGGTCATGTTCAATCGAGGGGAGCTTCCACATGACAATCAAGAATCAAAAGATGAATGACATTGGACGGAAATAAAGATTTTATTAAACAATTTTGTGTCTTTAGGTTCTTCATCATTCATTTGGTCAATACATTTATGCATATTGATAAGAACCTGGGATGGATAATTTATGGTCGATGCCAGATTAGGGTAGTGTGTGTTAGTGTGGGGGCAAGGTGTTAATTTACGTGGGACAGGGATGTGTGAGGAGATAGGCGAACTTCCCCTTTCGATTATTCAATTATCTGGAGGTTCCAATCCATGAAAATTCAAGTTTTAGGTTCCTATTGACAAATGGATCTGGGTCTGGAACCCAATTTAGGTTTCAATTGATAAATGGGTCCGGTTCCGGATACATATTGGTTCTGACCCGTGGACCCGAGACCTAACATATGAGTCCGTAATATTCAAATTTAGCTCGAAATCACTTTGAACCCAAAACCTTATTTATGTTTAATTTTGGAGCTAGTAGATTTGATGCACTATTATAAGTTGAGCGATATTCTTATTTTAAGTTAAAATTAAAAAAAAAAAAGGGTAACAAGTCTGAATTGGTATTGGAACTATATCCCGATCCTATAGTCAGACCAGGTTCTGGAATCGAAACCGGGTCCTTTAATCGGAATCGAAATCAGGTCTAGAATCAACAAAATAGGTTTCGACTCAAAATCGGAACAAGTAGGGAATCGAAAAGGATAGTTTGCCTTTAAAGTCACGCTACAAATCCCTAGATTAGGATGTTAATGGGACCTAATGTGGTGGTCGTGAAGAACTCTTGCCGGTCTAATATTTTGACCCATTTTGAATTTAAGTCCATTGCATCAACCTGAATAAAATTCAAGTCCTTGTATTTCATACATGAAAACCAAATGCCCAATGCCACAACCATAGGTTATATATAGGGGGATTTTCTCCTAGGGAAGTTCCCAATAAAATAAGGTTCCTACTTTTATGGATAATGGAGATTGAAAATCCTGCACCTTCTTCGTGTGTGTAGTCTAGATCTCCTATTTCAATGAAACAGGGGATCCAAACTCGTCTCTGAGACTTCTAAAGGCGAAAACTTTGCTACATTATATTATGTAGGGATAAAATCTTTTTCACAGGGGTACTATCATGTAACTTTTTCTTAGGGGACCTATATGCAAAATCACCCAAGATTGTCGGAAAAATTGGGAGCCCCTTGTTATGAGACACACACATGAGAATATTATATTAGTATAAGGAATCAGAGTGTGACTGAAACACTCGGGATGGAAGGTCCAACAGTGGAAGTGACACGACCCGAGCCTGAAATTTTAATTAAATCGAGTTAACCCCGAGTCACGTTGCATACTTACTCCCGTGAATTTCAATCATATAAAATTCACAAGGGATATCAATAACACATTATGCGGAATAAAAATATATAAACAAATATACATTGTTCATATTTAAAATAAAATCTCATTCACACTATATACAAACATCCGCTTGCATATTTAATTACAATGCAAGGATGAAAGGTACAAACATTTCCCAAAAATAATTCTTATCAAAAACTTCATTCTCTCAAATATTATCTCCACTCTACGAGTCCACCTGAAGGAACCGGGACGGTCTCCTCCGCTGGCGCTGCGGCCTCAGGACAGGCCGGGGCAATTGGGCCTGTAATGTCATCAATAACACTGTGAATTCGACAATTCAGCAATGTATAAACAGATCCATGGTCATATATGCTAATTACATATTTAACAAATTTAATTCAATGTTAGACTAAAACAAGTAACCAGTGTGAGTCTTTATTTAAAGTTGGCAACTACAAAAATATTTCCAAACATATACCATCTTCCTAAAAAGGAAGGACTACTATCTTCCATACAGAAGGATTCATATATTGTGAAAATTATCAGTGTCCAGGCCAGGGACTACTGACGTCACCACGGAGCTCTGAAATACTCCTAAATAATCTACTGCAGCAGTAACAGCTCTAATGAACTTATAGAAATCATCATATAGTGCCAGACTCAATGAACTGATTCAATACCTTAATTCCATTTAATTCCAAATGAAAGGATACAATTCAATAAATAATCCTTCTTAGGATTCAATTAAAGTTATGATCCACTTTGGATATAGTTCAATGTACAATTAAACAATACCAACCATTTAGGTATAATCCTCAGTTATTTAATGTACGTGCTATTCTAGGTGACACTACAATTATGTGAAGTTTGTACATTAAAGTCCCCTTAATTAACACCCATGGATATATAAGTAACACTAACAGCATTGACTTAATCAATAGGCTCTTATTCTTAAAATTCAGACACTAAATATGAAAAATTATCATTTTGGTTAACTGTTCGGTCATCTGTCCGTCGACCAAACTGTACAACTCTGTTAACCTTTCGGTTAACCGAACTTCTTCGGTTAGCTTTCCAGAAGCTATATTTCTCTCTTAATTCTTGTTTTCAAAATCGGTCAATCCTCTCGGTTGACTCTCTATTAACCGAACTTTGTCGGTTAACCCTTCAGTCAATCGTCGGTTCACAATCCAGAGACCTTCAATTTCTCTGAAAGTCACCAGTATACTCGGTCGACATGTCGGTCGACCGAGCATCTTTTCGTCGGTTAACCGAACATAGTTCAGTCACCTCTCGTTCGCAAACCATAGTGTGATTTTCCTGCATCTGCATTGTCGGTCAGCAGTTCGGTCACCTGTCGGTTGACCGAACTCTGCCTAGAAAGTTGTAGAATTTATTCCAGAATTCTGATTTTGAATTCAACCATTTCAACCTGCAAAAACACTTGAAACCTCCTATTTCCATTCTCAATTACCATTTCTATACAACATAAGAAAACACTCCAAACCATCATCCATCAATCTTCTTCTCCAATTCATATACATAAATCAAATTCAAAGAATAGGGCTAAACCAAAACTAAAACAAAACTCAACAAAAATCACATTCATTAACATATGAACATAAGTCATTGTTTATACTTGCCTTAACTCAAGTTTAACACAAAAATCCTTTTCTTTCCAAGCTTTATGTGTTACCAAAACACCCAATATCCACTACAATAAAAAACACCTTTGGTGACATGAAAAAATGTCACCAAAGGCCCATTTTTTGTCACCTATTATCTTTGGTGACACGGGATGGGGTGTCATTGTATCCATGACACTAAAAGTCAATGGTGACAAAATTTTTGCACTTGTCACGAAATGATGTCAACGGTGACAAAAATATGGTGTCACGGAAGAAAGATTTTCCGTGACATAGTAGGGTGTCACTAAAAGCAATGGTGACAAAAATACAGGTGTCATAGAAAAGATATCTTTTGTGACAAAAATTGTCACTAAAAGTATTTTTCTTGACAACCAAATGAGTGTCACCAATAATATTACCAGGTTGACACTCAATGGTGACATACTCTTTTTGTCACAAAAAAATACAATCAAAATATTTGTGCCACCCAAATTATCATTTCACACCTGCTTACAAAGTTTCAAATATTTATATCCAGATACACCCATTAACAAAACTTATACCACAAAAGATGCAAACTATCATTCAAATCAAATATCCAACAAGTCAACATTCTAATATCCAAGTTCACAACCCTTCAAAATATTCATCATTCAACAATAAACACTTCAAAGTTAATAGCTTTAACATAACTACAAAACAACCATACAAGGTGTGTCGGTTCAAATTAATTACAAAAATAATTCAAAACAAGTAACTCCATGCATCTTGGTGATCATCTTGGTTAACTGCCAAAAAGTCTTCAACTCCATCTTCGTCATCTTGGTTAACTGCCAAAAAGTAACTCCATCTTGATAGTTACCTACCTGTATAAAATCGCAACAAAAAAATGTAATTATTTAACACTAGAATTGGGAGCTTTCTTCCCTGTACATAAATGTGACATCTATACTATATTGCATGCATTTACTTATTGAGAACTTTTTTTTTTCGTTTTTTGAAGAATGACGATATATTGCATTTACTTATTATAACTAGGAATGAAACTATACCTCGAGATATTCACTCGACAAAGTCAGAGTCTTGATATGTGAAAGACCAAGCAGAGGTTTGATTGGATCAAAAGGAGGAACCTGCAGGGCAAAGGGGCCATTGTAATCAATCATGACATCAACCAAAATTTACTAAAGCCATCAAATACACATCCACAAAAGTTATTTACCATTAAACACCATTGGAAGGTCCAAACAGAATGTTCAAAAACCGCCCCCAGGGAAGCATACTACCTATTATCAAAGAATTATAACTTGAGAAGTAAGCCTGCATACCAAATTACTAACAAGAACACAGGTCATTAACAAGTGGCTCAAAATTCAAGTTTTTTGATAAAGGTGCAAATTTATGCAAAACATAGTGCTAACCTAAAGTATCCATCCATGAAACAGCACAATAATGCAACAAAGTTGTGACTCTAACACTTTCTCCACTAGGCTGACAGCTTTCATTTGATACGAATTGATGATTTGCAGGTATAGGTTCCCCATGGTGCACCCAAGTCTTGTAAGAAGGTGCTATCCCATTTTGTATCAAGTGAAACACAACGACAACACTAACATGGCGTTCCACATTCATGCATTTTAAACACGGGCAACGAATCTTATCATCAGAACCGGAACTTGTGACTGCAAAGTCAACAAAATTATTTACCCCATCTCGGTACTCTTTGCTCATTCTATTCTTAATTGTCATCCAACTCTTATCCATATTTGTTCACCTACAAAGTCAAGAATAGTACAGCTTCCGTTGGATAAAAATATTTAGACCAAACTTGGACTTTCAAAGCAATGAAATCATTTAAAAAAAAAATTTGTTCAGATGGTACAATCTTATAATGAATACATAACAACCAATGGATTTTTTAAAAGTAAAGAGAATTTTTACTAAAACAGATGCCTTCAATGCAAATAAATAAATAGTGAGTCATTTAGATACAGCCATTCTATTATGAATAGAAACATTCAATTATGAATAGAAAATCTTTTGTTGAAGAAAGATCTTTGAGGCTTGAGGTTAACAAAAATAAAGAAAAAGGAAAAAATCTGATTCTTTTTTATGTTTTTTTCAAGATGACATTCCTATTTAGTATATAGAAAAATCCATGGTTTGTATAAGCCAAATTCTCAATCACTTGATGATTTCCTTCCTTCATTCTCACTTCTCAGGTAAAATGGAGCCTTGCCTGTTGTCACTCATCTTGGAAAACTGAAAAAGGGTATGAAGGAAACAGGGCCTATTCTAAAAGCATCATGATACCTATTCTAAAAGCAACATAGATAAGCTCTATAGGATGTCCCCCCATTACTCTTAAAACCATAAAAAAACTAACAGTCGGTCTCATACATCTTATCAAAAACTAACTGCAATGCTTAAATGGAATTTCATACATTGAAGACAATGACAAAGATAACAACCCTCCTACAAATGCTATACCATATGACAGAGTTCCATTTACAACATTCTAATGCAAGAGGCTTAAAAATAATAAGTTGAAATCAGAAGTATATAGTCAATTCATAACCACAACATGCATAAGGATTATAGCTTATACTTGCCTTTACCAAGCTTTCACTCACCCAATTCTCTCAAAGAGAAGTGGAATAGAGGAATAGAAGTGCAGACCTTAATTAAATCCCATATCTGTCTCCTCTCTCTCTCTCTGAGGAATAGAAGTGCAGACCTTAATTAAATCCCATATCTGTCTCCTCTCTCTCTCTCTCTCTCATATGAAACCTGTGAGTGACCTCAATGTTACATTACAAACCTCACCACACGGATTAACCTGTTACCCGCACACACACCATGTTAAGTCAGGAGTGATCAGGACAGATGCAGGAAATATAAGTAGCTCATCAAGTGGGACCCACCATAATAACCACACACAACTAACCTGAGAGAATGGGCTGCACGCTGTTGAGAAGAATGGTTAAGGCAAACAACAAAGAAGGTTTGTTTAGAATTGCTTTCAGAACAACCTTACTTGAGGTGAAGATGAGAGCGAATTTGTCATGGAAACCAAGAATTAGTGCAAAGAATACTATGCCTATTGCTGTTGAAGTCACCACAGAAACTACTGTTGAGAACATGGCAGCTTTCCCATTTCCAGCTCCTAGTTCATTAGCCACCCTTACTCTGCATTTTCACTTCATATCAGACCATTACTACATTCCAACAAAAAAAAGCAGAGAAAAAAGTAAGTGTTGTTCATTAGTAGGCTGTTGATTATTACTTACCCTGTAGCTGCAAAGAAGGCAAAAGGAATCATCATCTGCCACCCATTGAGGTTCATGCTGCTCAAAGTAAATGGGATTTATTAATTGAGATTAATGTATGCCCACATATATTATGGGAAAGTTCCAGTATAATAAGTTTCCTTCTCAAATACAAATAAACAACCACCTCTTGGATTTTCCGCATTTCTTGGGTACTTTCTCGTAGCGCCCGGATTTTGGGGCGTTACAGCGCAACAACAACATTGCACAACCAAGCCCAAAAGAACATGATAATTTTAATGAAAAACTTGTTTCACAAACATTCTCCTAATGTAGGATTTCTCCATCCCAAGTAAAAATTGGCTCCTTTCAGATAAGATGTGGAAGAGAGTAGGTATCATTTCTAGTGGAATATGTCCCATCAACTATTCGTTGTGGAAACATTCAAATATTCCTTTAAGGGTATATTTTTATCAAGGCTATGATTGTTCTCTGCTGAAACAGTGGGGGAAAAATGTGCCCATTTTCTTTGATCTTACGGAAAAGCATTTTCATTTTTTTTCCTTTTAATGAATGTTGGTTGGGGATTAGGAAAAAGTAGAGGGAAAATTCCTCTCCACACCCCTTACACATTAGGTTCCTAAGTTTTGGCAGTTGGCACCAAAATCTGACATATGGATAGTGGAACGAACTGCCTAAGCATGCTATATACATCAAACTGAAGTGCACTGAGAGGGTAACACTTGTTTTGAAGTGTTTGGGTAACAAAAAACTTTAACAAAACTGCATCATTTACAAATTATTATACCTGTCCTCAAGTACTCTGGAGGAGTGAAAGCCAAATTTGTACTGTAACTTTTCCCATCTCTGCTATTCTTCATGAGACCAAAGCATGAGAGCCTGGGATTACCATCCTGACAAATGCAAGCTCAATATGAGGGTTAGATAATGAAAGAAGCAAACCCATTGAAGGCAATAAGTCCAACAGATTGCAATAATGTTTACCTGGGCAAACAAAATCCTATAAGCATTAAGATCATGATACAGTGCCCGCCCTTTACTGCTACAATACTCCAAAGCTTGTGCTAAATGGAGAGTGACTCTCAACCTCATTGCCCATTTCATCGGTTGTTTCGCCCCTAAAAGCAGAGTACCCTTAGACTCAAACAAACCAAAATGAAAAAATGATGATTGCTCCAGTAGCATGATGATAGTGGCCTCAAAATTTTAGTGACTCCATTACCATCATTTTTTATATAGAAAAAAGTTCAAGAACTTCTCATTTGTTTTCCAAAAGATAAGAATCTCAATAGATGAAATTATCCTAAATAGAAGAATTTAAACTTTCAAAGACGCTTTTGGATGCCGTACAAGTTGTGAAGCATGAACCAGGCAAAGTGATTTCAGGTCCATTCTAAAGGTCACCTACCGTGGAATGGAAAAGAATTGTTCAAACACGCAGAGTTTTACCTCCTCTTCTTCGAATTGCAAGCAGCAACATTCAGGTAAACCTGAAATTGCGCTGCTTCAGTTATTTTCTTTTGTCCTGTTTCATTTTGCAGATAAAAACCTTCCCAATTGACTCTATCAGGACTGGAACACAGCTTATAAGTTATTATTACTTTTTTGAATGGTTATATAAGGTCATTTATTATAATTACTTGCCACTGACATAGTTCACGCTGCATCATTGTGTATAATTGGCACTTTCTCGTATTGAAATAAAAGCTGTTCCAGTGCCCCACCACTGCCTCTAAAGATGGGTAGGATCCAAACGTGCCCTTAAATGAGAAGTGGACAAACAAAATAAGGAACTGCATACAAAATAAATTCAAAAACTGGAAGCTCACAGTGGAATAAGTGTTTGGCGAGTGTTTCATTAGGCATGAATTCCGCCACGAGCAGTCTCTCATCACCCTCACAGCAACATCCGATCAGATTCGCCAGCCTCTCATTGCGAAGCTGTCCAACAGATCTAGCCTCTTCCTGCAATCCAACAAGAACACACAAAAAAACTGATAAAGGAAAAGCACGCTAAGAAGAGAGCAACCAGATCAGAATGATACAAAAAAAAAAAAAAGAAATCCGCAAACCCCATAACAGGAAAACTTGAAATTCCAAGAACCCAGAACACAGAAATCAAAACAATGCTCAGACCCCATATAAGGAAAACCAAGAATTCAAAGAACCCAGCGAGTTCTAGCGCAAATGGGGAAAAAAAAAACCATTCTGAACCATAATCTGATTAAAGAAAAAATCCCTTTGATTCCCCCAACATACATACATGCAACTGGTTACAACTCTGATATACGAAAGGGCGATTATTGAGATGGAAGAAGTAATTGCAGCTCTTCTGTCAAACAACATAATGAAGAATAGAAGAGAGAGATCTAAAGGCAAGAATGGAAATTGAAGATCAGGGCCACTCCAAATCGAAAGGAAAATGCAAAATCACTTGCTATTACATGTAAACATAGTTATAGGCAAAAATCCAAGAGAGAGAGAGAGTATGTGCGAAAAACAAAAGACCTGAACTATTCCGGAAGGAATATGGAGAAGAATTTCGGTGGGCTCATGTCGAAGACAATCCATCCACTGCACATCGACGGATTCCCATAATCGATCTTGCAAGCAGCAGCGAGTGGATACTTCATTCAGTGAAAAGACCTAGAAAAGTAAGTAAATGTGCGTTTGTGTGATTAGGGTTTTGGAGAGAGAGAGAACAAGTACCTTGAAGAAATTGACGCTAAGAAGAGAGCAACCAGATCAGAATGATACCGAGAGACAGTTTTAGCCTTTTAGGGATTAAGAGATGGAAAGGGGAAAAGGGCTTGGAGAGGGAAAACTCGGCTGTGGAGGCGGGAGAGGGTAAAAATTAGGCCATTGCATTGGTGACAAAAATTTTTTGCCACCAAATCTATTGGATCTTTTGGTGACAAATTTTTTTGTCACCAAATCTCCTCTCTATTTGGCACCTAAGCTAAAGACTTTTCGTGACAAACAAAAAACTTTTTTGTCACCGTTGTGTGCATTCCGTGACAACATTGATTTTTTGTCACCAAAGGGTGTCACCAATAGTGCATTTTGTTGTAGTGATATCGATCAAACCCTCTTTTGCAACCTAACACCAAAAACAACCCAAAACGAAATCCAACAAATTGTTTGAGATGCAAACAAGTCCAGAGAACCTAATCACAACGAAAATCTTCAAAACTACTTACTTGGTAGCTTGATGCAAGAGAAAATTTGAGATCTTCTGAAACTTTAACTTCAAGCAACTTGAAGAAGATGATAAACACAATCCCTCACTTAAAAATCACTTGAAAAATCCTTTTCCCAAGCACTTGACCAAAGACAATGGAAAAAGAAACGAAGAAGATGAAGAAGAACTGAACTCAGACCTCTTGGTTTCACTGGCATGATCTAGTGATTCCAGCTCTTAGTTCTTTTGAACCTTATCACATACCGTTTTACATTTAACCCTCATTTATTATACTTATTTCAAGGTTAAGTCAAATGAAGACCCACTTGATTCATTTGAAGTCAAATGCAATTGAGTGTATTATGAAAGTTGATGTACTCGTTGAGTTACACACGATGATATTAAATTTCACCACATTCGACGAAATACGTAAAAACCCGTATTTACGGAAATGTCCTTAATTTCACTCGAGTCGAAAATCAACTCAATCAACCCAATCTCTTACAATCTCATTCCACTATACTTAATTCACTCATTTGAAACTAATTTAGCTCATTTTGATCATTAATCACATTTAACTCGACTAATCATACTTTATTGGTATTAATCTTGATTAACTAGAGTTAATCTCAATTAACTCGGGATGAAGCGTAACAGGAAGGATCAGACTTAAATTGAAAAATGATTGAAACAAAAGAGAAATTATTAGGGAGATTGCCAGCATTTGGCCGCTGCATAATCAAACAAATAAACATGCATGTCTTGACTGAGTTTTGTGACAAAATTGTAAGATGATTCGAGGATACAACATTAATTTTCTTTTCCATTCATGTACTTCCAAGTGAAACTTTTTTTCTTAATTGTCTAGTAGACGGAAGTCTGGATTCCTCAGCCCCATGCGTGTTTCTGTCTTATTTAGGGATGTAAAGGGCTTAGTTATAGTCTTCTAGGTAAGAAGGTTACTGGACTTGAGATCGTTTACAAATTTTGTTCCTACTCCGTACCTTTTTTTTTTTTATTCTAGACCCGGTTATAACAAAATGACCTAGATTCGGTTCTGATTCCGGCACTGGTTCCAACTAGAAGATTGGGATACAATTCCAAAATTGGTTTTAACTTCGTTTTCATTTATTTTTATTATTATCTTAAAATAAGGATATTATTCAACATATAACAGTGCATCAAGTCTATTATACCTTCATGATTAAATATAAAAATGTTCAATCAAAGTTGATTTTGAACTATAGTTTGCAACATTAGAGACTCTTATCTTCGATCCTAGGCGGAGAGTCCTATTCTTCTTAAACTACTTGAGTTTTCAATAGGTGAGACCCTCCATGGGTTCCACTCGTTGAAAGTGTCAAGGATCCCGACTTGATTCCCTAACAGGACGCCCCAAATTGACGTTTCACAACGGTTACCAACAAGTCTAGGGTGGAGCCCAAGTGCTTCATTTCTTTACTTTTAAACAACTCCCTGTCACTTTATTTATTCTCGAGTTCCTTTCATATACTTTTTTTTAATGAAGATCCGATGCATGATTCTTGGGAGAACAAGTAGCCGACCCATGAATTTTTCTATAAAGGGGTGTTACTATATAAAAGGAATTCTTAAGGGCCTACATGAAAAATACCAAAAGATGATAAATTTTTTTTTTTGGTTCCAACCCTAATGGGCATTGTGCAACGTCTTTAGCCGCGTTTGAGCAAAAAACGTGCCTTAAAAACAGCAGACAGGCAAACAAACCTACGGTGTTCAAGCAAGATTCAAATCGTTCAACCTGGAATCATAAGGGGTAGCTGTGGATAGCATATCTGCTGCCGCACTCCCACCCGCTGATCGAATCCTAGGTGGGTAGGTTTCTTTACTCTCCCTTGGCCACCAAGCCAACATGGGCCCAAAAAAAAGTGAAAAAGAGAAAAAGAAAAAGAAAATCATCCAACCAATTGCCTTTTAGGCCAAAAAATATGACACAGGTTGGGATCATTAATCAAATGTATCAAATATATTATAAGTGGATTTCTTGGCTTATTTGGCATTGTGGAAATATGAGCCACTCTAGTTTTCCCAATTTTCAGTTTGAAAATTGAATTTTTTTTTTTTTTTTGCTCGGTTGGCCCAGTGGCCAGGTCATAGGAAGTAATGGGCTCACACCATGGTTTGAAACCTGGTGGGAGCTATGGGAGCAGGCGCCTTATCCACAAGGCCAGCCCTCAATTCCCGTTTGAAAATTAATTGAATTGCAGGTCTTTCTTTCTTCTGCTGAAAAATGAACTATATAAACTCATTAGTACATTATTCTAGGGCAGATATGAGCTTCTTATTCAGAAAATTAATTCTTGAGTTTTGTCCCTGCAGAAGAAAGATGTTTGGTTTAAATATCTACTAGAAGTAAACCAGCCCTATCAAATTATCTCAACCCTTGATTTAATAGCTTCGGAGTTAAATGGTCCTTTAGAATCAATCCGGGGGTAATTATGAGCCAGAAAGAGTGTCAAATTGGGCCTTGTTCCAATTAAGGTCTTGTAGGTCAGGTGGAGGTGAACTAGGTAAACTGATGAAAGGTGGGCCCTAGTGGGCCTCATGGACCTGGGCCGTGTACTATGAGAAAGTTATTTTGCTGGACATTTTTGTGCTCAAAATCCCCCAACAAGCAGAATGAGTCAAGATGGAGAGGAATCATAGCTACCATTAACATCATGAGAGCACATTCATCACTTGTAGTGCATGTCCTCCATTTAGGGCTAAGGAGGCACTTTCTGCAGAGTACCTGTGCCCTGATCAGTCATCTGGGCATCAAGCACAAGGATTTGGGCCACTCATTTGACTGTCAGCGGCCCAGGTTCCAGGTGGGCCCATAAGATGGAAAGTGTTCTTGTACGAGCATATAGCACTTTGCAGCTCCTTGGGTGCACTTTTGGTCTCTGCAGCTCCTTTGATACTCTTGACATCCCATGTTTTGGCAGGCACGATTTTACATCATTGAACCTTCACGCACCGTTATATTAATTACGTTCCGACGGTTAAAAGTGCCTGTTAAACCAAAGGGTAGGATAATCCGGTGGGACTGATTTCTTTTGGCTCCGCCTTTTCTACAAGGAGAACTTTCCATTTGCCATACTCCCATTGATAAACATGCATTTAAGTGGACCCATGAGCTAATATGCCTAGAGGAGAACATTCTCCCTCATTGGACAATTTAGGACTGAGTTAGTTTACAATTGATGATTCCATGTGTGGGTCTGACATGTGCAAACGATCCGGGAGCTTGGACTTGAGTCTGTCTATTTGAAAGAGTGCAGCACCAAATTATGAAAAATCGTTTATGCGCATAGTGTTATGCAAACATGCCCTAGGCGTTTTAGACCCTTACCCTTTTGTTTTTATCAAAATAAATTCCTAAAATAATAAGAAATGCATTTCCAAAAGTGGCTAAAATTGAATAAATATAAGGGAGGATTCATGAATGACCATTAGATAATTTCTCCTTTTATGGAAAATAAATTAAAGGAAGATTGAGAATAAATACCAAACCAACATCCTAATAAATCAAACTAGCAAAACCCCGTGCTATGCACGGACCACGAAACCACCAAATGTACAGACTGATATGAATTATTTTTAATAAGTTTATTAATTAATAAACTTGTGAGTCCTTTTTTTTGTTGCTAATTTGATCTTTATGTTTTTTTTCAAATGTTTTATTCTTTAGGTGGGGCATGAATTGATTAATAAAGATCAAATGATCATAGACCTAACAAATTGACCTAATATATTTAAGTGGGACCCAAGATGAATGGGGTCCATCATCTCTATTCTAACCGTCCATAAAATCAAATAAAGTGGGCCGGGACCCATGAATTGATTGATAAAGATCAAATGATCATAGACCTCTCAAATTGACCAAACCTAACTTATTTAAGTGGGACCCCCAAGATGAATGGGGTCCACCATCTATATTCTAACCGTCCATGAAACAATATGATGCGGGCTTGGACCCATGAATTGCTTGATAAAGATCAAAGGATCAAATGATCATAGACCTCACAAATTGACCAAACCTAACCTATTTAAGTGGAACCCCCCAGATGAATGGGGTCCACATCTTTATTCTAACCGTCCATAAAACCATATTATGCGGGATGGGACCCATGAATTGATTTAAAAAGATCAAAGGATCAAATGATCGTAGACCTAACAAATTGACCAAATAATTTTAAGTGAGACCCAGATGAATGGGGTCCACCATCTCTATTCTAACCGTCCATAAAATTATATGATGCGGGCCAGGACCCATGAATTGATTGATAAAAATCAAATAATCAAATGATCAAATGATCATAGACCTCTCAAATTGACCAAACCAAACCTATTTAAGTGGGACCCCCAAGATGAATGGGGTCCACTATATATATTCTAACCGTCCATGAAACAATATGATGCGGGCTGAGACCCATGAATTGGTTGATAAAGATCAAAGGATCAAATGATCGTAGACCTCACAAATTGACCAAACCTAACCTATTTAAGTGGAACCCCCCGATGAATGGGGTCCACCATTTTTATTCTAACCGTTCATAAAACTATATTATGCGGGATGGGACCCATGAATTGATTAAAAAGATCAAAGGATCAAATGATCGTAGACCTAACAAATTGACCAAATATTTTTAAGTGAGACCCAGATGAATGGGGTCCACCATCTCTATTCTAACCGTCCATAAAATCATATGATGCGGGCCGATACCCATGAATTGATTGATAAAGATCAAATGATCATAGACCTCATAAATTGACCAAACCTAATTTATTTAAGCAGGACCCCAAAGATGAATGGAGTCCACCATCTATATTCTAACTGTTCATAAAACCATATGATGCGGGCTAGGACCCATGAATTGCTTGATAAAGGTCAAAGGATCAAATGATCATATACCTCACAAATTGACCAAACCTAACCTATTTAAGTGGAACCCCTCAGATGAATGGGGTCCACCATCTCTATTCTAACCGTCCATAAAATCATATTATGCGGGATGAGACCCATGAATTGATTAAGAAAGATCAAAGGATCATAGACCTAACAAATTGACCAAATATTTTTAAGTGGGACCCAGATGAATGGGGTCCACCATCTTTATTCTAACCGTCCATAAAATCAAATGATGCGGGCTGGGACCCATGAATTGATTGATATAAATGTAGCACATCTGTTGTGTTGGCTTATTTAGGGATCTCATGGAGAGATTTTAGGCTTTTGAGTGGAAGATGATTATTTCATGGAGAGGTTTTAGGTCTTTTGAGTGTGTAATAGATATAGAGATTTTAGGGATAAGGGCAACTCCGGAAATGTCATTGCAAAAAGTATGAGGTTGCACCAGGTGTCTTTATGTGAGGAAGAGTACATCCCTTTAGTAATATAGATAGATCTCACCAAAACGATGGATCCATCATTCCATCTACATCTCTACTTTATATCATTTTCCCCTCACCTCTTTTAAGTGCATTTGTGCTACAAGAGGAATCCCTAATAGAGAGAAAAAGAAAACTTGTTTTGGTTTTACATGCATTCCTTTTGTGATTGTTTAATGTGATGCATCTTTCTCTTAAAAAAGGAAAAAAATGAACTAATGTTCTTCGATGGAGAGGATTTCAAATTTCCATGTGAGAGATACATAATTCTTCCCTCTCGTGAAAACGAAAATCCTCAAGGAGCTGAATCCTTTCGTCGACGCCTAGGGTTGTAAACTGGTTGGTTTCGGTTCGGATCCATGGTGGACCCAAAACCGGAACCGTTAAGGAAAAGGTGGAACCGGATTCGGACCTGAAACCGTTTCAGAACCGGTTTCTTGGTTCTGGAACCAGAACCATATATGTGTTGGGTTCGGATCCGGATCCGAGTTTAGGTAGAGAATAATATTAGAAAATATAGTTTTTAGGAGAGATTTTGAAAAATGAGGTAATATGTCATAGGGGAGTGCACTGATCGGATTGGTGCGGATTAGGCCAAATCTGTCACCAATCCGTTACCTACGCATTGATGGATTTGGAATCCGTCACTAATCTGTGACTGTTAAAAAACCGATCCGACCAAATCCGTGGAGGACTGGATATGATCGGTTTAATTTGTTCGATTTGTTGAATCTAATGTTAAAGAAAGAGATCTAACCATCCACAAAAAAATATAAATTACAAATATATTTAAAACCGTTAACTTATATTTAGATCCCTTAAGTTTAGACCTCTTCACTTATATTTTGACCCCTTAAGTCTTTTTTTATTGATATTAAATATCAACGGATCGGATCGGATTGAATCCACGGATTGAAGGTGAAATCCGTCACCGATTCGTTGCTAACGGATTACAAGATTTTCAATTTGTCACAAATCTGTTTACCTTCGGTTCGATTAAAAATCTGTGGATCGGATCAGATAGAATCGGTTTTACGGATCGACGGATTTTTTGTGCACCCCTAATATGTCAGGTCTTTGGTCCACGGGTCCGAACCAAGGTGGAACTGGATCCGGACCCATTCACTTATTGGGGCCTAAATAAGGACCCAGACTCGATTTTTAATGGTTCTCAAAGAATTAAGGGCCCATTTACATCCTTACCAATGCCCCTAAAAGTTATTTGCAGAACACATTTTATCATGAATTCCTAGAATTCAATTTCATGCAAACAAAAAGGCCGGCACAAGGCTTGCGTAAATGGCCTGGGTCCGGACTGGTTCTAGGCCCACCTTACCCAGAGCGCCCTTCTGTGTTCCCCACTATGAGGAAGAAGATGTTTGGTGTATATCCAACAGAGACGTGGGAATCTCTTTGTTGTCTTTTCCTGTCCAAAAAAGGGAAAGGTGGATTTGAAAATGGAACAGTTGGGTTTTTAAATCTTTCTCAAGCAAAGGAAGGAAGGAAAAATGTTTTAAGAAATCAGAAGAATGAAAGACTTGAATTACCCATGAATGATGTGTAAAAGTTGCAAATTTCAATATCATGGGCCACTTCTCTCACTTCAACAGGTTCATCTTCTACTTCCTGTTCTTTCCATTCAATTTGTGATGTGGGTTTTCTTTACTTGTTAAAGACTTTATGGTTTCTGCTTTTATATAAATCCAGGCACTGTTTTAGGGGGTTATAAGAAATATTTCAAAATCATACATGAGTCACCTTGCCTTTTATCATTTTTCAAAAGTTGAACTTGGGTGATCTTTTGTTTTCTGTGAGTCATGAAGAATCTTTCTTCTATGCAAATTTCCACTGTGGGTTTTCATTATTTAGTGAGGAATTCACAGCTTCTGGATTTGTGAAAAATCTGTCTTTTGTTTTTGGTTGAAAGTGGATGAAATCATGTCTCTTCTCTCACGTAGAGCTGTTTTGTTTGTAATCTTGATGTTGAATGAATCATTTTAATGGCATGAAGCCTTATTTCTGTGCAAAATCCTTGCAAAGCTGAATTCTATTTTCATTTATATTTTAATGTTCTGGTTTGCAGTGTTGTAAATATCCAGTTATCTGTTGAGAAGAATTGTTTTAGTCGTTGGGATTTCTTTTTTTCTTTTCTACCTTTGGGTTTGTGTGATTGCTTCCATTTAAAGTTCGTCTCCTGGTTTCTCAAAGAGGGATGGCTGCTCATCTAATGATTTCTTGATTTCTTGAATCTTGATAGTCTTGGAGCAGAAGATTTATTGCGCGAAGAAGGCTTTTCTTATCTACCCAATTCCCACAAACTGTCAGGTAAAAAACTACACATTCCCTTCTTCACCCTTCCTTCATTTTCTAGTGTCACAGCAGTTTTTCATGTTTGGTGCCATACACATGCTCTGTATTCAGTTCCTTAAGTTGAATTGATTAACAAGAGTGCTTTATATACCACCGCTTTTAATTTCAGGAGGATAACTTTTCATGGATTTGGTGTCTTTCATTTCAGATTAATATTCCTTAGGATTTAATCAATGTTTGATTTTGCTAATGGCTTCCGTTCAAGAGGAAGCGGTCAGAAACTGGATATGTGATAATTCTATGATTTAATTTGAGAGTTTGTAACAGCTATTTGGTTATATTTGAGTTTTGGTGCAGATACCATTCTTCATCTGATACTGTAAAGGCGCGAACTTTGATTCCTTTGTGGACTTGAGTGTATGTGCAATGGACGAAAGTAATATGTGTTCGGCGATGGCCGGAAATGAGGTTGCTGCATTAAAAGAAGCACTCT
Organism: Litsea cubeba; assembly: GCA_012931725.1. NCBI lineage: Eukaryota > Viridiplantae > Streptophyta > Magnoliopsida > Laurales > Lauraceae > Litsea > Litsea cubeba. The sequence goes on along the minus strand of CM022949.1, from coordinate 80,834,768 downwards.
ATGCCCAACATCAACTCATGCAGAAGCTCTGTGTTGAGCTAGAAGTGGAAAGAGAAGCCTCCACAACTGCAGTGAATGAAGCCCTCTCCATGATTTTGCGTCTGCAGGGGGAAAAGGCTGTAGAGAAGATGGAGGCTAATCAATATAGGAGAGTGACAGAGGAAAAAATGCACCATGCTGAGCAATCACTGTCAGTTTTTGAAGAGCTCTTGTATCGCAAGGAAATGGAAATTGCTTCTCTCTTCTTTCAACTTGAGGCCTATAAGCATAAGTTGTTGAGTTTAGGATTCACTGATCTTGATATTGGAGAAACAAAATTTCCCAAAAATCGGCCTTTACATGAAGGTTATTATCACTTGGATGAAGTGGGTGTCTGGAAAACTGCCGGACAGAGCCTCTCTCTACCTGTTAAATGCTGTGAAGGCTTGAATTCTATGGAGCAGTGTGTTGAGTGGGGGGCATCCTATTCAACAAAGAGAGAAAATCCAGGGGGCACTACCCATGAATCTAATACTGAAATTGGATCCAAGAATCAGTGGAATAATATGATTGAGAATGAAGAGTTGAGTCAGATACACGAGGAGACGCGAAACATGTATACAGAATCAACAGTTGAAGATTGCAGTTCTTACTGGGATCGAATCGAACAGATGACAAAAAGGGTACAAGAGTTATCTCGTTGCAAGTCTGCCGATGAAGGATTTACATCTGAATGGGTTTTGGCAAATAAGGAGCTTCAGGTGACTATTGCAGCATATTCTGCAAGCCTGCGGGCTGGATCAAGGACCTGTTCGAGCCGTTTGGCAGTTAGCAGGAAACCATTGTATGTTTCAACAACAGGATTGGAGACTGTATTGGACACTGGTAGTTCATCGTCACTTGCAAGTTTTGAAGCTGAAGATACAGAGAACTTATCTGACTTCAATTCATGTAGCATGCCATGTGTAGAAACAGAGATGGAAGGAAATATAATTCGCTGTGCGAGTGTTCATGACATATATGAAGTACCACAAAATCTTGATAGTTACCAACTCTGTGATCCTCAGAAGCAAGTGGCTCAAAAACGGATCTTGGAGGTTGAGAAGAGGCTTGAAGAGCTGGATTTAGAGAAGAAAGAGAGTGTTGAACATCTCTCTAAAGATGATGCCCAATGGATAATGAAGGCAATGCCATATGCACACCATGACAAAAACTTTTGTGCACTGCCAAGTGGCATTAAAATGGATGGTGATTGGGTTGCCATGGATCCCAAAAACGGAATTGCTTCATCTCAAGTTGAGGTGCAACAACTCAAAAAACGATTGCGGCTACTTGAGGATGACACACGGGTTATGAAGCAAGAAGCTTCTGAAAGGAGAGATGAGGAAATTAAGTTGCTGAAGGCAATATGTGAACAGCTAAAGATAATGCAGTCTCAGATGAGTAGTCGGAAAGCTGACAAGCACTCTCCTCTGGATGAATCCTTGATAGCCTTTGCCATGGAGGTACTTTTCCTCACATTACATCTTGAATTTTTGATTTTGTTAAAATGATCACTGTGGGTTGACTTGGTATTGTTGGCTTCTTATTGTTTTTTCTTCCATTATTATTTTCATATACTAGTTTGTTCTTTGTATTAAACTAATTTTGCATTGCTAATTTTACCCTTTCATTCTGCTTTCATTCTATGTTTCTCACACCATTCCTGAATCTTATGAGTGTTTCCTTGGCTTACTGGTAGCTGTAGCATATGCTTATCATGAGATTTGCAAGTTCTACACATGTGGAGGCCACTGCACTCAAAGGCGGACATTTGTGTGACATTTGAACTGTCGATCCGGTTGGTCTCACGTGTAGATGCCTGTCCAAAAAAAAGACTGGTCTACTCATCAGGTGGCTGACAGTGTACAATACAATTCAGTGGTGAAATATGATCTTTATATTGGACCACCTGAAGAGTAGTCTGGCCTGATTTTGCCACAGCATCTACATGGTGGACCAACCTTATATCTGGTGTCTGTGTCACACACATATATGGCTGTGTGTGGATTGGTTTATTTTCATGCCTGTGTGGAACTGCAAAACCCAGCTTATTGTGATATAGTGGGGGTTTCCATGCATAGATGCTAGCAAAGGTTATTTGAATTGTCCTACATATCTAGAGATCATCACTAAATATGAGTAGAACTAGCAAAGAAGTGCAGCTGATTTTTCTAGACAAATCACGTATCTAGAGATGAAAGTTAATCATGTACTTTCTTGTTGTAACAGGCAATGCTGTCCTTTTCAATTTAGTCATGCAGGCAGAATTGTGTTTGTGAAATTTCCTATGCAACATCAAATTCCGATGCGCTGGTGTTCAGTTCATGTTTCTTGGCTCATCAGTGCTGGGGGAACCTCTTTTTTGTTTTTGAGAAATCGGTTACATGGAATGTATATTTTTTTGATTTTTCATATCAGTTACATGATGCGTATATTTGTGGATTGCTTATTGTATACACACTGTATCAAGTAAACATTCATCTCCAAAGATGTATAGTTATACATGTTGGATCTTAAAACATATCCAGACTATCATCGTCTTCTTCCATAATGATTTACTTTCCATGTTTGCTCTTGATAGAGATCCAAGGGAACGAAAATAGAGTCCGCAAAACTTTGACGCCCTCTTTGTTAATCTGTCCGGAAATGTGAACTGCAAGTAATAAATGTAGGTAAAATGAGACATCTTCTTCTTGTTGTGTGCTGCATTTTTGTCATGGCAAGTACTGTTTCATTGATTTTAGTTTAGCAGGCTGTCCTAAGTTTTCTGAATAGAATCATTCATTCTAGGAGGACTATAAAGCATAGTTGTCAATTTCATTTTAGAGATCTTTTTGTTATGCATGTGGGCTGAAACATTGGAGTTCTGACATTTCATTTTAGTGTTTTTTTTTTTTCACGAAAAAATTAATTATAAATTAAGACAAAATGGAAAAGGATAAGGAACCAAAGAAACGTTAAAACTAAATGTTTACATCGTTATGCATAATCAATAATGTGCCTCATTTGATTGCGATGTTTAAAAGTCACACTGATGGATGATCTTAACAATCCTGAAGTTGGTCCTTTCCATACAAGGAAACAATCACACATTGAGCATCAACCCCACAGGTAAGATCCTGTCCTTAGCTAGAGAATCAGCAGCAGAATTAACCACTCTCAGCATGTTGGAAAAGGATTACTCTCTCTTGACCCAGAAGAATATCCTTCAATTTGTCTAACCCTGGTCAAATTTTCCAAGGACGATGCACCTGTTCTTCCACCTCACAGAACATGCCAAGTCACCCACTATTACCAAAGGAAAGAGGCCTAGATTAAATGTGCCAGTTTCCATGACCAAAAAATAACTAAGATGACACTGCATCTGCACTGAACTGTGATGCTATTTGAAATTGTAATTACACAGCAATCATATCAATAGCTTAAGATGGAATGATCTAATGCTGTTCTTGAAGGTGATTATTTTTCGGCTATCAGTGGGGATCGGGAAGGCTTCTCATCCTTGGAGACTGGCAGACTGAGTGGAGGAGGTGCAAGATATTTTGAGATAGTTGGGTGCTTCGTTTCATCATATTTTAAGAAAGGCAAATGTGCCGGCAAATGGTCTTGCAAGGGAATGAGTTTTTCATTCTTCCATTTAATTTGATGAATACTTTCTTTTAAGTTTTTGTTTTTGTGTTCTTCATTTTTGTTTTTTGGCAGTGTTTCTACCTTGCTGGTTTTCTTAAAATTAATCTTATTATAAAAAATCTACACAGTAATTATATTTTTCACATACCATCATAGTGCAGTGCAGATGTAATATCATATTAGTTATTTTTTGGTCATGGAAACTGGCACATTTCAGCCCAACGCAGGCACCAGTACAGATCCAATAGCTTGTTAAGATAGGTGATCTGAATTCTAATGGCTCAGAGTGGTATGAAAGGATTATGTTTGCATGTGGGTAAAGAATATCTAGTGGGTCCAACATATCTAGGGTATATAGGTGAATGGATTCGATATTTCATCTAGTGGGACCGCATGGGTGGGTCAATGGGTATATAGTTTGGATCTTGTACATCCCATTTAGATATGCTAGGATGGACTTTCCATTCTATCTCAAAGAGATGATTTGAGCCATTCTGTTAAACCAATGTTCCATAGATTTCAACCATGGTTTATTCCAAGCAACCAATGTGTCAATTTAAATATAAATTGACCATAATTTGGTTAAGTTCAAAATGGTTATATATTTTCCATTTTACTCAAACGACTGGCTGCATAAAACATAGGAGGATGTTAGTAATTTCAAGAAAAAGAAAGGGTGTATGTATAAATTTCCCATAGATGGGTGTTCGTAGTTTCAGAAAAGTACACTTTGTTTTTTTTCATTGTCAGAAAAGAGGGATGTATTTGTAAATGTTCCATATAGGGGTGTCTTTGTAATTGCTAGGAAATAGAGGGGTGTATCCATAGACGCATTCTGCTATGTTGCACTGTAGGAAATTACTATTTCAAGTTGGAGTGCAAAAGATGGGATCACTTTGGCCACTTGAATTGGTGGTCTGTCTCAATCTCCACATCAAATGTATTCTCCCTGAAGTCATTGAAGTTGTTCATCGAATATGCCTAATTATTGATAAGCCAAAGCCCAAGAAGATATTGAACACGCAATCCTGACCATCAGTTGAATAAAATGTTTCTTTCCATCGTGAACCGCTGAAAGTCAGCAGTTTGTATACTGAAGTTGAGATCATCCAGATGATCTGAATGGAACCCACATAATGGTCAATTACAATCACCAAACCATTTGAGCAGACCAAGCACTATAAATCAAGTACATCCATCACTGTTGAACTTTACAGAGAATTGTAGATCAGTCAATCATCAGCCTACTCAAAAGTCTCCTCACGTAATGGTAGAGGATGATATCCCAAGTGATGAGGCAAAGGTTGCCGTGGTATCACCGGTGAGATAGCGCTTCAGTCGATCCAAGTCATCAGCAGCATCAAGCATGGTGGGTCTAGTTGAAGGGGCCTCTTGGGTGCAAAGAAGGCCTAGTTCTATCAGTTCAGAAATGGAAACTTCTGACATGTTTCTCACTTCAGGACTCTGATCCCACGAAGCTCTCATAAGTGAATAGTCGATGACTTTCTCCAGCCGACCACGATAATGGCTCTTCACCCATTTTGGCAGGCTCAGACCACCTACAAACATATCATCTGTGGGCCTCTTCCCTGTCACTATTTCAAGCACAAGAATGCCGAAACTGTATACATCTCCCTTGGTAGATGCATTTCTTCCCATTCCATACTCTGAAATGTCATCACATGTCCAACAAACATCTTAAATCTACTTTCAATTATGACTACTACTATGAATGCTAAACCTCACTAAGCTGTTAGCCTAGGATAATTTATTAGAACATATTATTCATTCTTAAAGGTATTTAGTGATATGTAAAAGGGCCCATGAGGATATTCAGAAGTCGCGATTTGCTTAAGCATTTTGGGAAACTGAAGGTAATCTGTTCTATGCATTCAGGGTGGTGCAGACAGCAGAAGTCACATTTAACAGGATAGTATTTTTCTTCATTTAGTCGGCCTTGATGATTGCCAGAACGATTTAGGATACGAAGGGAAGGAGTAAAAAAAATACTTCCCACCTAAAGTTATTTGTAAAAGTATACATCAGTGTGCCCAAATTACTGCCATTTTTATTCAGGCCAGCACCCTATACAGGTGGGGTCTACATTTCAGTGATCCAGACCAGTCATCAAGTGGTTATGGGCAATGTTACTAAGAAACTCCCCTGCTAGACATTAATTATCTATCAATTGTTTTTTATATGCGCAGTTACCAAGAAAAGATGGCAAACAGTCCATATTTTTAAAAACTATCCATCAATTAGTAAATATTCAATGGAGGATATTTCATTTCATTGCCTATCCATGGTCTGGTCAACCTGATGAGTGACCTGTATCATGAAAAAGTTGGGTCCCACCTGTATGTAATTATTGGCTCAATTGAAAATGACTTTAATTTGGGCTAGCATTGTGCTGTACCTCTTTCTCGTTCTGCACCAGCTCAAATGCAGAGAGTAACAGATCACCATCCATGCTTCCTACGTAATTTGGTATTTATCCACGTAAACCTCACTTGCTGACATTTTGGTAGGTAAGCAATTGCTCCACCATCTGAATCTTCATTTGAGGTTGTAAAAACATTCTTGTCTTCAAGAGGAAGAAAATGGTACCTGGTGCAATGTATCCGATTGAACCACAAAGAAGGTTGGCTGTTGAATTCGTCGTGTTTTCGACTGCCATGTGTCCCTGTTCAGCTGTCATAACTAACCTAGCAATTCCAAAATCTGTTACTAGTGCATTCATATCATCATTAAGTAGGATATTGCTGGGCTTCAAGTCGCAGTGGATGACTTGGATTGGAGAATGGTGGTGCAGGTATGCCAGTCCCTCAGCAACATCGCTTAAGATATTTACCCTTTCAATCAAAGTCAAACTTGAATTACTGCAACTTTGTCCCTGCGGGTAGAGATGGCTTTCTAAGCTTCCATTTGCCATGAATGGAAGAACCAAAGCCTTGAAGTCTGGGAGACTGCAGGCAGTCACAATTCTCATCAGGTTCCTGTGCCGAATTCGCTTTAAAATCTGGCACTCTCTATTGAAGCTCTTGGTAGAGTTCTGAGCTTGCAGTTGTAGAACTTTCACAGCAACGACACTACCGTCTCTCAGTACTCCTCTGTAGACATGGCCAAAGCTACCTGACCCAATCAATCTGCTTTGCTCAAATCCTTCTGTAGCCTCCTCAAGTTCTCTGTAAGTGATTCTTGGGTAGCTCGAAATCAATGTCGGAGAATACTTGCCCAAAATCCCTTTATCTCTGTGAATTGCTGATCTTCTGAGCTTCTTGACACCAACCATACAACAAATGGTAAGAAGAAAAACTGATGCGGAAACAATGCTGACAAGAATGCCTGTGAATTTGGCTGAATGTCTTCTGGTAATCTGCTTAGAATGGCAACTTGGTGTTCCAAATGATGAGCCACAAAGATTTGGGTTTCCCTGAAACGAGTCAAATGTCAGAGAATCAAATATGCCACCGCTTGGTATTGATCCGCTGAAGTTGTTATATGAGAGATTTAGTTCAATGAGGGTGTTAGAGTTCTGAAGGAAGGCTGGAATTTCACTGGAAGGTGATTGTACGAGAGATCCAAGGATTTAAGACTAAGAAGATTGCCCATAGACTTTGGAACTGGGCCTTGAAGAGAATTGTGAGAGAGGTTGATCAGCTCAACTGCTAGGCAGTCATCCAAATTGGCAGGAATCTCTCCGGTGAAGTTGTTCGACGACAAATCAATAGCACGAATCTTGTCCATTTTACTTAGCTCCAGTGGCACCATCCCGCCTAAGAAGTTGTTAGACAGATTGAAGTATATCGTCATGTCCCTCAAGCCTGCAACTTCTGCCGGTATGACTCCTGTTACCTTGTTGTGGGCCAAGTCCAAGGTCTCTAAACTTGGACATTTTCCTAGGTTTGGTGGTATTGTTCCTGAGAGCATGTTATTGTTGAGGATGAGTCTCCTTAGTTGGGTGAGGTTCTCTAGTGTGGTTGGAATGCGCCCTGAAAGCTTGTTTCTGGACAGGTCTAACAAACCCAAGTGACTTAGAGTGCCTAGTGAAGCTGGTATTTCACCCTCTAATGAATTGTTGGATAGGCAGAGTCTTTCTAGCTTGGGCAGATGACTTATTTCCAAAGGAATGGAACCATTCAGAAGGTTACTTGATAAGTTCAAAAGAGTAAGGTTTGAAAGGTAGGCTATATTTGATGGGATTGCACCTTGAATGAGATTATTTTCAAGATGAAGCTCTGAAAGATTTACATGCTTTAGGCCAATTACTGAAGGAAGCTCACCTCCTAGATTGTTCCCTGACAGTTCAAGCTCCCTTAGATGAGTCAGATTTGAAATGGAGTAGAAGAAAGGTGTGAGATTTGTGTTACCATCATGACTAGAGAGTTTGTTATATGAAAGATGCAATGTTCTCAGTTGATGCATATGCATTACAACTTCTGATGGCAATCTACCTGTTAGAAAGTTACTCTCCCAGATCAAGGTTCATCAACTGTGAGGCATTGGATAGTGACACTGGAATGCTGCCAACTAAATTGTTCAGATAAAGATAGAGATCGCTCAAATTTGGCAGATCGTTTCCAATCTCTGAAGGAATGAAACCAGTGAATGAGTTAGAAGAAAGGTCTATGTATTGTAATGCGGTGCAGTTGTAGAAGAGGGAAGGTGGGAGCTGGCCTTGTAGCTGATTTCCGCTAAGGTTGATGTAGAGGAGTTTCTTGAGTTTTCCTAAGCTCTCAGGAATTTCATGTTGCATAAGGTTTCCTTTTAGACTGAATTCTGTTAGGCTCTCTAAATTGCCAAGCTCAGAAGGAATGGGTCCTTCAAGGAAATTCTCTGACAGATCAAGCTGCTCAAGGCAAGAGAGATTTGACAAAAATGGTGAAATGGTTCCTTGCAAAAAGCTACTCCCAAGATACAGCATAGTTACTCTTTCTCCATTCTGACTACAAATGATGCCATTCCACTTGCAAACATGGATGGTCTCTATCCAATTACTAAGCATGTTCTGAGGATCAACGAGAATACCTTTCTTGAATGCCAAAAGTGCTGATTGGTCTATCTGCAACCCATTCGATTGGTGTTCTTGGAGAAGAAGAGCAGCGAATGGCAAATTGAGAAGATGAATCAAGGCTATAGCAAAAGCACCCATTTGATAATGTTTCATGTCTGTTACTGTGAGTAATGAGAACTTCTGTGATGCAAGAAAAGCCAACCATGAGGTCTACATTACTATACAATTCAAAGACATTGAAGGAGAAGGGAAGGTGGAGTACCTGGCTGTTCAAAAGTATCTGAAAAAATAGTGATTGTGTGTTAGAAATCTACTAGTGGTTGGAAGCTTAGGCAACTTGACCAGTGGGATGTAAAGGTAATGATTTTCTTTCAGACGTGGGGGCGTATGTAGTAGAGTTGGAATGCAATTACATGTACAGTCTTGAAGTCAGAGTCCAATCATATCTTCCAACGGATATTACCCTTCTTTCTTATCCTCTAAAATTAGAAAAAATGGCTAGATATTAAGAATTCTATAAAAAAAAGGGGTAGGCCTAAGAGGTCATGGATGAAAGTAATAGATATGAAGAAGTGCAACCATTTTGAGGATTTATCTTAGGATAGATTGGAACAACAAAGCAGAATTCATGTAGCCAACCCCAACAAAGTTGGGACGAGGCTTTGATTATGGTGGTGATCATCATGATAAAGAAAGTGTCCTCATTTTCAAAAATGTCCTCATTTTCAAAACTGTTCTCTTTGTTAACAGTTGACCTTTTCTTTCCAGTTATGTAAAAGCCATTGGCCATAATTCATTTCTATAAGCATGTTAAATAAATTTGCACATCAACATTTTAAACTGAATTTGTCACCTCCATACTAGCTTAGTTCTTCAAAAGTGAAAGGGCTTTTCATTTGAATTTTTGTTCTTTCCAAAGAGATGCTTTCTTCACCATAATCTTGCTTAACCTGCTCATCACATTTACATATTAACTAAAAGGAAAATTGATATTGTTTTGGGCCTTTGAACTTCATTGTAAATTAAGGGTTGTAATATGTGAAACACGAACATAACAGCTCATGTAAATCTTGTGCTGTCCTTTCTCTCTTTTGTGGGGATAGCTTGTGTTGTAATTTATTTTCATAAAGAAAATCATTCCATGGTTCTATTTTTCTAGTAACATAGTAACAAATCAGTTGCAATTTTTTAGCTAAAGATTTTTTTAAAACCTTGTGTTAGTCATAGTAATAGAACAGCACAAACATAGAAATGAATATGTTTTCTTTCAATTATTTAATTTCAACTGACACCTTTTATATATGTTGTTACCACTCTTGCAAATGTGTTTCCAAAGATTTGATTTGACTCTTTATTCTCCTCAAATTCCACAATCATAGAGCAGAAAAGTTCTTTTGTTTAGGAAGAAAGATGTTGGGTTCCAGCCTAACAACCTTATCAATAACTTGACATGTTCACAATATGAGCTGAGATCTTTGGTAAAACAAAGTTCTCAACTCCACTCCAATACATATTGGTCACTAACTCCTACTATTAGATCATGGAACCAAATTTACATGGGTTATTTCTCATAGAGGACAAAAGCTAGGTGCTAGAATCTTGTAATGATAAGACTGAAATTTGTAGTCCACAGGAGGCTCTTTGAATAAGGGTATTTAATCATCATAATGATATGACTAACATAAATTACAACTTGTGAGGCCCCATCTCTGGTGGGCCATCAATTTGAATTTGAATACTATATATTAGCTTAAGTATTTTAATTATACTAATTATGGGGTTTAGATAAGGGCAGTTATGTATTTTCCTAGGGTTAGTCTAGTTGTGTAATTAGTAGAGTCAATAGGGTGTCTTTTGTTAATTTTAGAGTTGGTTAGTTTGTTAGAGGCCCTAGCTAGAAATTTGGTGTTACTATAGGGGGTTTGCACCAGAGAATCTTCTAGAAGCCCCACCTAAGACCTAAGTACCCTCTACCCCAACCCTAATCCTATTCTAACCCCAAGGGCATTTTTGTCCCTAGCCCAAAAACCCAACCTATTTAAACTAAACCCTCTCTGCCCAAGCAATCACTGTTCATCTCCTCTCTCAATTCCTATCTCTTTCTCTCTTCTTCTTCCCCACTTCTCTCCAACGAGCCCTCATCTTTCCCTCCAATTCCTATCTCTCTCCCTCTCTCTTTCTCTCCCCAGAATTCCCAATAGTAGGACGACCCCAGCTAGAACCCCAGGCTGATCAACAACAGAGGAGTCCTACTGCTGAAACCTTTGGTTACTAATTGGTTCTCTGTTATTTTCTCTCTTTTCCTTCTACCTTCAATTGATCAGGCAAGTGCCCTATGCTGATAATCTAGATTGCATGTTTTCCTCCTTTGATTTGCAATTACAATTCCAATTGCTGTATATACATGTTAGATTCTTATTGAGCCTGTCTTTTGGTTTTTCCTTGACCATTGATGGATGAGGTTACCTCATTTGGATGATCAATGGTCCGGTTGATGGATGGATGATATAGAAGTGATTTTCTTCTTTGATAAAGCTTCTGTGATGGTTTGAGGAGAAGTTCAGGGGGATTGGGGTCACTGTACCAAATTCCCGGAGGTGGAATTGTGAAAACCCATCTTGCTGCGTCGAGACCGGGACCCAGGTGGGACCACCTTTGGAAAATCAGGACCCCACATCTGATAGAGGGGCCCTGGGCGACCATAGTAGTGCAGCCTGATCTGAGTTTGATCGGTGCGGGGGCCACCATCCTTGCACTAAGGAGATATTGGGCGTCATTCAAGATCGGTCTTCATTTTGAACATCAGACAGTGGCGGGACCCACTAGGTGATCTGATCACAATCTCGTCCGCCCTAATGGCCGTACGAGGTGGGGTGATCATGAAGGTGGATCTTGATCTAAATCTGATCAAGCATGTGAAAGTGGTCCAGTGAATTTGTGGGGCCCAGGTAGGTTCCTGATTTCAGATCTGGTCCAGATATAGGATCATGAAATTCTCCTCAAACCCAGAGCTCAGCGATGGCCGAGCTCAGCACTGATCGAGCTCAGCGATGGCCGAGCTCAGCATTGGCAGAACTCAGCGATGGCCGAGCTCAACGATGGCTGGATTCAACACTAGCCGAGCTCAGTGTTGACCGAACTCAGTGTTCTGCTGAGCACAATGCTCAGGTCGAGATCCGCGTCTAGGCCGAGCTCAGCGTTTAGGCCGAGCTCAGTGTTTAGGCCGAGCTTAGTGTCTTGGCCGAGCTCAGTGTTATGGCCGAGCTCAGTGTTTTACTGAGCTCAGTGCCAGACCGGGCTCTGTGCTTAACCGAGCTCAGCGCTTAACCTAGCTAAGAGCTTGACCGACCTCAATACCTGACCGAGCTCAATGCTTTATCGAACTCAGCTAGGTGACCGAACTGAGCTAGGTGCTTTACCGAGCTGAGCTGGGTGACCGAGCTGAGTGTTCAATGGAGCTCAAGTGCTTAGCCGAACTCCGAGCTGGATTCCGAAAAGGCCGGATTCCAACAAAGGAGACTAGAACCTGGGACATTCCCTTTAGCCAGAGTTCTTAGTGTGCACGGCCAACTACCCAGGCCAGGGGGTTAGCCGAACTCACAGGAAATTCTGGACAATCAGGCATTGCCTGCAGGGTGTTTCTTCTCTGATCCCAGTGTGCCGAGCTGACCGCCCAGGCCAGGAGGTCGGCTGAGCACACTGTGTACAGTGACACTTCCCAGATTCTAATTTATATTGTTGTAATCATATGTGGGGCCCATTGACCATCCAAATAGACTTCCATCACTGTGCCAACCACGAGTCGATGGTGTGGCTCAACCTTGACTCGTGGGGTCCACTAATTAAGGTCCAGGTTATGTAATCTAAGATGATTCGACCTTTATACATTACCAGTGATGCACATAACTTCTGAGCACCAAACACAGTATTCCTTAGCATCTGTGGTTTCACTTAAAGATCGAATTACCTGAGATAGACCTGAATCTGAAAGTGGATCATTTACTTAGGTTGGACTGTTGATATCTTCCATTGATCCTTGTACTTGGAAATTCATCTCCATCATATTATTACTGTCACTCTATTGTCCTTATTATTGCTTATACCTGTTAATTAAATGGAAAATGGAGGACTCAAACCTAGGACTACTTAGAGGTGACCCGATAATATGATTGGGTGAACATTGACCCGTGTCTGTGGCTAGGCGGGCCCTTTTATGACCTAAGTGTGGATGTGGATTACCTTAGACTGGAGAGGTTAGATTGTATGGGCTTGTGACTCATCCTGGGGATAAATGGATCATATGTCATTGAAAATGGACTTGTGTCTTTTTTGGACTGCTGTAAACCAGGCCGTGTATTTGGTGGGCCTTGGTATGGATCCAATGATTGGACTTGGACTTGTACTATGATCCATAGGTTGTATTGGGTACTTGGATCTCTTAGGGACTTTTGTTAGGACCTTGTTCACGCAAGGCAAAGCCTAGACAGACATAGACCCTTATTGTTTCCTGAGTCGGCATAAACATTCACTCAGTTGATCTAAGCTCAACCAGTTGGACTGATCATCACTGGTAGGAGCTATTGAGAGTGTTGTGTGGCTATCATGATGAGCATTGTTGGAGATGGACGGTGCGATACCGAGTCCGGTCTCAGTGTGTGTTGATGGATGATGTTATTTGCGGGGCTAGATAATCCCCAACACTGTGAGATTTTACCCGCCGCGACTGTGTTCAGTATGGGAGGGCCGCGGCATAATATCCCGCGGTATCCAGCTTGTGTGAGTGTGCCATTTTGTGTAGGTTTATTATATTATGTTTATCTTGATTCTATTTGTTTATCTTGCTCAACTGCTTAGGATCTGTACCATTGCTATTCTCCTAACTTTATTACCGTCTCTACTCATTTGATGCATACATTCTATATTATTTGCATACTGTGACTTGCCAGATCTTTAGATCTGATCCACTCTTGGTGCTTAGGTCTTGACCCTGAGTTCGAGGGCGATGCGTACGCACTCGTAGAGGCGCCTGTAGTAGGTGACTACGGATGGGGACCGGCCGACCTAGAGGTCGAGCCGGAGGGTGGAGAGCTAGCACCAGTGGCAGGGGCTTGAGTGTCTGTTTGTTTGGGATTATGAGAGATTTTTGTGGTGAGCTGGGTAGTTAGTCAAATATGTAATTAAACCTTGATTTTTATCACTTGTCATTTTTAGGCTGGATAAGCCCGTTATACATGATATGGTTTTGATGATACCTTATGCTTCCGCAATCTCTGTATTGCTTCCGCTTATTTCTTTATGCTTCTGCAATATTAACTGTTGTTATAATATTGTTCAAAAAGTTTTAAATTGGACCTCACTGCGGACCTACGATCTTGGAAGTTCTCGGATTTTCCGGGAAGTAGCGCGCCAATTTCGATACTTTGACGATTTTCTCGGTATCCGGAATTGGGGCGTTACACAACTAATCTATATTTAAAGAGTGATCATCATGGGATGCTTTTAAATTGTGTGTTCATAGTTTGAAACTGGATCCAACCGAGTTAGTCTGACTCATAAGACACAATGGATATGCATATGGTTGTTATTGTAGGGCATGAATGTCGTTTTATTCAGATTTTAATAGTAATAATTTTTTTTTTTTTTAAGATTCTGCAATGCCCTACTTGAAACATCCACTTATTTGTATAAGATCATTCTGTATGTACATTAAGTTGATGAGTAACTTTACCAAATTGTTGAATGAAGGAGCATGCAGAAATAGTATGATGCCTAATTAAGACATCAATGTCCCAAAACTAATTTTCAAGGCTTGTTTCTTTGCCTTCATTGAGAAGCATATCCACAAACAAATAGAAGTTGGAATGTCAAGAAAAAAATTTTTGGAACAACAAAACCTCCCTATTCAATTTTGTTTGAATGTAGATTTCTTTTTCCTGCTACCTTGCTAATTAAAAGATGTAGAACTTTCTATTCTTGTTTAATACTAATGAAAATGTGTTCCTGTCCACTATATGAGCTTGACCTGTCTAAATGCCATTATCTTTTACCAGCTCAATTGAACTTCAATGTGCTTGGTTCTTTCTTGAAATACATGCTGACTGCAATGTAAATCATTCCTATATTACCATTAGCATGGACTACAGGCCATCATGGTTGATCGCTTAATCAAATCATATCGTTATGGTCTAAAGTTTTAACTAACAACTGTAGCCAAGCCATGATTTTCAGCTGCAGCAGCCTCGCTGCTGTCTTTGTTTCTTGCTTGTCCATGACAATAGATTCAGTTCTACCTGCACTACTGAATAGTATGTCTCCAGTAAAAAACAAATGATTTCCTTGAATTCCTCACGTCTATCTGATTAACTCCATAACATATGCAATATCTGGTCTAGTAATTGTTGATCAGGCAAAGCTATTAACTTGCCTTTGCTTTTATGTTAGTAAACTGAAACTGATCAGCGAATCATCTTTGTTAATTGGTGCATGTGCTGCATATTCCTTGGAATGATCATCCTTAATCATCTATATTAAGATGTTTTTTTGGTTCATCAATTCTGGGAAGATTGCTTTCTGCCACCAACAAATCCCACACTTTGCCATTCCCATCAATCTACTAAATTCTGAATCAAAGGCTCTCAACCACAATCACTTTTCTATTCAAATAGAAAAAAAGGAACACACCACCGAAGTCACTACACCATCTAAGAGATCAATTTTTTTTTTGTCTATTTGGAACAAAGTCTAGCTCTTGAGAGTTTCAACCAAAAGAACTGGCAATGAAGTAGAAAGCGAGAAAGAATTTAGGAAGGAGATCATTGTCCTCAATCTATTAACAAAACCCTGAATCCACAAGAAAGAACTAGTGGATACCCCAAAGAGAAATTGAAATTCGTATTGTATTTAATTAGCAACATGACAATGACTTATATCAACCCAAAACCTCTAACCTTCCGAAAATAGTAAAAGTTATTAAATATAGTATAGAACCATATAATTACATAAAACCCTCAACCTAAACTCCAAATTATTTTTCATGACCTTCCACCAAAATTCAGACTCAAACGGACTTAAAAACCATAAAACAAGCATAATAGAAAATTAATACGAAAGTAAGTTTTGGATGAAAATTGCATGCTTTGAAATGGCCTCAATTTGGGGACATTGTAAAAAAAATGCTCAATTTTTTTATCAACCTTAAGGCTGCTTATGCACACAAGACGAGAATTTGGATTAAAAGTTATGGCTGTTTGAAGTTGACTCAATAATTTTTTCTAGATAATTTCTTACTATCTTCTCATTACAAAAATTGTTCTGCCAGTAGTTCTAGGCCTAAACGCCTATTGAAGTCATGAAGGAAACGCAAAGAGCTACAGCAGCTTACCAGGGATCATTAAATTCCTAGGATTATTTTTCATTGGATGAAGTGTGCAAACGAAACTCATAATATAACCACCACATAGCAATGGAATAAAGCTATATATATATGATGAAGGTGATGAAGTGTGAACAATTATTTCCTATCCATTTTGATCCTTCACTCTTCACCCCTTCTTATAGTAAGCCCAATTCGTAGGAATTCTCAGAAATTTATTTCGATTTTTCCAAACATGCCGTTGGCCCCAAAGCAATCACGACGGTCCATTTCATCGCTTGCTTTAAACTTTATTTTGTGGACCTACTTACTGCATATGGTGTTTTTTCCCTTAATGTGAACAAACAATGACAGATGATCGATCTTAATCATCTGATTTTTGCCAGTTGAATTTAGAATGCTGATTGCATTCTCCTTAAGCTTCCAATTTGAAGGCCACTATTGCTTCATTGCAGTAGTTTGATTAAGTTGTTTCTTAGGCTTTACTCAATCCACCATTTGGCCCAGAAACCGCGGCTAAATTGCAAGTTCTGGCAAAACACACATTATTGAAATCTAGTCACAGTATTTGATATGTTTTGATATTAGGAGAGAATAACAAGAAATCAGATCTGCATATTCTTCCCTTTCATATCTTGTAGTGTCCATGTGTAACCCACTACAAACTTTGTTCCTGTTACAATCACTGTCATAAGTGGTTTCACAATCATGCCGCACTATGTAAAGTAAATGCCTGGTGTGCTCATCACCTGCACCTGAATGGTGAACTCACATTAGCCAATGTGAGTGGCAAATGACTCATCGGATCTTGCTTTGTGGCAACTCATCCACCGTACATTTGGCAAATATTTACATCAAAAGATGACATGATCTGTTTTCATGGGTCCCACTATCGATAGAATCAGGGCTGAAATCTTGCATCAATTGGTCATTGTAGCCATATTGATTGTTTGAATGATGAGCATCAATTTGATGGTTATGATTATCTGATCAAAATACAGGAAAGACTTTGTATTTAGCCCATCCACAATGAGGTCTAAGGTACTTGGACGGTCCAGATTGGCACCCTTTCACATGTGCGGTGGATGATCTCAAAATTTGAGCTATAGGTTTAGGGGTTGGATCCATAAAAGTCTGAAAGTTTTGTTAATTTGATGTTTGAACTCAAGGTAGTTTCATTTAAAGTGAAACTCTCTGTGAGACCCAATTATATGGTTTCACATGGACAAGCTTGATTGCATCTAAAGGGGTGAACTCATTTTGAGTTGCTGGAGTTAAGGTGAATGACTCACTCAATGGGTCATTCAATTGGAATAGTTGCACCATATCTGAGTTTCTACAGGCTTGGATGTTGAACTAGTGGGCCTGCTTTATTCGACTTTCTTATAGTTTGGCCCAACCCATTGATGCCCGTAATCTATTTTTCATAAGGAAACAAGGGCACCAAGCAGATGGAAAAGTTTAACGACCTCATTTAATGACTACTCGCAATGACCCCAGGGTGAACCTGGAGCTTGAAAGGATGTGTGCATCAGGTGATAGGGTTTGGTAAGTACAGAGTAGTTCATGCCTGAATTTTTTGGTTATGGTTCTGATTGGTTAAAGAGGGACCTGTTCACATCCCTATATGAGATGCATCCATTCATCTGGTGGTCCTCACCAGGGATGGAACATAATGATGTCAATAGATCAAGTTTGGCCCAGGCAGAGGTCAGTCCAGCCCAGCCCATTTGTATTTGGTCCTAAATTTTGGCCAGCACAGCCCTTTGTGTCTGAAAATTAAGGGAAATTAGACCCTTATAAACAATATATTGCATAGAGATATGGGCTATAGTTTATATAATATCAGTTAATATTTGATCAAAATCGAACAGTCGAAACAAGTTTGTTTCAACTTCATAATGTTGCCCCCATCCCTGTGACCGATCCACGCCAGGCTTCCCATATTTGTAGCCTTCTATACCCAATTGTGTGGGCTTTCCTTTTCACTAAGGTGCTCTCCTCTTCCCAATTGCGTGGGCCGTCATTCCCACATGTGTGGCCTCTCTGGGTCCAAGGCCCCTAGGCTAGGGTAAAAAAAAAAAAATTCATAGCACTGTCCATTTACTATCAACACTGGTTTCCAATTAAACGTGTGGAAGGCCCAATTTCCATGATGATGAAACCAGATATTAAGATGAAAAACCAGATGTATACTTGATTAGTATATTAATAGTATGCTGTCTCATAGTTAAGAATGGGCTCTTATCCCAGTGGTAAGAGGCGTCAGTTCTTACCTAACTATCCAGGGCCCGAACCAGGGCAGTCATCTTTTAGCACCCGAGGGCTGTTTTACCTCACCTAAGGTCTACTTCCCTTTCTCTAGAGGACTGGGTTCCCGTCTCACAACCCCCTAAGCTGGGTAAATAAAAAAAATTATATTTATAGTTTGTAGAGATAACATCGATTAGGTTTGTTTATGTAAAGATGAAATATATATAGTTCATTTTTTTTGGATTGCTCATTATTAGGTCTTAACAGATCTTCCACTCTTACATCTGTATTTCCTTCGTTCTTGGGTATTTTAGATCAATTGGTTCTCATATATATGATCAGACCTAGTTGATATGGTTTGTATGGCTTGAATCACAAAATTCATTAGATTGTTTGTTAGATATGGTCCTCTGGTGTCTTTTTTTGGGGTCTCAATGGATGTCACATTTTCGATTAAAAACCATAATCGTAAGATGCTCTAGAAATGTGGTGAGGGATACCAATGGCGAGAAGAATGGAACTAATTAACATTTTGGATACTCGCTAATTAGCTATGTCTTTTGAAGAGTTAATTCATGTTTTCAGAATTTTGAATGAGGCTGCTCAGGCTCTTCCCAAGGCGGGCTGTCGCGTTTGGATGAGGTTGTGTGGACTGGTTAATGGTCTTTTAACCGTAGATATTTTTAGATTCAATTCAATAGTTAATAAAGGTTTGATAAGCATGAAAATTGGGCAAGGCACACAATAGTGTAAAAGATCAGCACTGATTGAAGGTGAACCGAAGTGGGTTCGGTAGACCTGACTGCCTCATATAAGGAGAAACTCACCCTTTAAAAGTGCCTTTCGAGTTTATGAAGAGTCTTTTGAAAAAGAAAAAAAAGTATTCAAAACTATTTCCGATGCCTCTACTAAGGCTTCAATGTTTTGGTAGGATTGATTAGTGAAGAAAATTTAATATGGAATCAGAGTCAGCCTGTCGAAAGTTCGAACAACAGGAGCGACTCGGTGCTGAAATGCTGAAATGCGCATGCTGTGAAATATACGCCGACCAGGTTTCACTTGAGGGGGAGTGTTGAAAAATACTTCTACTCCTCTACTAATGCCTCGAGATTTTGGTAGAATTTGTTATGGGAGAACACTTAATAGACATAAATTTAAATATGGATGGCAATGGGTCACGTTATGTACGTGCAGGTACCCATCCCAAACCTGACCCAATTTGTGGCATGTTGAATTTTTTACTGCCAAAACCGATTCAGGGTGGGTTTTGTTAATCCCAATTTTTTATTTTAAAATGAAGTACAAAATTGTGTACAAAATGTGTATAAACTATAAATATATAATCGGGGCGGGGTGAGTCTAAAACTCAAATCCAACTCAGGTCAAAGCATAACTTCACATGTTCTCACTCGACACATTGTCATTCCTGTTAGGATAGGTACTCAGGCTCAACCGTTTGAACCCAATCCTAGATAGGATGATCTTATCAGCACCTATCCTAACAATTCCTACATTTGAAGTGCTTTTATAGTGACTAACATATCGCACAGGTTGACCTCATGAGAACGAAGAATATATTGGAAATGCCAGGCAAGAATCGTCAGAGTTAGGTTTTATATCTGTTAAACCCTGAGGAGCAGCTCAGTTTGCACCCGGAGGTTGTAGGTTTGAAACTTCACTACCATACTGGGGTCACAGGAGAATTTTACCTGATTTTCTCTCCTGGGCCGTAGGGATTATTTTGACCAAAAGGACTAGGAACCCTGCGTTATAAAAAATAAAATAAAATTTAATTTGTTGATATTTTTTTTAAAAGAAAGAAAGAAGCCCTAGTGTTGGTCTTATATCTGTTGATATATATTTTTTAAGAAAGAAAGAAGCCCTAGTGTTAAATTGCCAGAGATTTCATTTTTTGAAATAAAAGGAAATTAATTACAAACACTTATATTGACATCTAATTTTAAGAAAAAATCCCCAATGTCAAATCCCCATATTCTATGCCTTAGGGGAAAAAAAAAAAATCAGTTACAGACACATTTCTATTGACATCAACAGTAAAATAGCATAGCATTAAAATAAAAAATCATACCTTAATAGGTGCCAAATAGAGAGAGAGAGAGGGGCGCAGAGAACGAGGAAGTTCATTAAAATATGTACGAGGCTCCTTACTAAGGCCTACTTATAATGAATTATAAACCGCTCAAAGTAAACAGTCTCCACTAAATCTCGTCACATTGATCTCTAAAATACATGAATCCTTCATAATATTTTCCTCACATCTTTAACAACTAAATTTCATCATTTCATTAGAAGTGGCCCACCATCACAATATATGAATTTTCATAACAATTTCCTCATGTTTTCAATAAGTGATCCGTGCCTGATGTTAGATTTGAGTGATTTCTTATTAAAATGATAATTATTCAGTTATTAGCTCAAATTAACTATTCAGGTTGTATGAGACCTTAACCATGCATCGCATGGGCTTCGATGCTAGTTACAGTAAAACGGTAATTTTTTTTTTAATACCAGCCAAGGGGTCTGAAAACAATAAAAGTACCTACACACATATGAGGAAAGAGCGCGCTCAGGCACACATGCGAGTACAAGTTAGAGAGGGAGTGTAGATTAAAAACACTTTTATTATATAGTTAAGACGTTTTTACGAAAAGATCCCTGTATGTTTGGAAAGCCTAAAAAAGGCCTCTCTATTTTGTATTTTTACTTGAAGCCCCCATTCAGACAGTGAAAACCATCTCTGTGAACTTTTATGAGTAAATGACAAATAGGCCCTAATTTTTTTAAACCTTGGTAGAAGTGAGATGTGAAGCAACAAGAAGGTGGGGTCAATCAAGAACGCCAAGGTACTGAGGGCATTAACAATAAGGGAAATTTACCGTACGGACGGCCTAAGACCCGACAATTACCTCATTAAAGATGAAACATTACAATTTACCTAAAGGAAGATCGTACACAAAAAAAGATACAAAATGGGACGAAAATACCCTTTTTGGAGCGATATCCTATGGGGGTAGGATATCGCACCGTTCGATATCCCAAGGACTTAGAATATCGCATAGTTCGATATCCTACAAATGTAGGATATCGCACAGTTAAATATCCTATGTTTGTGGGATATCTCTAAAAAAATTTTACTGTCTCATTTCAACCTAGGTTAAACAGCACGGAGCTTCAACTCGGTAAAAACCCCCTCTTACTGTCATCATCATCTTCTTCGATCTTCCATTGTTTTTTCCTTTGTGTTATCGTCATCGTCTTGCTATAAATATTGCAGGAACCCCCTTTTACTGTCATCATCTTCTTTAACTGTGTAACGTTTTGGATCTTCGATTCTCCTTTGGCCTTAGATCCTTTACTCTGAGGCTATACTTTTCAGCGCTCTATGCTACGGTTTTCAGAAGATCCAAACTCTCTCGCCCATTCTCAGCTGTAGGTAAAAAAACCCAAATCCTAATACTTATTCTTTCGAAAAAATCCATGGGTTTTTAATGTTTTCATGGTTTTGTATTCTCACTATAACGAGAACTGCCTTGCCTGGCGCACTCCACCATCTCCCTCATTATATTCTCTGATATTCTTCTCCCCTCCCCTCTTCCCCCTCTCCGGCCTGACGTAGGTTTTAGTCTCGCCCGCCCATACCAGGTCCCCCCTTCCACCTCCCTCCCTCCATCTCGCCCAAAACCCATTGGCGCCTACCCTGTCTCGCCCAAACCAGAATCCCACTTCCACCTCCCTCCCTCCCTCCATCGCCTACCATGTCTCTCCCCATCTCACCAGTGCTCGCCCAAGACGAGAACCCACTCCCCCTCCATCTCGCTGTGGTTGACCAAAACCCAGGGCCTTTTTTTTTTTTTTTTTTGCAACCCAAACTAGCCCCCCCTGCCCCCTGCACCTCCCTCTCTCCATCTCGTTGAACTAATAGCTGGTTTTTTTTTTCTACATCTTCAATTTGATCATATTTTTTAGTACAGAATATGCACTTTGTTTTTGTTTTTAAACTTCTAAGATTATGTAATGGTGCCATCTATCATCTATCTCCATTCTCTGGTCTCTTTTTTTTTTTTTTTTTTTTGAAGATACAAATTCCAACTAATTGTTCACCCTTCTTATTTATCAATCAGTGGAAATTCTAATGTGTTTTATCTTAATGTGTATTGTGCAGGCTGGTGTGACCTGATCAAGGTTTCAGCTGACTATATATGTGACCTGAAGGCTGTATGTGCAGGATGTTTTGACCACTACCTTGTGGATGATGTTTTGACCTTGTACTAATGGAAGTGAGAAATTATAAACATGTTTTGAATGGGTATTGAATGTACTAACTTAGGCCTATTTTGAATGGTATGGATTTTGGATTGGTTAAATGTACTAATGGACGAATGGTTTTTTATGGTATATGGTGTTGGATTGGATGAATGGTTAGAATGATATGGTGTTGGATTGGTTGAATGTACTAATGGACGAATGGTTTTTTATGGTATGGTGTTCGATTGATTAGAATGGTTAGAATGGTTTTTTATGGTATGGTGTTGAATTCTGTAGGTATTTCCCATGAGTTTTCTCAATGTCAATACAGGTTCATTACAACTGTTTGAGATGCTATGATTTTATTGATTATTGCCAGCTTGCAGCATGTATTTTGAAGTTGACACTGATTCTTTTGGGGAATAAATATGCACACATCCTTTAGATCTTTGGTCACACATTTTAGCCTCCTAGTGGAACTCTTTGTGCAGTGTAAGTCAGACAAATATGTTAAACTATCTTCATTTAAGAAAACCCATTCTCAATCTAATACATGAGTAGTAAACCTTGTGGTCAGAAGTAATTAGATGAAATTGTAAGCATCCTCTTGTTTATTCAATAATTGAGAAAAAACAATTGAGCCCATTTGAGAGTAGAGGGCATTCCATTTCTGGGGTAAAACTGTAAACGGGTAAGAACCAGTTTGGAGCCAGATCTGATCCAAAGTCAAAGTCATAGACCTGAATTATGACCACTAGACCTGGATCCACTTAGAAAAATGGACCCAAGTCCAGATCTAGGACCAACTATTAGATTGATTTGGATCCAAATCTGGATATCATCACCCTGGAAAGTATTTACAGGTTCTGTTTGGGGATGGCTGGTTTTTTGACCTTCAGCTTCAATCTGCTGGGAAGGGGGCTGTTTTTTTTTTTTTTTAATTTATTTATTTATAAATGTTTGAGATGCATACGGTTTTATGAAAGAAAATTTTGAACTGAAAATTGTCAGAGGGGATCATTGTCAGAGCAACATGAAAAAAGTTTCATTGATCATAAATGGGTACAAGTTACTATCAAGATTAAAAAACATAATATAAACAACATTACATGGTACAGTTTACGCAAATACAAATCATGTAGACTCCCCAATTTCATCTTCTCTTTTTTCTCTTCTAGTGTTGAATGCAACAATCTATTGTGCATCTCAATTGTAAGCTTCAGGCTTCATGTCTCTGATCACCAATGTCAAATTCTGCAATTCTCTATTTATATCATTTTTGTCACGTGACACTGAACTTGATTCAGGAACTTCTTCTCTCTGAGCTTTATCCTTCCATATACCAGAACACTCTGAAATACCAAAAAATTAAAAAAAAAACATAGCAATGGCTATGGCCGAGAGAGAGAATGGGCTGGGCTAGTGAATGGCTATAGGCCAGTTAGCAAAACCCTCAAATCCCTACCCCAAACCCTCAAATCTCCACCACAAATCCTATAGTCCTAAACCCAAACCCTCAAATCGAATAAAACACAAATCATATACAGAAAGAAAAACCATGTAACAGGACATTGAACATCAGGCGTGGGACCAAAAAAATAGCAAACATTGAGAAGCAGGGAGGGAGGGCTCAATGCCTGCTGGATTTTACCAGGGAGGGAGAGAGGGAAAGGTGTTTATTAAGACCTTAAAACCCCAAATCCAATGGCATCCTTAAAGATCCTGTTGATTAATTTAGATGATGATGATGTTCGTCTGGCGAAGGCGCCGCTCGAGACGAGACGAGAGGGAGTTGTGCGACGGAGAGACGAGTCGAGCGAGAGGGAGGAGGCTCTATTGTGCGATGGAGAGACGAGAGAGAGAAGAAAGGGCTTGAGACTTGAGAGAGGAGAGAGCATCGATTTTCCTCTTTTGAAATACTTTCGGTCCCAGATAAAAAAGTTTGGCGGGCTCCCAAAATCAGAAATCCTTAGTGAGAAAACGAAGAAGATGAAACGGATCTTTTGTGGTGAAAACTGTGGTACGTGATGTGATGGAAGTAGGTGATTGTGCGATATCCTTCCATTCTAGGATATCGAACTGTGCGATATCCTAAGTTCTTGGGATGTCGAAATGTGCGATATCCTACCCCCATAGGATATCGCATGAAAAAGGGTATTTCGGTCCCATTTTGGACATTTTTTGTGTACGATCTTCTATCAGGTAAATTTCATTCTTCCGTCTTTTATGGAGTAATTCTCGGGTCTTGGGCAGCCCGTATGGTAATTGTCCCCAACAACAATAAACCATCTGTTATTGGAGGCGAACTCCTACTTCTTTGAGCTCATGGTGGAGGCTAGTGACTGTATTTAGCTGGAAGCAGTAAAAGCACATACGTCATATTTTTTTTTTAGTACAAAGGAACATACAACCACCAGCAATAGACAACAGGAGCACCAAAGCACACCAAAAGACAAGCATCTGCAAAATAAACCAAAACAAGCAGAACTACTGCCTAAACCACAAAAAAATAACAACTAGAGATTGAAGAGGCTTTAGTGCATATGAACCCTCCAATTGAAGAGTGTTCTTTTATCTGATTCTTGAGGTTGGTTTCAGGTCATCTTGTGATATGCAATACTTTTCAACTTGGGTTATATCTGAATTTGCATCCTATTTTTGCAATTTTGAGAATGGGGTTTATCTAAAAATTGGATTGATATATCTCACTATTGAGACGGTGATATGTTCTCTAGGAATCCAGGGTGCTCTCTCTCTCCAAGTCGTCGCTACACCAAAAATGATGATTTGGAACATCGGTTTGGCGTGGTTCTAAACCGTTTCTAATTAGAGACGGTCTTAGACTGATTTAAATTAGAAAACCGTTCCTAATATAAAAAAAGTGGGAAGAACACAAATCCCCTCTTTTGAAAAAAGACCTAAAACGCTCCCCCCATTTTCACTCTAGTTCCCTCCTTTCTCATATCGGCTCCACCTGCGCCCTCAAAAGGCTCTCTCTATAGAAATCGACCAACCTTCTCCGGTGGCGACTAGGATATTCCTCAACGATCTCAGCATTTTGATTGGTTTTTGTAGTAAAGAAACGTCTTGAAGACTTACCTCCCTTCGCCGGAGACCTTGTCGGAGAAGACAACAATCTCGTTGGAGAAGATCGAACGCCATCTTCGACATTTGTTGCTTTAAATACTTATTTATGTGCCACACTACTCTTGCTAGCAATGATGCATTGCCTGTCTCCAATAACTCTAACAATATATAGTACTTTGATGTATTGTTTTTGCTATTTAAAATCTCTCACACATCCATTGCTTTTTCTTCCCACTTCTTCTTCTATATAATCTCAAACAAATGGTGATCCATAAGCTACATGTATCAGAGTTTGCAGGCTTTGAGAGGCCACGACAATATTTTTTATATGATTGGAGACGTTATTATGACATTGGTCGACGAAGAGAAAGGTGGAAGAAGTATGAAGGACATCAAAATTAGGACAAGTCCTTTAAAAGAAAAAGATCCATGAAAGTAGACAGTATATATGTTGATAGTTAAGCGTCCTTCGATCTTTCTTTTTTATTTTTATTTTTAATTTTTTTTATATAGAAATGAAATGACTGAACGTTGTACGAGGATAATGTGTGGTATGCCTTTTAAAATACTCAGAGGTTGTACATTTGAGTTCAAGCCGGTATATGGATTTTGATTTTATGATTGTGTTCGTATGAATGTGAGTGCTACATTAACTTTTATTTTTTGGTGGTTCTTCTAAATGCAATTAGCAGTGGTTTAGAAGATTATGACTATTACAAAAAAAAACAATCTTAAAACTAGGAGCGGCTGTAAAGCCGTTCCAAATGAATAAAGGAACGGATGGAAACTGTACCTCCAAATGCTAATTTAGAAAGATTTTAAACTGTTCCAAAAAATAAAATTAAGATTGGTTTCAAACTACTCAGAAAATAAAGGAACGGCTTATAACCATTCCAAAATAAAATTTAGGAATGGTTGCAAACCGTTCCTAAAATTTAGAGACTCCCCCTTTTAGAGCTGTTCAAAACCGTTTCAAAGTTGTCTAGAAACGACTAAAAAGCATTTCTAGTTGACAATTTTGGTGTAGTTACATCAGAGCCGCGATGGCTTGCAAAAGTGTGGAAGTGTAAGCATGTTATCTAAAATCATTTCCTTCTCCATCATGACCAAACACAATTTACAACCCATATGAGGAAATCTACTATGTTCTATCCTTGGAAATCGTTGAGGGTAATTTTTTTATTTTCTATAAAACTAACATTTATTAACTTGATGGCCTATATTAGGGCGTTCTAGTAAAAACACAAAATATAGGAACCTTTTTGTGGCTCTCAGAAAATACAGGGGCTGCTTTTTATAAAATCCTCTAAGCTTGGAGCACTCAATTTATCACACTTTTTTTTTAATATAAAAAAAGGCTTGTAGTGGATTAAAAGATTTAGTGGTGTCACATCATAACTTCTACAACCCACTTTTTTCATTCAAACACTCCACTATTTTCATTCAAATATTCTGAAGTAGAAAATATCACATCACACAATCTTTTACTCTATCTTCTACTATTAAATCTTTTACTACTCCTTGCTAAGCAATTAAGGCAGGCAAGCAGGTGAGAGGGCCACCGATACAATGGAGCCTACTCGTGTGACTCAATACATGATCCCACCTCAAATAATGAAGTGGTTTCGACATATTAGTCCTCCTTAAATTCATTTTCTTCAATTTCATAACCACAATTTAGATAATGCCACCAGAGTCGCTTGATTGTAATCAACATTTTTTAAAACTTTTTCTGCCTTCGTATCATGATATCATGTGTTGTCCCAGATGTCATAATATGATATCAATTTCTATCAAGCAACATAAACTGATAAATGTCACAAAAACTAATATCATGATACATTTGTTCACAATGTATGTCACAGAAATTGATAAATCCCATGATATCATGACTTTTATGTAGTATCTTATAAAAGACTTTTTCTCAATAATAGAACCTTAGAAATGGTGGTCAGACGTGTATTTCCTTTTTCACAAAATGTCAATTTTCATGTTCTATAAAAAAATGAATTTGTTTGCTAGTTTCAAAAAATATATCATACAAAAATTGATAAATCCCAAGATATCATGATATATGGTTCGAAAAAGTTAAAAAACTAATATTGACTAAAGTCAAACGACTCTAATTGCATTATCTGATTTTAGATCATAAAACTGAAAAGTCCGAATTTAAGGAGGGCTAATATATCAAAACTCTAATAATGAAAAGCAGGACCTTTCAACAGTACATGCAATGGTATTATCCTGCTTGTCGAGCTGCCTTTTTGATAATGGATAAAACAACTTAAGAAAGCGATGTGCTAACACGCCTTAAAACCACTAATTGCACTTAATCTTCTTTATTCAGCCTTCCTTTTTCAAAAAACTGTACACATGCATTGTACACGTACGAGAGAGAAAGAGAGAGCTCCAGCACCATTGTGTGTATGTTTATTTCACACTACAGAAATTAAAAATGAATGTGACAAGTGAGTGCACCATCACTTCATGAATTGGAAAGGTACAAGCAATGGATTAACCGACCTCAAATCAAACTTAAAAATAAAATAAGCACCCCACCAAAATTAAACAATCATTTCCATCCTCCTATCCATTCCATGTTCCCCCTGAACGAGCTTCAATGGCCAATACAGCGCCTTTAGACAGATATTCTTTCAAGTGGCCCATCTCATGCGCGACGTCGATCATGGTGGGCCGCGTTGAAGGAGATGACTGTGTACAAATCAGACCCAGCTCAATCAATTCCATGATGACATCTCGCCAAACTTTACTGGAGTAGGCCGTCACCGAAGGCGGGGCAGCCCGTTGCAGCGCCTGCTCGATGATGGGGTCTAGGTTGTGAGGGTAGTGGCTTTTCACCCATTCATGCATGCTCGAACCCGCATGAAAGATGACATCGGTCGGTCGCTTTCCGGTGACAATTTCTAAGAGGAGAACCCCAAAGCTGTATACATCACCCTTTGTTGAAGCATGCCTTCCCAATCCATATTCTGCATTCATATATAGAAGCCATTGATTGGCCTTGCATTAATAGGTATGAATGTGAAGAACGGTGTCTACAGTGTGCATGGTGTGGTGAGCACTTTGCCTACTCATTAATAGAAAATGATGAAAAGGTTGGATATCTAATGATCAAGATGTAGTCCATAAAATTTCTATGCCATAAGCACGGATTTACGAAAAGGGTGAGATACAAAAAATGATCTCCCTTATGTAAGGCATGAATGAATTAGGGCATGTGGAAGGTGCACTAGTGCATATTATAGTATATCCTCAAAGAAAGTATTGCAACAAGGTTTAATTTTGTTTTAGATGACAAGGCATTAACCAATCCGCGTTGGCATGACCTGTTTCCAATATTATTAGTAAATGGGCTTTCATTTGGGCCAGGTCCATACAAACTGATCAATCAACTAAACCTGCCCCAAGAGCTAATGGCTCAGGTTAACATTTCCAATGTGATCGATGATTGGGCTGGATTTACTAGGTTTTGAGGAATTTTCAGGTTATCAGTGATTCAGGCCAGATCTGGGTCCAGCTTTAGGGTTCGAATTTATTTGCACGCTGGGCATGGACCTTAAGGCCATGGGCTAGTCACTCTTCTAGGCCCATTAGTATGTATAGGCTATAGCTTATAAAAGTTAAATGTTGCAGGTGTTGGGCCTAATGGACTGTTATAGGGGTGTCACTCGGGCTCCTTAGTTGATCAAAACTCGGTTTTGTATCTGGACTTGAGCCTGCTTTTGGATCTGATATATTCTGATTTCAGATTCTAATTACAGGTGGATTGATGCCAATAGAACTCTTGTCAGGAGAACTGATATCCAAATTGGAAGCAGGCCTGAATTTGAGTACTCAAAATTTTACTAGATCCATGTGGATCTATCCTAGATCGGCCTGTTTTCTAAATCTAATCACCACTTATCACCATAGTTGTGTCCGGAGACTGGAGAACTGGACAAGGTACTTCCTGGTACAGTGGCCAATTAATCGGTTGGATATATATATATATTTGGATGATCTTACCCTATAGATCAATAGTCACCTATGTTCTCACCATCCAATTGAAACCCATGGGTTGGAAATGTAGAATGGGCCCAATCTATGGGGTTCCTTATTGGCCATCAACGATAGGGCTCACTAGATGTAAAACCATCAATTAACTTCCACTTCTATGGAAGAACTAGGAGCCAAAAGATCAACAACTAACACTAGGGCAAAGCACTCATATTGCACCTCAGAATAATGTAATATTGCTTATAAATTCTAGAATACTTAAAACTTTTCACAGTTTTGTTTGTTGTTAAATAGAGGAGAAAGCAATGAGAAGGTGAGGAATTGAAATAGAGAAATATATATGTACCAGGAGCAATATAACCAATGGAGCCGCATAACAATCCTGCCGTCGAAGTGAAGGATGCAGAATCAAAAATCACATCGCTTCCTCCCCCGCTATTCTCGACCAGCTTTGCAATCCCAAAATCTGTGATCAGCGCCTTCATGTCATCGTCAAGAAGTACATTGCTAGGCTTCAGATCACAATGAATAACCCTAATTGGAGAATGGTGGTGCAAGTAGGCCATCCCTTCAGCTATATCACTGCAGATGTTCACTAGCTGAGCCAAGCTCAACCGACGGTCCGAACCGCTGCTCAGGTACAGATGGTTTTCTAGGCTCCCATTTGACATCAAGGGCAGGACAAGAGCCTTGAAATCTGGTCTACTGCAAGTTGTGATTATCCTTATCAGGTTCCTATGCCTAGTCCTCTTTAGAACTTGGCACTCCCTCTTAAAGCTACTTCCTTGGATCTCTCCACTGATGTCCAAATCCAATACTTTTACAGCAATTCTTGTCTCATCATGAAGTATTCCCTTGTAGACATGCCCGAATCGGCCAGAACCAATTAGACAGGAACCATCGAATCCACCCGTTGCCTCGACGAGTTGTCGATAAGAAATTCTCGGGTACTTGGCTTCTTTTCCTTGTTCCTCATCCTCAGATGTGAAGCCATTGAAAGGAGCAAATGATCGCCGCCTTTTTAACTTGAGGACTAGAGGATAACCAAATAGACACAATAGACAACATGGAGTACCAAATAATGTGAGAAGAACAGGCAAGAGCAAATGCCCCCTAGTTCGTTTCTTTTTACATGATGGCATACTGGAGAAGGACCCGCATAGGCCGGAGTTGCCTATGAATGAATTGAATGCTAGGGTGGCGAATGCGCCCTCATTTGATACGAAGCCAGATAAGTTGTTGAAAGAGAAATTCAATTGCTGGATAGTTGAAGATGCTTGTAGTGACCCTGGAATTTCTCCGGTCAATCGGTTATTAGAGAGATCAAGCACTTGGAGATAGAGCAAATTACCAATTGAATTTGGAAGGGGCCCTTGTAATAGATTTCTAGAAAGATCAAGGTACTCAAGGGCGATACAGCTTCCGAGTTGCGCTGGGATGGTCCCTGAGAAGTTGTTGGATGACAAATCAATAGCTAACACCATGTCCATCTTACTAAGCTCAAGAGGCAAAGGCCCTTGCAGGAGATTACTAGACAAATTCAAATACAACTTCAAGCTCCTCAACCCTGCAACTTCAGCAGGAATCAACCCTGTTATTCCATTGTGAGAAAGGTCTAAAACCTCCAAGTTCACACATTTTCCTAGACTCGGTGGTAGTTTTCCTGAGAGATGGTTGCCATACAGAAGGAGCCTTCTTAGCTGTGAAAGACTTGATAAGGACTCCGGAATTGATCCGGTGAGCATGTTCTTTGATAAATCAAGAAGACCCAAGTGAGGAATATCGCCGAAAGCCTTTGGAATTTTGCCAGAGAGGGAGTTATTGGATATGTAGACCCTCTCTAACTTTCCCATGCGGCCTATCGTGGGGGGAATCGACCCATTCAAGAGATTACATGATAAGTTTAGGAGGGTGAGGTTAACAAGATTTGATATACTTGGAGGAATTGACCCGGAAATCAGATTTTCACCAAGGTGAAGTTGAAGAAGGCTAAAAGAAAGATTCCCAACTACAGATGGAATTTCTCCTCCAAGATTATTTCCTGCTAATTCAACTTCTTGGAGGCGAGAGGCATTCACAAGAGAAGAGAAGAAAGGTGTTAGATTAGTGTTATCATCATGGCTTACCAGGTTGTTATATGAGAGATAAAGGAACTGCAAACATGGCATTTTGTCCACAATAGATGCTGGCAATGTCCCACTGAGAAAGTTGGACCCCAAATCAATCCATTCAAGCTGGGATGAGTTGGACAAAGATGGTGGGATCAGACCCACCAAATGATTCGACCACAGTAGAAGAAACCTCAATTCAGTTAGCTTGCATTGGCTGCTTGATGGGATTTCACCACTGAGAGAATTGTTTGAAAGATCAATGTACTGCAATGAGGTGCTATTACAGAAGAGGGTGGCCGGAATCTCACCCACCAACCTGTTACCACTGAAATCAAGATAAACCAATCGACGAAGTAAGCCCAATTCCGCCGGAATCCCCCCTTCAAGAACGTTCGAGTCGAAGCTAAGTTGGGTGAGGGCGGAGAGAGCCCCGAGCTCCGGCGGGATGCTACCCCTGAAGAAATTCCCAGACAAATCAAGCACCGATAAGAAGGACAAATTCGATAAGGCCGGAGAAATCGTCCCTTGGAGCGAATGTCCACTTAGATCAAGCTGCACCACGCGCTCCTTCTCATGGTTACACATGATACCAGTCCAATTGCACACGTGCAAATGCGGGGAATTCCACTTCTCAAGTGCATGTTGTGGGTCAGCTACGATCCCCGATATGAAGGAAAGCAATGAATTGCGGTCTGTCGATATGGAGAAGTCGACATGGGCCGAGGCATTGAAGACAATTGCCAAGAAAATCAGATGTATTGAGATTATAATTGAACAGAAAGAAGCAGTAGAACTTGAACTGTGGGGGAGAAGAGAGCTCATGGCCATTCTGTAATTCACCAGAAGAAGAAGAAGAAGAAGAAGAAGAAGAAGAAGATGGTGGACGTGGTAGCTACAGATACACCACCATGTT
Organism: Litsea cubeba; assembly: GCA_012931725.1. Lineage (NCBI taxonomy): Eukaryota > Viridiplantae > Streptophyta > Magnoliopsida > Laurales > Lauraceae > Litsea > Litsea cubeba. The sequence continues at coordinate 80,802,084 of CM022949.1, read as the reverse complement.
TTTAAGAGAGAGGTGGTGGTGTGCTGAGCTAGGGCTGCCTAATTGCCGTTGACGTGAGCGTTTGGCGCCTGATTTTTGACCATGAGAGAGATGAGCAGGCGAGGTATGATCAATCATAGTTTCACACATGGCTAGGGTTGGTGACGAATGGATGACACAACAGCACCGTTACTTAACGTAAAAAGGGTGTTGGGAGCACTGTAGTGGCATCCATGTCACCTGGCCAACTTTCGTCTGGTAGTGGGGATTGTGATCCATTGCATGGCACGTAGGGCTGTCATGAGGCTGGGCCGGGTTGGACCCTAGGTTGTATATGGGCTTGTCCAGGATGGGCCAAGGCCTTTAAAGGGCTTGCGTTATCTAGGCCCTTGCCCCACCCTCCTAGGCCAGGGCAGCCCCACCAGCCTGAAGGAAAGAGACTTAATTTTTATTTTTTTTATTACGTTAACCCTTCTTCCTTATTCGTGATTAATACCGAACAAACAACATTGCAGTAGATGGAGTTTCACTTTACTACAACCTGATTTGGAGCATGGCTAGGACTTCATTTACTGGCCAAGAGAAGACTATTTGATAGTTTTGATAAAATACATTGCATTAAATCCTCATATAAAACGCCCAACAAACAAATATATCCTTACACACACAACACTTGTAATTTCCTCTATAGCATTGCCATTTTGATTTTGTATCACTTTGTATTTTAGGTTGTGACCCACCCAAGAAGTGGGGCTTTAGAGTAAGTTTGAAGACCTTATTTACATAAAATTACATGAGTATCACAAGAAAATCATATAAGAATCTTATAATTAAATTAATATAAGAATGACATGAAAACATACATATAAGATTATACTCAAATAAACTCACTTTAATGCTTAAATTAATCCACAAGGGAGGGCTATGCCTAGTACTATCCAAATTTGGCCCTCAAATTGGTGGGCCTACAAAAATTCAGTCCAAGCATGACCGAGGGCTTTTTATTTAAAAAAAAATGTCCTCATTTTGTAGGCTTTATGAGGGTTGGGCTGGGCCGATTACACTCATAGGAGGGCTTGATTGACAGCCCTATAATGGAAATACCTTTTTATCAAAAACATCAGAGTTTGTAGGTTACACTAGCTCTATGAGTAGACCTTGATGTGATATTCTGGTTGAATTTATGGTGCAATGTGTTTTATTAATTAAGGGTTATTAAAAACGTAAGATGTTAAAAATATTAGATAGAGATGTATATGGGGACTTGACTTTCTTATAATTTGATTTACTAAGGTGATGATGGTATGGCCCGGTAATTTTACCATCTTCACTTCATTCATTTTTCTATTAAAAGAAAGATTATTTGATGGCCAAGATAATATTTTTATAAGAAATTAAAAAATGCAAGTGATGTCTAGTGCCGTCAGGCCCGCTTAGGCCCACCTTCATCAAAGCAGCTCGTATGATACTCTTTTCATATCATTATTTGGAATTAAGCCTAATTTTACACTCATTGAGCCTTCACTCACCATTGGACAGAATCTCAAGAAAATCTATGGTTAAGATTCTATTAGACTTTTAAACTATAAAATCAAGAGTTTAAAATAATCTAATAGGGCTGATTTTTTGGATCTCCCTTGTCCATACGGAGAACTTTCCAATTGGGCTCTTACCATTGATAAACCTTCATTTAAATGGGCCCCACGAGATGAACTGCATATAAGCTATATATATTCAATTTGCTCGTAGGAGAACATTCTCCCTGATGGCTATATTTGGATCAACACTCTTGTTTTTCAATTTTAATCACTTTTAAAAATATATTCCTTAGTATTCCAGAAAGTTCAATTTCACGAAACAAATAGGCCCTTAGCCAGATCAAAATCTTTTTTTTCTGCTAACGGAGGGTTCCCAATCCTTTGGATTGGACTATTCCCTCTGGGCCGAGAGAGAAGCCAGGTAAAATCCCTGTGGCCCCTAAGCCGGGTAAATCCCGGGGGTCAATGCCAAGTCCTCTAGCTCCGGAAGAGGGAGGAACTGTGGTCCTGATCACTCGGCCAACCCCTTAAGGTTATTTCCATTCACCTACACAGCCCTTAGCAAATTTCAAATTTGTTAAATCATCTAAACCAAAGCCACAAAATTATGATAAACATATATCAAGCCGAGCCCGCTCATTTAGTCAATTAGGGTGGCCTTTTATCACATATTTGTGTATATTATTCATTAAACTACAAGCACTACTTGTTCGGGCTATGTTAGGCAAGACTTTGGGCGTTTTCTAACTTAATCCGAGCCCGGCCTAAATATCAAACAGGCCCAAATTTTAGATCCAAGCCTGTCCATTTGTTTTTTTTAGATCTAAGCCTGTCTAATTCGTAAGCCTAAGATCCAATTACGGCCCAAAGGGGGCTGAAACCAGGTCGAACTCGGGCCAGCTCGGTCCATGAGCACCCCTGCGTCAGGTGAAGCCCAAGGGTTATTCAAGAAAAATACTACGGGCCCGAAAAAGGGCCCCGAAAATGGGCACGGCTCCCATGGGAGCCATGGGATCCCGGTGCATGCTGGGATCCAACGGCTCCTCGGGAGCAGTGCTACTTTCGGGCTCGAAAATCGGGCCCTGTAGCATGGTTTGTTTTTCAATGGGCATGGGCAGGTGCGTGATTAGTGGATAGTTTTTTTTTTTTTTTTTTGGTAGAAGTGATTAGTGGATAGTTATTGGTTGCTTAACGCAATTGGAGTCTGTGAAGTTGAGAGGGGCTACGTGGCGATCCGAGTCTGCTTAGGGATCTTTGTACCAGCATGACCTCAAAATTCCAACCAAAACTCCAAAAGTGAGAGCCCACGTGCCATACGGTGTTATGTCGAGCAACAGTGGTGTTTGATTAGAAAGCAAACAGGTGTGTGTCTTCTCTTGAATGGTGGAGTTCTAATATATGTGAGAGTAGAATTCCAACTGTACGGGTAAGATTGCATGATGTGAGAATTTTGTGAGGGCCAGATTATGTTTAGTAGTTGGTTAATTATAGGAGATCATCTTTCACTTAAAGTCTTAATGGGTGATTATAGGAGATTGTGGATTGGAATCAAACTTTAAACAGGGGAGTATTGGGTTGTATGTAACTCGGTTGCTCATGTTGTCATTGAAGTTGGATTTGGTCATTTCTCTTGAATGATTTATTAAAGAAAGAATTTAAAAATGACATACGAGTATTTTTGTCATTTTTCATACTTTTTTGTGGAGTGGGCTTAATTCTAAGACTTGTGGAGTGCTGTTATACTCTTTTAAAATATTCAAATCTTTATGCACTTTTGAAAATGGCCCAAAAGTCTTATAGATTTTAGAAAATCTCCCTGAAGATTAATGGAGGTTTTTTGGGATTTTGACTTATTAGTCCTCGTTAAATTCAGATATTCCAATTTGATGACCGAAATTCAAATAATGTCACCAAAGTCGCTTGATTCAGTCAACATCTTTTTAATTTTTTTTACGCTATATCCCATGATATCATGGAAAAGTCCCATGATATAATGAGACTTATCAGTTTCTGTATCATACACTTTCTCTAATCAGCGAGCGAATTTGTTTGTTATAGAACACGAAATATGATATTTTGTAAAAATGTAGATATACATCTAACTACCATTTCCTAAATTCTATTATTTGAAAAAACAAAAAAAACAAGATTTCTTAAGATCCCACATAAAAACCATGACGTCATAGGACAGTCCCATGATATCATGTGATTTATCATCTTTTGTGACATACGGTACTGTTCTCATGATATCATGCAGTCTGGTGCAAAAAGATTTTCTAAGAAAATACAAAAATTGGGAAAACTGAGTTTAAGAATGAATAATGTGTCAAAACCCTCTATTTTTATCATCTTTTGTGACTTTATTGCATCTTCATGATGTTCTTTTTCTACATTATCCATTGTCGGTATAGTTTTAAAACATCTTATTATCAGGAGACTACTGTTTCATGATAATATTTTGATATCATCACAGTATTTTAAATAAAATCTCCCGTATATGTGACAATGGCATGAAGTGCACCGTCTTTAAAATCTCTCCACATTGGAAAAAAAGAAAAACTAGTGGGTCCCACAGTACCTGTGTTCCACACGAGGCCATTCTCCTGTGTGAAGCGATTAATGTTTCAACAATCTGAACACACTAAGGCCACATGTTTTAGGGAGTACTGCAAGTCTGCCATGTTTCCAAACCCCCCCACTCTGCAAGTTGATATTTATATATAAGGTTACATGGGCAACAAATGAGGCCTGACCTTTTGCTACTCAAATATATATATATATATATATATATATATATAAAGAAACAAGTCCCAACAACCAACAAGGATGATGATCAGTTCATTAACAATGTGTGTGGGGAATTTTCCGAACTCATCAGAGTCCCGGCCAGATAGTCAATCTCAGGCTCCCGTACCAGCTAGGTCCATCTCAGCCAGGCACTTCACCTCGGCAGAATCCACTTCGGCCAAAGCATCCCACTTCAGCCTAGTGCTCCATCTCGGCACCTTTGCCAGAAGTCTCTAGCCAAGCCAAGTCGTCCCCGACCTCGGCTCCCCAGCTCGGCGACAGTGCCAAGCCCCTCCACCTCGGCAACAGTGTCAGGACCCTCCATCTCCGTCAGGTCCTCACCTCGGCGAGACACTCCGTCTCGGCCAAAGAGCCTCAGCTCAGTAAAAATACTGAGCACTGACAGCTGTCCTCCCATGGACGCTCAAGCACGCTACGGCACGTGCGACAAGACAAGAGCTCACCCCATATCTCCTGACAAATCGCCGTCCACAGCTCCCAAGGCGCTAGGATATGGCCAGATGGGACAAGACAGGCTCAATGAGACTGCAATTAAAGAAAAGTTGGCTACGATGGGACTGCGCCTTCCTAGTACCTGACAGAGTGGGCTATGACAAGACAGTCAACCACCCCTTTGCCTCCTCTCTTCCTCTATATAAACACAAGAACAATTCACAAGCAAGGGAGCCAACAACGAAGACGCCATTCTGGTATGCCCATCTTATTCCCCAAAAATCTCCATCATCTGCTTAGTTCATACACTAACTTAGGCATCGGAGAGCTTTGCGCCACTCAGGCCAGGGTCCTCTAACCCGCTATTCTTCTTCCTTTTCTCAGGCTTCAGGCGCAGGCATCGGTGTTCCTAGTCTGTTTGGATAAGTTCGTGCAGGCACCCCCTATTCTTGTGAGTCACATTTTTTGCACTTACAATTGGCGCCGTCTGTGTGAAACGAGCAAAAAGCCATCGTCCCCCAAACACCATGCCTCGAAGAACCAGAAAGGGAAAGGAACCATTGGCGTTGTCAACACAGCTTACGGCGAACCTCCGACAAGAAAGGTCCGAAGCAAGATCTGGTCCAGCAAGTGTCCACAAGTCGGAAACTCAGTCAGGTTCATCTCTAAGGGGGTCCAGCACCTTCCTGGCGAGATAACCTTTGACTGGGGCTCTCCCGCCAGAAGGGTCCTTAGCTAGACGGAGCCTGAGCTCTGGAACGCTTCGACCTCTATGAAAGCAACAGGCTGATATCTCCATCTCAGCAGACATCCCCAGCTCGGCAGAAGTCTCCTCTCGGGGGGCTACTGAAGCCTCCTATCATCCTTCGGCTTCGATCCCCATCAGCTTCGATCGTACGACCCTCTACCGTCTCCCGGCACGGTCCTCTACCATTAGCTTCAACGGCGTGATCAGCCCCTACAGCATTTTCAGCTTCGATGGCCCGTCAGCTTCGACGACATCGGCACGACCTTCTACTGTCATCACTTAGCTTCGACCGCCGTCAGCTTCGATCGCAAGACCCTCTACCGTCATTTCGACGGCACGGACCTCTACTGTCAGCTTCGATGGCGCCGTCAGCTTCGATGACACTGGCGCGACCTTCTACTGTCATCACTTAACTTCGACCGCCCGTCAGCTTCAATCGCACGACCCTTTACCGTCATTTCGGCGGCACGGTCCTCTACTGTCAGCTTCGATGGCGCCGTCAGCTTCGATGACACCGGCGCGACCTTCTACTATCATCACTTAGCTTCGACCGGCCGTCAGCTTTGATCGCACGACCCTCTACTGTCATTTCGGCGGCACGGTCCTCTACTGTCAGTTTCGATGGCACCGTCAGCTTCGATGACATCGGCGCGACCTTCTACTGTCAGCTTCGACCGCCCGTCAGCTTCGATCGCACGACCCTCTACCGTCATTTTGGCGGCACGGTCCTCTACTGTCAGCTTTGATGGCGCTGTCAGCTTCGATGACACCGGCACGACCCTCTACTGTCGGCTTTGATCGTACGACCCTTTACCGTCATTTCGACGGCACGGTCCTCTGCTGTCAGCCTTAATCGCACGGTCCTCTACCGCCATCAGTCATCCAAAGCCACCGAGCTCACCTTGGGGTCGTTTTATACACTCAGGCATAACTCACGTTCAGCAACATGGCAACCAAGTCCTCGGGTAGATACACCCAGGATTGTTGGCCTCCAAACGACCTCATGCTGGTCCGTCCACGTGCTGGTTTCCGCCTCACGCTGGTTTCAGCCTCATGCTGGTCTCGACCGCATTTCACGACCTCATGCTCGTCCGTCCACGTGCTGGTTTCCGCCTTACGCTGGTTTCGGCCTCATGCTGGTCTCGACCGCATTAAATGACCTCATGCTGGTCCGTCCACATGCTGGTTTCCGCCTCACGCTGGTTTCGGCCTCATGCTGGTCTCGACCGCATTTCACGACCTCATGCTGGTCCGTCCACGTGCTGATTTCCATCTCACGTTGGTTTCGGCCTCATGCTGGTTTCGACCGCATTAAACGAGCTCATGCTGGTCCATCCACGTGCTGGTTTCCGCCTCACGCTGGTTTCGGCCTCATGCTGGTCTCGACCGCATTTCACGACCTCATGTTGGTGTCACCCTCGTGCTAGCTACGCGCTTCACACACGTTCGGCCTCATGTTGGTCTCGGCTAGTGCCAAAGAGATTGCTCTGGCGTACCGTCCAGACTTCTCCATCTCGGCCAGTGCCAAAGAGATTGCTCTGGCGTACCGTCCAGGCTTCTCCATCTCGGCCAGTGCCAAAGGGACTGACTTATGATTCATACACCCAGTCTTCCCTAAACTTTGGGTTCACGCGCCCATGGACTGACTTAGGGTTCATACACCCAGTCGCTCCTAAAACCCTAGGTTCATACACCCTGGGACTGACTTCGGATTCACACATCCAATCTTCCCAAAACTTTAGGTTCACGTGCCCATGGACTGACTTAGGGTTCATACACCCAGTCGCTCCTAAAACCCTAGGTTCATACACCCTGGGACTGACTTAGGATTCACACATCCAGTCTTCCCTAAACTTTGGGTTCACGTGCCCATGGATTGACTTAGGGTTCATGTACCCAGTCGCTCCTAAAATCCTTGGTTCATACACCCTGGGACTGACCCCGGGTTCATACACCCAGTCTTCTCTAAACTTTGGGTTCACACACCCAGGGACTGACTTAGGGTTCATACACCCAGTCGCTCCTAAAACTTCGGGTCCGTGCACCCAGGCTTCTCAAAAAGACTGCTCTGGCGTACCGTCTAGCCTCCTCCACCTTGGCCAAAAAGACTGCTCCACGTCTCCACCTCAGCCGATGGCAGCTCAACTAGAATACCGAAGAGACTGTTCCACATCACCTCCTCGGCCTCATGCTAGTCTCGACAGTGAGCACATCTCTTTTCTCAGCTACACCCAGCTCGGCAGCAGTGCCAGTCCTCAGCTCGGCATCAGTGCCAGTTTCCAGGTTGGCAGTAATGCTAGCCCCCTCGGCAGCATCACTAGAATACTTCCAACGAGACTGCACCTCTGGTGACGAGCCAGTTGGTCATGTCTCGGTCTCTCAGTTGGTGACGAATCAGTTGACTGAATACCACCAATCTCAAGCGACAAACAGCTCCAAGGCACAAGTGTTATCCTCCATGATACTTAGCTTTTGACCTCAAAGAGAAGTCTAATGAGCTCATGTCGCGACCCCGGACCGGGAAACTAGGGGAAAGAGAGGATCCGAGTCCGGGAATCGGGACAGTGGTGGGGTGATGCCGCGCCACGTGCATCTCTTTGGCTAAACCGCACACGGAATTAAAAGAACATTTATCCGTGCACGTGATTTCCCACAGGGTTCCGCGGTGAGGATTATCTTTACACATCATCTCACATGTAACCATATCACATATATTTTCAAGATTGCGGAAGCGTGTAGCAAACCATACTAATACCATTCAAATCCATACACAAGACTGATTTATGGTTAACATGACAAGATATCAGGATGAGCAATGATCAAGCATATTTTCCCCAAAAGTAAAGTTAAGTATATTTACAAAATATCAGTTGATTAATGCCCCCAAAATAACGGTCAACAAAGACCGTACAACCAAATGAAACCTAAAATAAAGATATCATAAATTCCCAAAGTGTATCGTTCTCAAGGCAAGGCCGAACGTCTACATGACATCATCGACTTGCCACTCAATCACTCGCTGCGGTTCACCGACCGCCTCCTCCGGCTCCTCCTCAACGGCAATAAGCTCGGGACCTGAGTACCAAAATAAATGGATCAGACACGACGGTCTGGCAGGTGGGTGAAAAGATATAACATCAATTCAAAACAATGATGCCTTTAGAAACATAGAAAAATCTAGATAAACAATGAATTTTTCATAAAGAATGATGCTTCATGTAAAAGATATTCGTATACGATGAAATCATGTAAAGGTACCAATGATTCGGGGACTAACAAGATGGCAACCACACAAAGCTAAATCCTCTCTCACAAAAGTGATAAGAGCACATCGGGACATTGACCTCAGTCACACGAAGTGAGGAGAATCAACGACGTTGACCTCAGTCACACGAGGTGAGGAGAATCAACGATTTTTATATAATAAATACATATAATACTCTGCGGGACCACGGTAGCGAACCGGGTATATCGGGGCGAGGCGGGAACCATGCTGCAGCGGGTATAACTGAAGGGGGATATCCAAACCGGTGGATCAAACCGATAAGGTTATCCAAGCCGAGTGGTGCCGACTCATAGGTAACATGCGAAAATCAAAACGACTAATTACACATAACGGGGCGGGAACTCATATGTACAAAACGTATAAAAGTTGGGACGGGTCTAAACAAATTAACGACATGGTAACACAATGTTCTCGGTTCGAGAGTGCTCACAAATCACAGGTTGAAATCTCAAAATAGGGAATTGATTGAAAATCGAATCCGAATAGTTTCCAATACCTTTACAGGCTAACAATGGGTTTCTAGAATTGAATCAGTGCGAATAGGGTCCCGCATGTCGGTTATGATGAAATTTTGGTACTCTTTAAGAGTTAGGGACATTCCGGGTCCTTATACACATTGGTCAATCTAGAAGACCTCATGAAATCTCCATGATGAGGTTTCTCCTTCTTCCGGACTTCATATAATGCCTTACACGGCATTGGGGCTCCATATGATACCTCCCCAAGCCAAAAAAAATAAGTTTCAAACCCTTAGGCATTGACCCATGACAGACAGGCAGTTCGCTCGAGCGAACTGGGAGGTTCGCTCGGGCGAACAGCTCTTTGTTTGGGGTTTGCTCGAGCGGACTTTAAGGTTCGCTCGAGCAGACCTGTTCAGATTATGTTGGCTCGAGCGATCAGAGAGGTTGGCTCGAGCCAACGAGGTTCTGTGACGGGTTCGCTCGAGCGATGTGTCACGGTCGCTCGAGCGAACTGTCCAGAAACTCATTTTCTGAATACAGTCCGTTCCTTTATTTTCTCCTCCTTTCATCCTCCTTTCATCCTCCTTTGGACATCCTTGTACATATACAATTAAGGGTCTCAAACCCTCCTTCTAACCCCGTTCAATTCATCATCAACTCCTCTAACAACCACTCCCATAAATCATTCATTTCTCCATCACTTCCACCTCATTCAATGCAAGACATCTCCATAAATGCAAATCCATAAATGATCATAAATGATCTAAAAGCAAGACAATAAAACACATGTTTTCCAAGAGTACTATTAATAGCCTAACATTATGCATGTTTCCAAAACCATGAAAACTCATAAAGATGACTTAGGTAAAAGCAATAAATGAGGGTTCAAATCTTTAATAGCAAGAAAACAAGAAATCAATCCATTCATCCACTTGCCTTGGGTCCAATGCAAATCAATTTGAGCTCTAATCACCTCTTAAGTCCACAATCAAACACCTATGCACAAAAACCCCCAAATCCAAACCCTAGATTAACCAAAAACCCAATTAAAACAAAACGGAATATTCCAATAATTGAAATGGAGTTTCCCTAGGGCTAAACAAACAAGATTATAAAACTTTTAGGAAAATCACTTACAAAGAAGTTCTTCAAAAGGCAAGGTGTTGTCCAAAGGAAGTCTTGGAGTGGGCGGTTTTCTTCAAAAATTATGTCAAGATGAAGGCCTTGAGATGAGGAAGAAGATTGTAGCCTCTAATTTTCCATTAGCACTAGCTTAGTGGGGGATTGAAGATGAAGAAGCAAGAGAAAGGTAAGGGAAAACCCTTAGGGTTGGGATTTCTCTTCTCCTCTAGGGTTTTTGCCAGAAATGGGAAAAAGGAGAAGAAGCTTTCTATATATAGTAAGTGAGGATGGGGCCCACAACTTAAAAGACTTCTCGGGCTCAAAACATGGTTTTCGGGGCTTCAAACGAATTCGACGAAGAAGACAAAGTTGATCGGAAAAATTTCTAGTTTCCAAAAAGTATATATTTTGCACATTTTGGTGACATTGAAATCGGTGTCCAGATTTTGGGTAAAAAGACCATTTTGCCCCCAATTAGTGAAAAGTCGGGTTTAAGGTCCCCGAATGAAAACAATGTCAACACGAAAGTTGTAGGGATTAGCAAGATAAGTCCAATGGGGTTAAAAACACGATTCTTGGAAATCATCGGTAAACCCCCAATCTCACACAATGCGTAACAAGAACCCCCAAAGGGTCCCACAAATAAAAGGGGCTCTCCAAATTCCCCAAAGCTATTATAAAAGTTATTCTAATCCCCAACTAGTCCAAAAACCACTAAACACACTTAAACTAAAATACAACTTAAACAACTCTAAACGAGGCCTCTCGGGTCGGGGTCTTACATCTCAGAGGCTGGGGGACTTTGTGTGGGGAAATTCCCGAACTCATCAGAGTCCCGGCTAGACGCTCCATCTAGGGCTCCCGCACCAGCTAGGTCCATCTCAGCCAGGCACTTCACTTCGGCAACAGTGCCAGGACCCTCCATTTTCGTCAGGTCCTTAACTTGGCGAGACACTCCGTCTCGGCCAAAGAGCCTCAGCTTAGTAAAAATACCGAGCACTGACGGCTGTCCTCCCATGGACGCTCAGGCACGCTACGACACTTGCCACAAGACAAGAGCTCAGCCCATATCTCCTGACAGATCGCCGTCCACAGCTCCCAAGGCGCCAGGATATGGCCAGAAGGGACAAGACAGGCTCGATGGGACTGCAATTAAAGAAAAGTATGCTACGATGGGACTGCGCCTCCCTAGTACCTGACAGAGTGGGCTATGACAAGACAGTTAACCACCCCTTTGCCTCCTCTCTTCTTCTATATAAACACAAGAACAATTCACAAGCAAGGGAGCCAACAACGAAGACGCCATTCTGGTATGCCCATCTTATTCCCCAAAAATCTCCATCATCTGCTTAGTTCATACACTAACTTAGGCATCGGAGAGCCTTGCGCCACTCAGGCCAGGGCCCTCTGACCTGCTATTCTTCTTCCTTTTCTCAGGCTTCAGGCGCAGGCATCGGTGTTCCTAGTATCTTTGGATAAGTCCGTGCAGGCACCCCCCCTATTCTTGTGAGTCAAATTTTTTACACTTACACAATGTATTTGCAATTAAACAATAGATTGATGAATGCATATCAAATGAAAGCACCCATCATCGAAGCCATCATTGGTAACCAAAGTTTTGGTGGAAAGCAGGCCTTCCATTGTTAGGCCATCATTATGCCAAATGAGGAATTAGGAATTAATAATTCCGATATAATTATATTAACACTTATCATTTGTTAATTCACACCACCATTGCAAGCATTTATAGGTAATAATTGTCTTCGAAGTGTAAGGCTTCAAGTAGGAGGCAGAAACATGAGAACAATGGATCGCCCAATTGGTTGGGTACCTGATTTTCTCACTTAATTGCTTGGAATTCGGTTCTTGGATTGTGGTTTTGCTTATTTCTACACAGCCAGACAGGGGGTAACAAAAGAAAGAGGCAGAAAATCTATACGATGCCATTATATCTCCACCAACAAGCCTTCAATGGTATCGATCGGGTCTCAAAGTATAAGGCCATACAAGCAAGCCAGGGCAACAAAGCTTTATGATAGGAATCAAAAGAGAAAAGAGAATTAGATCGTCCTATTCGAGGTTGGACAGCCTCCTTGTGCAACCACAGATTTTTGGGATAATTTCTTATTCCTCTCTCATTATTCTTCTCTTACTAAATAGCCATGATTGACTTTACATGGATAGAAATATAATTAAAAACATCGCCCTTATATCATGAAAGATCACCACACAGATAGGAAAGGAAATTCCACTATTGGGAAAGAAGTCTAATCCTATCAACACGTTAACTCAATGGATGATTAGACTGACAACTCAAGCCTCGTCACTTTTCTAACTTACATGCATGCATGACCCCAAGGTTTAACTTGTGTGGGCCAATGACTCACACCATTGTCGCGCAGTTGGGTTGGGCTCCTATCACATTGAAATCCTTATGACCGCTTCTAAACCTATGAGCCATCCTTAGACAGATTTTGGTGACAATGATTTTCACTTAAGATCCTTCATTTGGAACTAATTAATTACATTGGCTCCATCATTAACAAGTTATAACAATTAATGAGTTATTTGACCCTTAACCCAAAACATACCTGAATTCACACAGGGACGACATTTATTACCTAAGCCCAAAATAAACCAGACTTGGCCCTGTCTTACCCCGAGTGTCAAAAATATTCTCCACTATAGTATCCAACTCCATTGATCACGCAAACCATGATGAGAGAGAGAGAGAGAGTGATCAAACAATTACTCCACTATAGTATCCAACTCCACTGATCAAACAATTACGCAAACCATGATGAGAGAGAGAGAGAGTGATCAAACAATTACGCAAACCATGATGTGAGAGAGAGAGAGAGAGAGAGAGAGAGAGAGAATTACTGACTGCAGGGTGGTGGAACTTGGGTGCCACTATAGAGAGCTTTGATAGTCCACCATTTTCTTTTTTGATATTAATGTCTTGGAGCTGGACATTCTTGCTGTTAGAAGATGCCGTCAGAATCTAAAGATATCGCGTACAGATTAAATGTGGAAATAACGATGATCAAAGATTATACCTGCGAGATCTCTCTGATTTACCTCGGTAACACAGCAACTCGAAAATCGCAAGATCTTTTACTGCATTCCTCTATGCTAGAATCCACAAAAAGGAGTGAGCCTCTTCTGCGAATTCTCTCTGCTCTAAAAAACGAGATTTCTCTTGTGTGTTTTACCTAGAGAGCAATAGCGCCTATATGTAGGCTCTACAATAGGGACCCTAACGCTGTGTTTGGGAAGGGTGGAGGGGGAGGGGAGGGGAGGGAAAATTAATTTTACCTCATCTTGTTTGGGAAGTTAAAAGTAGGGGGAAAAAAGTGAAAAAAGTAGGGTTTTGTTTGTTTGTGAGGTAGAGGGACAAAGACCATTTTTTCCTTGCTTTTGCAAAAGTTTTCATTAGACAAAAGGGAAATTTAGTAATTTCAAACATTCCCCCCTTTGCACCTCATTTTCCCCCCATTTTTTAGGGAAAATTCTGGAGTGGGCCCCACACTCATTTTCCCCCCCACTTTCCCTCTCCCCTTCCGAAACACCTTCATTTTTCATTTTCCCTCCATGTTTTTCCATTTCCCCATTTTACCCCTTCCCAAACGGACTTTAAGAAGTAAATAAGGAATATGCTTCTTATGGAATCAGGAAACCCTAATTCGGTCCAAATTAGAGTCATAGCTCTATAAATTACAATTCAGTCCGCTAGAGAATTATAATTGCACTCCTATCCTTATTCTCAAAATAATATTTCGAGCTTCTTGTTATTAAATGCTTATTAATCTCCCCACGTTAAGATTTCAGATATCCATCGATTAAATAATTACTGATATCTCCCACTTAATCGATATCTTTGTAATTCCTTGAGACCTAACGCTCAACTTATTTGATATGTTGGACACAAAGTCCACTTGTAGGGTTTGACATTATCAAAACTTATAAGTTTCATCAAGGGGATATCATCAATCCCTATCACAGGACGTGGATTCCGTCAATAAACTAATATGCACCATACACGTAGTGTAGTCATCTAATTTACTGAGATTATTGACTCATAAAAGATCTCACTCCTTTTGTAAATCAAAATGTGAAACACTAATTGTATGTATATATTATTTATGTTGGGATTAAGTGTACAAGCACTCATAATAACCATTTGGATATTGATCGTCTTATATAGTCAGTATACAGACAATAAACCCAAAAGCGGTCCTGTTCAATACACACAAAGTGTACTAGCACAATGAGTTGAAACTATTCCGTTTCCCGCAGCCAAGACAAGCCTGCTGAAATATTATGCTATAATCATACCGATGGTTTGTCCAAGTCCATCTAGATTGTGAGCAACTACTTATATTCTATAAGAACCGACAAACAAGTCTTCCGTGTATAAGTTGAACTCTACACACCAACTTGTCTACTTTATAGAATAAGAGACACACATGCATAATATTAAACAATACAACCATTTGCCCATACATAATTCTCATAAAGATGAAACAACAAAACATACTAATAAATAAATCAGTCAAAGACAAATACATAAAAGTATGTTTTCAATATAAATTTCCAACAATCTACCACTTAGACTTAAAACCATGCTGACATGTTTTTCAACCCCATGCCTTCCACATGACTATCAAAGCTCTTTGCTGGTAAACTCTTTGTAAAAGGATCTGCCAGATTATCCGCCGATGCAATCTTGGTCACAGTTATATCACCTCTAGGTACGATTTCTCGTATGAGATGATGCTTACGCTGGATGTGCTTAGTCTTCTTATGCATCCTGGGTTCCTTTGCATTAGTCACCGCTCTGTAATTATCACAATAAAGAATTATAGGTGATTTTACCGAAAGCACCACTTCTAGATCCGTCAAGAAGTTTCTGAGCCAAACTGCCTCATTGGCTGCTTCAGAAGCTTCCACATATTCGGCTTCCATGGTAGAGTCAGCAGTATAAGATTGCTTGCCACTCCTCCAACTTATGGCTCCACCTCCCAAGGTAAATACAGATCCTGAGGTCGACTTTCTGGCATCATTATCTGACTGTAAGTCCGAGTCAGTGTACTCAGTGGGTATCAAACTCTCGGCCTGGTAAATAAGCATATAATTTATAGTCTTCTTAAGGTAGTTAAGCATATGCTTTACCACAGTCCAATGTTCTCTCCCTGGATTAGACTGGTATCTGCTAACCATGCCAACAGCAAAACAAATATCAGGTCTAGTACACAGC
This sequence comes from Litsea cubeba, assembly GCA_012931725.1. Classification (NCBI taxonomy): domain Eukaryota; kingdom Viridiplantae; phylum Streptophyta; class Magnoliopsida; order Laurales; family Lauraceae; genus Litsea; species Litsea cubeba. The sequence goes on along the minus strand of CM022949.1, from coordinate 80,786,450 downwards.
ATTGCATACATGAGGCTCCCACCGCCGAAGCATAAGGTACTTCCTTCATTTTTTTCTATCTCATCAGGTGTCTTAGGACACTGATCCTTAAATAAAGTAATTCCATGCCTGAAAGGAATAAACTCCTTCTTGGAATCCAGCATGCTAAAGTGGGCAAGAATCGTATCAATATAAACCGCTTGAGATAAGCCCAACATTCTTTGTTTCCGATTCTCGCAAGTTTGATCCTTAGAATGTGACTAGCTTCTCCTAAGTCCTTCATATCGAACTGACTGCTCAACCATACTTTGACCGAAGACAACACCCCAACATCGTTTCCAATGAGTAGGATGTCATCTACATAAAGTATTAAGAAAGTCACTACACTGCCATTTTATACACACAGGATTCATCAGGTTCTGCTCAAAACCATAAGAGGTACTGGCTTGATCAAAACGAATGTTCCAAGATCTAGATGCTTGCTTAAGTCCATAAATGGACTTCTTAAACTTGCACAACATGTGCTCACGACCATCAACTACGAATCATCTGGTTGTACCATATAGATACATTCATCAAGATTTCCATTAAGGAAAGATGTCTTGACATCCATTTGCCAAATTTCGTAATCAAAATGAGCTGCAATGGATAAAAGAATTCTGATGGATTTCATCATGGCTACTGGCGAGAAAGTCTCCTCATAATCGATTCCTTCTTTCTGAGTAAACCCTTTCGCAACAAGCCTAGCTTTGAAGGTTTCAACCTTTCCATCCACCCCTCTTTTCTTCTTGTAGACAGTAGACCCACTTACAAGTTACAACCGATAGGTTTTATCCCGTCTAGTGTTTCTACAAGATCCCAGACTTGGTTAGAGTACATGGACTTCATTTCTGTTTTCATAGCTTGTTGCCATAGATCTGCATCTTTGTCTTAGAGTGCATCATTATAGTTACAGGGTTCGGTATCTTGGTCGTCAGGGACTCTGTTGAATGACTCTCCCAAGAACGTATATCTCATGGGTTGACGAATAACCCTCCCACTACGACGAGGCACATCCTGTGTCTGTGTATTAATAGGGTCACGTGGTGATAAAACTACTCCTGGTGAACCATCATTTACATGCTGATCCAGCTCGTCACCCAGCATGTTATTCTTTTCACCTGGAGTACCATCATCTTGAGACTCGGCAAGTGTAGGTGTCTCTTCCTGTGTTACTGTTAATAGAAAAGTTTGGGTAGGTCTTTCTTCTCTCAATTCCTCTAGAACAATTCTACTTTTGTGTATGTGGTCCATTACATAGTCCTCTTCTAAGAATCGAGCATTGCTGCTAACAATGACCTTTCGATCTTTAGGATTATAGAACAAACCACATTTTGTTCCTCTGGGATATCCAACGAAAATGCAAACTTCCGTTCTTGGTTCCAACTTATCTGTGTTCCCTTTCAGCACATGTGCTGGACTACCGAGAGATAGTCTTTAACAAGTACGATGCAAGTCTAGCCCAATTAGTTCAAAATCACAGCCTCATTGTGCATATTTTTTGCCGTTATATTATAGAATTGTGATTGAAAAATCGTCTAAACATCGTTATAATCAAACTAAACAAACCTTGGTATCGTCTGTTTTCCTGGCGGCTTTTGCCCCTTGATCCATAATGTTGAATTCCCCACACAGGGCAACTCCAATTATACAACAGATAAAGGATAGGAAAAAGCTCTTCTTCATCATCTTTCTTATTTTTGGTTTTTTTAATTTTTTTTCTTTTTTTATTTGATTAAGATATTTAATGTAAGATGGGTGTAAGATGGGTGCTCGAGTTATGAATCTATAGGACTTCAATCTAAAATGGTCATTTGGTCATCCTTAATTGTAACAACTCTCTCTCAACTATACCATTCATTTTAAACCATAAGCACCTCTAAATATGCTCAGCAGAGTGGTCAGCCCCCACTTTTAACGCACAGCAGCGTATTTTGACACAAGGAAAGAGTACCATTAATCACACTTGGACGTTCGAATGTACAGGTCAGATCCAGGTTTGCCCAGAACCTACCCGACCTACTCGGGTTGCACCTTATCAATGCTGAATTCTTGGGAATCAAATAGGCGCTGCATATGTCATTCACAGCAATCTAGAACTCTCAAATAATAGAATTCCAAGTAGTTTTTAAATGTTGCTTTAAGTATCAAAAAGGCTTAAATTAGAGCAAAGGATGAAAATCCATAGAGGGGTCATCAAATGGGCTTCAGTTTATTAGGAAATGGTTACCTAGCCACCAATGTGGTGGAATTGGATCTGTGAAAAGATAGAACAAATAGATGCTTCAAGGTACATTTCAATGATGCTTTCTTTAAGACGTTTTCTGCCACCCACTTGGTGAGAGCGGGTCAGTTATGGGTTAACAGATGAACCACCTCCTAGATACAACGAGGCCCTTCCAAAATTGATTTTGACCTGTTTAAACCCAATTGGGTAATTCATTACTTCCATTTGAAATGACCATTGGGGAATGTCATTAATTTCATTTTGGAACAACATTCAGTTTATCTGTTTGGAGTTTGGACAAAAGCTGAGTCAAGGACTTGATTGATTTAGAATTAGCTAGACACTCAGGTGTATTAGGAGATTTGATGCTGCAGTTTAATTGATCTGGCTAGACATTTGAGGTATAGCTAAGATGATGCTAGAAATTGTTCTTGTTAGACACTTGGGGTTTAGTTGAGTTGATGCTGAAAGGAGAACTGGCTACATACTCATGGGTACTAGCTGAGTTAATGTTGTTAGTCATTTAGGGCCTGTTTCTTTGTAAGAATTCTTGGAATTCATGTTTGTTGAAATTTGTAGAATTTGAGAAGCTGGAATTTTGAAATGCTACAAATTCTAGCATTCCTAAATTCTCCGTTTCTTTTATACCTAGAATTCCTGCCTGAGAATTTCATGCAACTTGAATTCCACAAATTTCCAATTTTATGAGTACTCGAATCTCTGCACATTGCAATGATCTTCATCCCATTCCCATCTTCCTTATCCAACATCTCGATCATCATCATAGCTCGGAGCCGCTTGCCTGAAATCGAGATCACAATGATGCCCCTACAAATCCTCTTGAATTGAATGCCGTGTCACAGTTCTGTTCAAAGAGGTTGGATACATGAATTCTGGGGTTTATTTGGCCTCGATGTAAGAGGAGATGGATTTCTTGTACAAGCATTGAGGAGGATGGTAGGGTTTTGAAAGATGTCAGATGAAAATGAAATTGAGATTAGATCAAAAGAAAGGTGTGGATTTGGGGGTTTTGAGTTTCATGGAACCAGATATATGAAAGGAGTGGAAAGAAATAAGATAACCAGATCTGATTTTTTTTTAGAGGTGCAGCGAAGAAGATGACCTTCCACCGTCAGAGAGAGCCGGAGTTCTAAGGAAGCCTCCCGGAATGCCAGAATTTGTAAATGCTGGAGCAAGGGCTAGCAATTGGGAATTCCATTTTTTTGGAATTCCAAAATGCTGCCTGCCTCAAATGCTGCGAATTCTAGTAAATGAACATAAAATTTATGACCGGAATTCAGGAATTCACAGACAGAAATGCTTGGAAAGAAACAGGCCCTTAAACTCTAACAAATGCTTGAGAACGGCTCCTACCCGAGTGATAAGGAGTGACAGTCTCACCTAACTTCTCAGGGTTAGAACCTTGGGTACGCCACTTCTTCCTGCCTGTGCGGGCTCCTTTTCCACTTGAGTGGGCAGTCTTCCAGTGTGTTTGCGGGCCTCTCACTTGGGTCCCAGCCCCCTTGGCTGGGTTACCTAAAAAAACTCTAGCAATGCTTGAAAATGAGAGGTATAACTTTGTGATCTGTTTAGATACCTTATTTTGGCACCCTCATAATCTAGATTTGTATATCGTTTAATGATTGCCCCAACTTTACCCCAATTGGACCACTTCAGTATATTAGGTTATTCCACCTTTAAGAGCGAAGGTATTCTGGACAAAAGCCCAAAATTCATAGGATTTGATTCCTAATTGGATTTTGAGTTGTTTAGCCAACTCAAGGCATCCAACACTATAATAAGGTGTCACATCCCGGACCCGAGAATTCCCTAATTAGGTTGGTTCCCGAGGTAATGACACGCGTACTCCCGTGAACTCGCACCTATTTCGGACCAAATCCGAATTCACGAAGGAGAAAATTCCACTTTGCACGTGTGAGGATTACTCACTGACACTTGTCAATGAACATTTATTTGTGGAAGCATGTTATATCAACAATAACAAAGCCATGAGTAGTCCATTAACCAATCCATTTTATTGCAATTGTCTTTAACAAGCTAATAATTTAAATATCTTAAATGCACAGTACACAAGTACTCTAATGAATATCTACTAGATGTTTATTTTAATGGAACATAATTCTAATACAAATGCAAAATAAAACTAATCATACGCATTAACTTAAGCTAAGTGCAATATGAAATACTTAGTCTCAAACCCGTGATTATCACTCTGATACGTACTCCGGCGGTCATAGCTAATCAATATCCTCACTGATCAAATCTCTAAATAAATGGTTATTACTTATTCTCTTTGGTATCCTGGATCCCTATGACACCAAGTGTAGCATCATGAATATAACGATTCGACAATGTATCAGCAATTAAGATTAAACAATTAAGATTAAACACATGTCATTCCAATTTCAAATTTAAAGACGAATACATTAAAGAGACCAATAAATGTCAACTAGGCACATTGTGCATTATGAATAAATTAATCATGCTTTATCGAATCAAGAATCGAATACTCACTTTCTAGTTGGCTACTACATTTGCTTCATCCTCTCCGATAGAGAGCGAATCTAGTTGGGATGTCACCAGCATCTTGGCCAAAGGCGGACTGGCTATCCGGTTCTGGAGTTTCGTACTCCAGATGACATACTGCAGTAGTCTCGAATAATTGAACCAGTTGTAAACCCCATCGGGTGTCACAAATATTAAATAATTCATCTCATTAAACAATATTACAATCAATATGATACCGTTTCATATGAATGTCCAATATACATATATATATATATATAAATAAACCGAAAAGCATCCTACACCGCCACAAGTCTGCAACCGACCCCAAAGCGTCCATCAATCTGCAATGACAACAACATTTTACACTTTTCAATGAATTAAATTATAAGTGAAACATAAACATGTATATATATAAAACTTTTCCTCAGGTTTTTCAGCAGACTTTTTTCCAGCCTAATGTTGACAATCAGGCAGTTTTTTGCGTCTAATTTGTTAATCAGAAGTCCGATTCACTAACCGTCAATTCCAACAAGTTACTTGGCATTGAACAAGGTATCCGTGCTGATTTCTTGGCTGTTCGATGGCCGTTTCTCATTTTCGACCTGCGACGGCCTATTTTCGAGAATAAGTGTTCCAAATTAAACGTTTTTATGTGCAATTCTCTAACCGGGAGTATTATTTGCAAACAGTCATTTCCTATAGGTTACTCTACCCTCGAGCAAAGTGTTCGTGCCAGTTTTCGAACATTTCGGGGGGTGTTTCCCGTTCCGGACCCCCGGTGGGCCGTTTTCGAGCCTAAGTGTTAGAAAATCCTATGTTTCGGTCGTAATTCTCTAACTGGGAGTCTTATTTGCGAACTGTCAGTTCTTACAAGATACTCTACCCTCGAGCGAAGTGCTCGTGGCAGTTTCCTATTTTTCTTGGACCGTTTCCCGTTCCGAACCCCCGGCGGGCCGTTTTCGAGGCCTAAGTGTTGGAAAATCCATGTTTCGCTCGTAATTCTCTAACTGGAGTTCTATTTGCGAACCTGCTCAGTTCCTACAAGTTACTCTACCCTCGAGCGAAGTGCTCGTGTCGGTTTTCGAATTTTCCCGTGGCTGTTTCCCGTTCCGAACCCCCGGCGGGGCCGTTTTTCAACACTAAGTGTTGGAAAATCCCATGTTCGCTCGTAATTCTCTAACAGGGAGTCCTATTTGCGAAACCGTCAGTTCCTACAGGTTACTCTACCCTCGAGCGAAAGTGCTCATGCCGGTTTTTCGATTTTTCCATGGGCCGTTTTCCAATCCGGACCTCTGGTGGGCCGTTTTCAAGCCTAAGTGTTGGAAAATCCTATGTTTCGCTCGTTTATTCTCTAACCAGGAGTCTTATTTGCGAACCGTCAGTTCCTACAGGTACTCTACCATCGGAGCAAAGCGCTCGTGCCGGTTTCCAAATTTTTCGGGGGCCGTTTCCGTTCCGGACTCCTGGCGGGCCGTTTTTCGAGCCTAAGCTGTTGGATATTCCTATGTTAGCTCGTAATTTCTCTAACCGAGAGTCCTATTTGTGAACCGTCAGTTCCTACAAGTTACTCTACCTCCAGCAGAACTGACTTACAACAAGGAATCATAACTTCTTTCTGTTTTATTGGAGTAGAGTGAATAGAGTGCATGACTATCACTAAATGGAATTCACATACAGAGTGTGAAGAATGCTCACCTGTCGGGAAAGGTTGGCAGTATCAATAGAAGGTAAAAGTTTTATCAAGTGCCTTTGTTCTTCTGGAGACAAATTTCTGGCAAACCTCTCAAAGCAAACAACACATCCTGCATATTTAAATTTGAACCATTTGAGCCGGAGATGATTGAACATAGATGCATGCTTGGATTCATAAATCTAATTCAAACATGAATATGACAAATCCAGATGTAAAATCCAAGTCTTTGATCATGGTCAAACAAGTACAGGGATGGTGAAGGCCTGGGTCTGGTGGTGTTGCTTGTTAGCCATGGCCATCTTGGCACCAGAGAGTCAAGCTCAAGACACACAACCTGCATGACCCAGCTCATTCCTTGCTTGAACTACCTAAATTCTACCAGTAGCCGACCATCGAGCTACTGCTGTGACCCCCTAAGATCGGTTATAAAATCCAATCCACAATGCCTTATTTGTAACATGATTAGAAGCAACACAGCTGCCAGTGGCGAGAGTAGCATCAATGTAACGCAGGCTATGCTGCTGCCTTCTAGGTGTGGGGTGTCTATTAATGCTGTCACTTGTGCTGCTGCAAGTAAATACTACATCTCCCTAATTTTTTTTCCTGTTTTCATGAAGCATTTCATCTTATCTATTATCTTCGTTAGTGTTCACTTAAAAAAAAAAAAGAGAATCACCAATCAGAAAAAGATCATCTCATCATTGATGTAACCATGTACCTGAGGTCAAGAAAAAAAATCCAATAATCGAGAATATTAAAAACATGTTAGATTTTTATGTTTATAATTTATGAATCAGACCTTTCAAAATCCATGCAGTACTTGTATCGTTTTATGATGTTAAAAGAGCAATATTGATGTGTTTGTTCATCTAAATTCGTATTGCTCAGGTCTTTTAGAATTAAAATTAAAACCTTAGTAAGCGTTAATGAACAAACAATTGAAAAAAAAAAATCTTTGATCAATGTCTAGTATTATACATATTATCCATTATATAACCCACTAGTACTTTAGTACAAACAAAAACCTACTAAATAGTAATGGACAAGCAGTTGAAACAAAATTTGATTAGTATTTAGCATCTACTGCTTAAGATGTATTATGTAGTACACTAGTACTTAGATACTAATTACTTCTAGTTAATAATTTAAATGTAGTAGTCAATAGTGGATACAGATAATGAATAATAGTGTTTACTACTTTATGCATATGATGGTCATGTTTGATGTGAGACAGCCAAGGACTATAATTTTTCATAAGTATAGGAGACTGTAATGTAAAACAATAGAAGCTTGCGTGACTTTTTGTAAAATTTTCGCTAATGTCATTGATATAAATATAACAGTGCAGTTTGCCTGGCCCTAACTGGATAACAGCGCAATACAACTATAGATCAAAATCATAATCTTGCTTCTGAAAGTGGTGAGTAATTGTATGATCCCAGTTCACAATAAAGGTCAATTAAAAAAGGGAAATGATCCGGTGAGAACTGTTCTCACGGTTTAAACCATGAGAACTATGGGTGGAGCCCACCTATCACCCAATCCAAACCTTGCAATAGACAGGGACCCCCTGATAGTCACACACTGCAAGATTTGGCACGAATATGAATGAATTGGACCGTTGGATCGACTATATACTCATATGAATGAACTAGGTTTGTAGGTCATGGATGAAGGGGTTAAGAGCATGAGATTGGTGCCAAACTTGATATTCATGGTGGTCCCATATAGATATTTTAATTCCCACCAGTCCCATCCCAAAATGAGACACTCAATGGACCCTACAAAAAAGTTCTCACGATGACTCCGTGAGAGAACCTTTGTCACTGGATCAAATCCCATTAAAAAAATTAATTATCTATCATGTCTGTCAGTATAGTCAGTCAC